>JBAMJV010002376.1:0-254148 GCA_037951105.1 Echinarachnius parma | reverse complement strand
ACATTGTCCAAATCCTCAAAACTTACTTGGAACTCGAGTTGTTCTCTCATATCTTATCATATTCATATTAACAATAAAAGCACGGGACATGTTTCGGTTTTCGTTCAAAAGATTATTACGATTGAAATGTTCAGATATGATATTGTCTACGGGATAATTTCATGCCGTGTACAAAGTAAGTACAATGAGTTAGTGAATATCACTTTGCATGTTTGCTCATTATGTCAGCCAAAAAACATCTAATTAACTTGAAATTTCGACACATTATGTTGTGGACATATCAGATCACTCCAATACACATAGTATTCATTGCACTTGCCAACAAAGTTACTAGATCCTTCATCCCTTTAAGGCAAAACAGGGGATAAAAAAATAAATTACTCTCGGGCAGCTAAGCGGCGAGGACCTTTCTTCAAAATGGCAAGGACGTTTCTTATAATATATAATCGATACCAACCATGACAACAACAAAGAAGAAAAAGAAGATGTACTTGACAGCTGGAGTAACTAGTTTATTGACAATGTCTGAGATGATAGAGTATACATAATCCTGCAGGCACGGCACGTGCCATAGGGATTCAATTCCAAAACGTCCTCGCGAAAAAGAAAAAGAAAAAATCAATTTTAATCCGACAAAATGATCAGAAAGTTCACGATGAGAAGAATCCGGAGAGTAATATAGGTTTTCCCATTCATTTTAACACTATTGTCATTCAATTTCATTAATTCGTCATTCAATTTCGTCCCGAGAAACCAACAGAGCGTAAATCCCAACTTCAATTTCGTCAATGGTCATTCTATTTCGTCATTGGTCAACCAATTTCAAATATTTCGCATTCAAAATCGTCGATTGTCATTGGAATTCGTCTCGGCCACTGAGCGGGTGGTGAATGTTAAGTTCAATTTCGTCATTGTGCAAACAATTTCGTGAATTTGTCATTCAAATTCGTCAGGTGGTATAGCCTTTTGTTGGGATAGGAAAACCAGTGTGTGTGTGTGTGTGTGTGTGTGTGTGTGTGTGTGTGTGTGTGTGTGTGTGTGTGTGATGTGTGATGTGTGTTTGTTTGTTTGTTTGTTTGTTTTATTTCCAAATCAAGATGAAACAAAATAAATAAAAAGTCCAGTTTTATTTACTTCAAATCTCTTACAAAAATATATCAAACAAAACATAACAACATTACATATATTTATATACAAAATAATATATAATTGAATGAAGATATGTTTTAAAACGTATGTGTGTGTGTGTGGATGTGTGTGTGTGTGTGTGTGTGTGTGTGTGTGTGTGTGTGTGTGTGTGTGTGTGTGTGTGTGTGTGTGTGTGTGTGTGTGTGTGTGTGTGTGTGTGTGTGTGTGTGTGTGTGTGTGTGTGTGTGTGTGTGTGTGTGTGTGTTACCCCCTATATAATCAATGTTACAATTTAACAATTACATCAAGACAATTTATAACAGAAAATTACCTCATAAATACATAGGACGAATTTGAATGGAGTTTTGACGAAATTGGTTGCCAATTGACGAAATTGCTTTCGCTTTTATGTGTTCAGCAACTGTGACCGACGAATTTGATTTGCAATTGACGAAAATGTATGCCTAATGACTAAATTGTGTGGTGATTGTGTTAAATTGATTGACGAAAGACGAAATTGAAGTTGGGATTTCCGCTCTGGTGGTTCCTCGGGACGAATTTGAATGACGAATTAATGAAATTGAATGACAAAAGTGTTAAAATGAATGGGAAAACCTATACTTTCCAATTACATCTCGGTTATCTACGTTATGTCTTATGCGATAATCGCATCATATTTATCCAAATCCGCATTTATAATGCGAAATCAGTGATACCTAGAAGGAGACATAATGATTGATTTTGTGCAGTATCGTATTAATTTTAGTTATGGCTGACGGTATAATAGACAATGATCGGTGAATACCTATGTTGGCGACTGCACTTACCTACTTTTGTTTTTGTTCGCAATTTTCGACCTTACTGTTTTTAAAAGATGTACATTTTGTATTCTCCATTATTATTTCGTTGTTATTTTTATGATAGTCAATTATACATGTTTAAATTTTGTTTACATTCAATGAATATATTTATTTATCATTTGTATATAAATATTTGTATCGTTAGATTATGTTGAAAATAAATGAATACAAAACAATCGAAATAAAACATTATGAAGATGAGGAACATGATGAGGAAGAGGAGGAGAAAGAAAGTGAGAAGAAGGAGGAGGAGAATAAGGGAGAGAATAACGAGACGGAGGCGGGAGAGGAGGAGGAGGAGGAGGAGGAGGAGAAAGACGAGGAGTATGAGGACGGGGAGGAAGATGATGAGGAGGAAGAAGAGGAGGACGAGGAGAAGGGATATGAAGAGGGAGAGGAGGAGAATTTGAGGAAGAGAAGGTTGGGGGTGAGGAGGAGGAAGAGGAGCAGGGGGAGGGGAGGAAGAGGGAGAAGGAGGGGGAGGATGATTATAAAATTATGATACTGAGAGGGTTGACAATGGTGTGGGGGTAGACAAGAGGAAATCATAAATATAACCAGGCAAGGAACGAAAATCTCGAAAACAAGGATAGCAAGTATTTGATGGGGGAAATATATTAGTCAAATGCATTTAGTCGAGTGAGAATAGAAACGCGGACATTTTAAACAGAATCAATGTTTAATAGCGCCAATGACCAGAAATATTGTCTAGACATTGTTTCAGTGAAACTTATAATAATGTATCACATTCCTTTATGCTTCTGTTCTCGTCTAGAAATGAGAAAATCGGAACAGGTCACGGGAGATGTGAACCAGTTTGTAGATACTAGGCGGGGGTGGCAGAGGGCACATCGCCCCAAATTCTTTGGGAAAAAAAAAAAAAAAAATATTAGGGGAATTCTTTTAAAAGTAGAAAAATACAGAGTGTGTCTCCGCATGATTCGCATATCAGTTCGATCACGCACACCACTGATATTAACTGACATGTGCAACACAATACGGTTGTGCAAAATTGTTACGGATTTACAGAAATCGGTGTTAAAAGCATTATTATGGCGTTGAACTTTTAAGACACAATACTTACCCCATTTCCCCATCGGTTGTCTCGTTCCAAATTAGACTCCGGTGCTAGGGGGCAGCTAATTGCTAGCAAGGGGTGTGAAATCAACCAGACTATAAAATCTGGAACACCAATAACAATGTGAAAAAAGGGCGGGGAAAAGGAGAAAGGAGCTATTGCCCCCCCCCCCCGCCCCCCCCCCCCCCTCCTCCTTATTAATTTTGTGCGTTATATGTACCCTTTCCCTCTTATACCTGCCTCCCCCTATCCACATGACTGTATAGACCACATTTACATAATAAACACACATGAATTGTGTAGCTTAGGCTGAAACATTATCAGAAACTTGTTCCCTCTTTTACCACCACCCCCCCCCCCCCTCCACCTCCCTAGTTTGGTTTGAACCCTAGTTACGTCACGTGTTACAATATTGGCTATATAGTGCCTGTGATGTGCACACCCGAAATTAAACAGACATTTTGAGAGTTGCTATTATATTTATAACAACGCCTAAAGCCCGCCTAAAGCTTGAGCAGCGGGAAGAAAATGTACATTATCTGCATGAATGGGGCGACATGAATGAAACTAGGCACACTGAAACATCATTATTTCAAAATCTATAATGATTGTGATATAAACAAACCAACAACATTGCGTGCGTCAACACGCTGTCATATTAGATGGACATTGTTATCATAATTATGTTCTCCTTATATACTTTGGGGGAAACTATTATATTTGCATGAATGGGTGGAAAGAATGAATGTAGTCATGCTGAAACGCCATCATTACAAAATCAAATGATTGTGATTGTGATTAAGTATCCAACAAACTGCTATGCGTGGAAATGCTGTAGTAAATAGATGAGTATGTTCCCATTAAATGGACTTAGTAACATTGTCCAAATCCTCAAAATCTAATTGGAATTCTAGCAGTTCCCTCATACCTTGTTGTATCGTATTAACAATTAAATCATGGGACAGGTTTCGGTTTTTCAAATTTCCCTTTCGTTAAAAAGATAATGTACGATTGAAGTGTTCAGATGTTGAATAATCCACTGGATCGTCAAAACCGTGTACAAGGTGAATGCGATGAGTTAGTGAATATCACTTTGCTTTTTTGCTCATTACTCGGCCATATAACGTCCATTTAACTTGAAATTTTCACACAACACTCAGTGGACATATCAAATAACAACAATATACATTTTATCAACCACTCATCACTTTTTGCACATGTAAACAAAGTTACTAGATCCCTTTAAGGTGCGGTAAGAAAGTTAAACGTTGATTACAATAAAATGAAAGATGATAATTATACAGTTTATTTGTCTGCTATCACATGAGACGACACATTGGAATTAAAAACGGTTACTGCCCGGGGTGTGATCAAACAAATCAATGTTATTGTTGCTACTTTAATAAATTAATAAATTAAAAATTAAAAAAAGAAAGAGAAATGTCCGAGCCATGACTTGTGCCACTCAATCCTCATGAAGTTGCCAAATATAAAGCTTAGAAAAACAGCTGACTATGTCAAAACAATTTCTATGTAGGTA
Organism: Echinarachnius parma; assembly: GCA_037951105.1. Lineage (NCBI taxonomy): Eukaryota > Metazoa > Echinodermata > Echinoidea > Clypeasteroida > Echinarachniidae > Echinarachnius > Echinarachnius parma. The sequence goes on along the minus strand of JBAMJV010002376.1, from coordinate 249,542 downwards.
TGTTGTTGCTGGATTTATTACCGTTTTGTGTATATTATATACCGTGATGTACCGAAGTATAACAAGTTATACTTCATATCACAACAAAGCTGAGATTTTGAAGAAAATAATACCAAAAAATAGAAGATTGAAATATTGCGCCTTTATTGGGGTTTCGTGGTGACAAGTCACAATCAAGAGCAAACTAAGGCAAATGAGGGAAATTGCACGCCTGGAATGAAATCGAAGCAAACTGCAAACAATGGTATACAGGAACGTGATGAGGAAGGGGTGAACGAACATTCTCGTTAAATTAGTGCATTATTGGAACTGTCTAGACTTTCAGTGTGACAAATTAATATGATAATCTGAGAATTATATTTCTTAACAATGTAGATAGTTTTGTACTTGAGTTGGCAAAACCTTTTTTTACGGGAGTTTCCCTTGTGTTACCTGCCTGCTTCTATTTGATGTAAACAATATTGAATATCGTTGTCGTAAGAGGGGAATTGCGCGCTCAAAACTCCCCAAGTCGTGAATATCATGCGTGAAACAGTAGATTTAAAGCGAACCAACAGTTTTGTGAACATTTTTGCTTCGATTGCCAACCTGGTTTTAACTCTGTTATTTTTAAAACTAGAAAATTACTATTGCACATAGAGGTTTCGTCAGTGGCAAAGAAAAAGTAAATACTCATGTGTGTATTAGAAATGTCGCCTTCTGGAATGAGTGTTACACCGACAAAAACATTTCAGTCCTATAATAACCATCATCATGAAAATGCTGAAACGTAGTAAAAAAAAAAAAAAAAAAATAACCCACACTGCATTGGGTTTTCTTTTATAAATATGACTTCGTACAGGAGAGGTAAGTGAACCAACTGTTGGAAAAAATATTGATTTTTTGGTCTAGCTCAAACGGTCTGGCTGGAATGCTCCCCATGGAGTGGAAAACGTGCACTGTGTGTGCTGGATCGATTCCAGTTTGCATCCGATGACGGGGGGTACTAGTCTTGTAAAGTATTTTGAGATTATTATTAATCATAATTATAATAATAATTATAATATAATAATAGAGATTTATATAGCGCATATTGCAAAGGGCCTCTAAGCGCTTATAAACATATTTACATAAAATTAATCAAATTAACAAAACTACATGTTTAGGGTATATAAACATACATATATGTATTAACACAAAAATTAACGATCACAAATTATTAGGCGCTATATAAATCGATAATATAATTAGCCTATTATTAAACGATACAGATTCGCCCTCTTCTCTTATTCTTCTTCTTGGGTCGCGAAACTAATCCCGAGTACCTACGACCTACATACGGGAACCTACGGGAACCTACAGTAACCTGGTATGTGGGTTATATATTAACCCTATAATAAGGAGTGCCAGTCTAGAAGGGAAGAGGTTAAATCATAATCCTTATGTAAAACCTTATGAGAAGGTTGTGTTTTATGTCTCGTCTTGTCTCGTCTCGAGAGGAAATCAATGAATGTATCAGATTGTTCATGTCTCAAATAATCGAACAGAGGGTGTGTTCAATGTGCATTCACACAATCTGCGCATGCAGTCTATGACGAAGATACCAATTTCCAATTTCCTATGAATAGCAGATAGTTGAGAAAGTTTAGAAAATTGTTTAGGGAAACACGTGGGCTATAATTGCCCCCATAAAGTATTGATTAATTTTTATTTAAATAGTGTTTCGGAAAAAATTAAAATAAGCAGAATGTGAAAGATTAGACCGGACGTTCCAAGCGAAAATAGAAATCATCGGCAAAGAGAGTTTCTATAAAAGTTCATCTTGTTCCAAGATTGCATTCACGTTTCCAACTCCACACCCTAACCTAATCCTCAACATCCGGACATTTTCAATCAAATAATCACTCGTTTTTCAATTATCTTAAATCAGTTAATCTTTCTCAAAGACATGACAGAGATACAAACGTATACTATATATAGCCATCTACAAATCGATGCCCTAAAAGACCATCGTCAATAGGAGGAGAAACGAATATGATTCTATAAGATTAGTTTCGCGTGTCCTATATTCCACACCCACTTACTCAATTTCATGCCCTATACCTGTTCAATCTTCGATGTTTCCATCAGAAAATTTTCAATCAAATTATATCCTGTTTTGTCATTATCTTTATTCTTTCTCAGAGAGAGAAACAGAGATAATTATGACCAGTAAATACAAATCGTTGTCCTACAAGACCATCGTCAGTAAACAGAAGGAGAAACAATAAGTTCGCACACAATATTATGATTATAAGATTACGTTCGCGTTTCCTACATCCCACATCAATTTTCTTCATTATGTTACTTACTTTAATAGTAACAGTACACTTACTCAGTGTAATGCCGCCCTATACCTGTTGAGATTTCCTCAACATCCGGAAATGTTCAATCAAATTATCACCCGTTTTTCAATTACCCATAGTCAGTTAATCTTCCTCACGGACATGACAGAGAAACAGAGCTATGAACATTATACAAATCTGTGCTGTCCTAAAGACCATAAGTATATTAAAGACAGAAAAGAAGGAGGAGAAAAATAAAGTTCTCAAGGAATATTGCCTTGATAAATGCAGAATTCCTGTGATTGGCGGCTTATAGATCATGCTGATACAAGTTTCTTCCATTTCTACATTATGTTGTGTTTATATCATTGTGTGGGATATGGGTCGGTTAATCGCAAATAATCTCTGTTCGGTTGCAACCACTCTTCACTTTACAGTTCGGAGCAATCAAGATGGACACAACTCCTTTTTTCGGAGGCATATCAGAGGGGGTGAGGTCTTTTTCCGAATAGTTTTTTTCCTTTCTGTTTGCCCTAAAATAATATGATCTTGCCCGAATGTGACATGAGTTTGCAGTAATATGACATGATTCTTCCCGAATATGAGATTGTTTTTGCCCTAGTATGACATGGTTTTGCTCGAATTTGAGGTGTTTTTTGCCCGAGTATTGCCGTTTTCTCGTGGGCTGCAGCCCCCTATAGATAGCTCCCACCCCATGACTCGTGAGCATACCTATGCAGCACCACGCCGCAGCAGCCCGCATCATGTTACGATCGCAAGGAAAGATCAACGAGTGATCAACCAGGGACTGGATGTTTCGCAAAGCTTTTAAGTGTTCCTCATGCGTGGGATATAGAAGAAACTGTTCGGAATGCTACAACGCAATGCGCCATTTTGAACTGGGATGAAAGAGATTTGATAAAGCCCATGGTGTAGTTTTACACGACACGAATAGCACTAGTGAGTACAATTTCCCCCCTTTCTGGACATCCAGATACGGAAGGCGAATGCCGGTTGATTTTATCAGCGAGAAAACTTAAAGGGATCTTTTAACTTTGTTGATATTTGACAAAAAAAGTGATGAATAGTTGATAAAATGTGTGATCTGATATGTCCACTGAGTAATTTGTGTACATTTCACGTCAAAATAATGGATATTTTATGGCAAAGTTATGAGTTAAAATGCAAAGTGATATTCGCTAACTCATTTTACTGACCCTGTACACAGTTATAACTTTCCAGTGGATAGTTCAAAATCTGACCACTTAAAGGGATAGTTGAGTTTTGGTAAAGAGAGTACAGTATTGGTCAAACTGAATTTTAGTAACCAAAACCTGCACCATTCCATTACAAACTAATAGTTATAACTCTACCATGCTTGAAAGGAATACAAATTTACAAACGACTACTTATAAGTAAAAAGCCTGTTATCATTCAAACAATTAAAACTCAAGAGGGCGGTCTCTAAAAAAATCATTGTTTTCAACCATTTAAAATAAAATATTGTGCATGTAATGTTTTGTTGAAATAGTGATTAGATAGAGAGATAATCAACAACTATTTAAAAACTCTTGTATAGTTTTGAAAAGAGGAAGCATTTTAAACAAAATTTTAACGGCTGGTTCAAAATTATCGAATATTTGTGGGCCCCCACAATTATTACAAATGGTTATGTTTATGGATGTTTCAGCCGTTTCTGAACCGATTTTGATCAAATAAAGTTTATTCTGTCATTAAAATTGTATGCTCTTTCAAATTTGACACTCAGTTTTTTCATTATCTTACACCAAAACAAATGTGTGTAGCGCCCTCTGTACCAAAACTCAACTATCCCTTTAAATAAATAAATGTTTAACGAAAGGGAAATTCGAAAACCGAAGCCTGATCCATGCTTCTATTGGTTATGCGAATACAACAATATATGAATGAACCGCTAGAGTTCTAAGTAAAATTTGCGGATATGGACAAAGTTACTACATCCCGGTTAATGAAACGGCTTGGTTCGGAAACTAAAAATCGATACACATGTAGAAATCACTCGCATTGTATTTATGCCGTATCATTATTTGTAAATGGGATAAAGAGATACAGAGGGTAGTGTGGGGGAATAGGAAGGTAGACACCTGTGAGATGAAAACAGAAAGATTAACGAAATGAGACCCGACACAATCGGATGAAGGAAGGTCATGGTGTTCCTTTACACGAAATTCCTGATGGAAGAGATTTGATAAAGCCCATGGTGTTGTTTTACACAAGACTAATAGCACTCGTGAGACCATTTCCCGCTTTTAGCGCGTTTAGAATTCCAGAAACGGAAGGCGAATTCGGGTTATTTTTTTATCAGCTTGACGATTTAAGGTCAATGAAACGGCTTGGATCGGAAACTGAAAATCGATACACACGTACAAATCACTCGCATTGTATTCCATACAATTAATTGTAAATGAGATAAAAAGGGTAGATAGAAATAGAACAACGTAATAAAAGAGGACATGACAAAGAAAGGCATAGTGTTCTTCCACGGTGAGACCTGTAACAAGAGATTTTATCAAGTTCATGGTGTTGCTTTACTTGGGATTTACAAGCAACCGGGTAATTCAAAATTTAGGGGTGCATATTTTGGAATATTTAACGACAAAAACCATGTACTACATGGGCGTCGATACTTACGTAATACCCATTCATCAGGGGGGGATGGATGAATGGATCATCCCCCCCTGATCAATGGGTATCAATGACAGATCGACGCCCGTGATGTACTATTTGTAATAATTATATATGATATAATTAAGATGATGAATTTTAGGTGCTGATCCTTAGTCAACAGCCAATCAGCATTGAGCATTACAGCTGTTGCCATAGTAGTTACAATAATTGGACAATTGCAACATTTGTATAAATGGGCTACTGATTGCGATGCTGTGAACATGGCAAACGCTTTCGTTCTCATAGTTGTATCGTTATTTGTTTGTATCTTATATTTGGTTGCATTCTTTTTTGTATTTGCTGGTTTGTGTTTTATTTTGATTATTGCTTGGTTGTTGTCGTTTTAATCATTTTGATTGTTTGTGTTGTTGTTGTTTTGTTTTGTGTTTTTTTTTTGGGGGGGGGGGGGGGGGGGGGGGGGGGAGAGCGGGGATTGTTCCATTCATCACCCTGTCTTAGACAACTATTTATTGTAAACATAATTTTGTTGTTACAGTATTGTTACCCACGCCGATGAAATCGGCAGGGGGTTATGTAAAGGGTTCCGTATGTTTGTTTGTTTGTCTGTTTTTTTTTTTTTTTTTTTGTTTGTTTGTTTGTGTACAAGATAACTAGAGAACGGGTGAACGGATTTGCACCAAATTTTCAGGGAATGTTTGGATAGTGACATGGAAGAATCGATTAGATTTTGGTGATGATTGGTTGACCCCTGCAAATTCTGTGGAACCTTGAAGTTTGAGTATGTATTTAATGCACGTGTGTGCCTAAATAATATCTGCACGTTATAGGCGCGGTACGTATACGGTAACCTCGCTCGCGCTGAATCCAATCGAGCTAGCAGCAACTAACAAGTTTAGTCCAGGTGTGCATCGCGATCGCGCGCACGGTACCATATGTTATGGTACGGTACTTTCGATTCCGGGTTAATTAATACGGAACGGAATTGAATTGCAACACGCTGATCTGAACTTTGAAGCGCCAAGAAATTGGTAAGTTTCCGAAAAATACATTTATTTATTTAATAATTATTATTGACCCGACACTAATGTGAAGATGAACAGATGTTCATTTTTACATATTGAATACATCTAGACTGGGTTGAGGCCGACGAAGGGGTAGAACAGGGCTAATGGGAGGCGTGGGTATGCTGACTTTGTCGGCCTTCTAGTTTCCTATTGTATGCGCGGAGAGTAGAGATACGTACAGAATTGATTACCAGTGTATTCACATCTTATACTGATCGTAATTTTCTCAATATCAATGTTACAATTATTCAACACTAGTCCTCATCTTTTATATAAATCCTATTACCAGCATAATCATAATCACCATTATCATAATTTTCTCAATATCAATGTTACAATAATTACCAACACTAGTCCCCATCTTCAAGTATATTAATCCTATTACCAGCATAATCATAATCACCAATATCATCATTTTCTCAATATCGATGTTACAATAACTTTAGCAGTTCTTGTATATTATGAAATATCATTTCACCTATTATTGGTCATTTGCTGACAGTAAAGCTCATACCAATTGTAACTACCAATCAAGATGATAATGTAAACAACCTCCACCCCATCCCCTCCTCTCTCCTCTGTCTCTCGATCTCACTTTCTCTTAAAGAAGGAATTTAACTCGTATTTTTAAAAATAAGCACACAAAATCGACTTTTGAATTTTTGCCACATCTTTAATATTTCATAATAATAGCAATAATTTTCACATAATATATTCATTCCAAGAAATATTATACACATGGTTGATTCTTCACCAGAATTATAAATGAAAGTTCCAACAGTTGTTTAAAAAATACGTTAATTTTAACAATTATCTTCAATGGGAAGACATTAGTGCGACTTCCTTTAAATCTATTACTCTTAACTTATTATTTTCCTCCTCACATCAATTACAAGAATTGAAGAAATGTTTGCTTATAGTTTTGGATTATTATTATTCACGTATTTGTTATGTATGATAGTTTCATAGACAGACATAGAAAAAAAAGTTTACAATACCATTTTTAACACCTTCACAAACACCTGAGATTTCAAAAAGTACAATATTTTTCAGACATGTATGACTTGAGAATCGTTAAAATAATTGTTATGTTTTGTTAGCGTACACAGTTGTCAAACAGTTTGCTAGTATGCAATCTGATACATGCAGTTCATTTAATTAATAAATAATAAACAATATCAACCTACCATGAACATAATTATTATATCTGTTTAGTGTATCGCCTAAATATTGTTCACATATTTCACATATGTGAAATTATTAATGAAGTTTAATTAGTTTAAAATTGACAGAAGCAAGAATAGATTATAAATGAAGACAGTTCTGAAATATACAGCTCTTGACTCTTACACTTGAATCCTGTTGAAACATAGAACCAATCCATCTTACAAAATAATTGTATTGATGAAAGACTGAAAATAGGAGTACATTCAAAGCAACATATGGAACATGATACAGATTAACATATTGTACAACTGAAATCAAATATCTTAGACATATATCATGAGAATATAGATGGGCGTTTTCATCCCAACTCCTTTGTCTGATTATCTAAGAGTAAAATATGAAGGAATATATTTATGAAAATGTTACCATTAATGTAATATAATCCATCTAAAGAAAACAAAATGTCGCAAAATAACCAAGTCTGCAGCTAGATTTGAATAGACAAAAAAAGTTTTCTATAAAGCACAATAAATAGAAATTCAAATAATTTATTGTTCATTTGATTTTCTTAGGATTTTCATCTTTCAATTATACTTATTAAACATGACATAGATATTTAACGTTTTTAAATTATGCACTGGGGAGCGATATAAATGCACAGAAAATGTTAAAACAAAATGTTATCATCTTAAAGCTTTAAAACGATCATTCATAATACAAATAATGAAAAAGCACCAGTACATCAATAAAACAAGTTAAGATATTACATAAAATAATAAACGAATATATAAATTATGATGGATAGTGGGTCTGAATACACATACACAATGAATTTTATACAAACAATAGTTTTCAGACATTACTCCCCATTTAAACAAATTAAGAATTTAAAAAAATCATATAGGTATTCTATTTTTCTGACATAAGTTCACATCTAGGATGCAATACATAAAAGAAACTGAGGAAAACTTTATAAAATAAACTGAGATGAACTTTGGTTAATAAATGCCATAAATATTCATGGGTATTTTTGAAATTTCATGAACAACAGGAAGATTTTGTTCAGACATTCAAGGGCATGTGATACAGGAAACGTCTAAAGGTAAGAAAAGAGGATTATGGAGACTGGACAGGAGGAAAATAAATCATTGTTTTGAACAAGGATCGACGGACAGGATATTAAACAGAAAATGTTCTGAACAAAAACGGAGAGAGAGAGACATAAAGAAACAAAATATTTCTTTTCAACAAAGAGATAGTTAATTGTTCAAAACAAAACAGCAGAAATAACAACAGCTGTACTAATTTAGGGAAATATATGACAAGTTAATCCCCAAAGAGAAATAAACATTACAGTATAACAAGCAAGTTTAGAAAAAAATGAGATGCGAGTGGGTAGAAGTAGATAAATCAGAGTCAAACAGGAAGTTATTTAGAAATATCAGATATTAAGTAATCAGGGAAAAGAAGGGAAAAACAACATAAAAACAACAACGAAGTTCAAAAGAGTGCCATTCAGAGAAATGAAAATGCAAAAATGGTAGAAAACAAAAACAGATTGAGATAACAAACAAAAAAACAGATACAGATTAAGACTACACATCTAATAGAGAGAGAGAGAGAGAGTTTAAAAATAACCATAAACTTAGCAGAAACACACACTAAAAGAAACTAATTAAAACAAGTTAACAAATTATAAGCAAACCAAAGTACTGTTCTGTCATAGCAATGCATTCACTGGGACAGAAAGAAGAGATATATTCAAGAACATTATACTTATTTAATATTATATATATACCCTTGTGTGGGGTATCAGAATTATATACTTCATTCAAAAAGAAAGTATTTGTCCAACTATGACTTTAGAATATCTTATTATTTACACAAAAGTTCATCATAAGTTCATGCCAATTATACAATATATTTAACAAGAAATCTCATCATCTTTACGCACAATAATTTGATACATAAAAGGCACCAAAATGTATATATTCAAAACTATTTCAATCGCATTAACAGTTTTTCATTTTTTGCAAATGCATGGTACATACACAATGATCCACTTTATGACATCTACAAAATGTAGTATAAAAATATGTACATCTCTCAGTATGTACATAATATCAAACAAGACTATTTACATGTACAAGAAACAAGGGAGAATATTATTAGAAATCCCTCCTAAAATTATGCAAGTTTACATTTTAAAGTTCTTAAATAAATTGGAGAAGTAAAATCTAAATCTAATGCCTCATCATTTGATGATACTTTCTCGTTAATAATAATAATAATAATAATAATACATTTTTTTTTGCTTACCACATACAAAAAAGAGGAAATATTGGGTATGTATCATCATCCAGGTATATAATAGTAAACAATAAAATATTATTGAATGTATTTCTTATACATTTTCAATTGTCTAAATGCACTGAATTCTTCACTTTCTGCATGTCAAATGTATTGAACAGTTGTAAATATTCTTAAAAAAAAAATAAATACAAATAATGATTTAAAGTTAGAAAGAATGTTTTCTTTAAAATTTGAAAATGGGAAGACGGGGGCATGAAGAGGACAAGCAAACGAGTGGGAGAAGACATCTGTACCTCCTGGGGAAAGACATTAAATTTAACAAGGTATCACCTATCTACTTACACTATCTCCATTGGGAGTTATTACTATGTCAACAACGCACCAATGGGGATGTATGATGGTGTAGTCTGGGTACAAGCAATCATGATGAGCTTATTCTACTCCTATTATTATTATCAAAATTGTAATAAAAAGTTAGTAAGACTTTTTAAAGTTCAATAAGGGGTAGGGAGGTATATGAACAAACAAATGAGTGGGCAGAGACATATTATGTACCTCACGGGGGGAGACGATGACATTTAACAAGGTGTCGGCTATCTACTTTAATACACAATCACTGTTGGGGGTAATAACTATGTCAACAATGCACTAATGCGGATGTTTGATGGCACTTGTAAATTGGTACAAGCAAACATGAGATTATTCTAGCTTCATTTCTTTTTCTTCTGATGATTTGAGTTTGTTTCATTTGTTTGTGCTGTTGCTAGGAACGATTTTGGTTCCAATCATTGGTTATTTTAGTACTTGCTTTTGTTGTTTTTCAGGGAGGGGCCGCCCTCTCTCTCTATATATCTCTCTTTTTTCTCTCTATCAAGTTTCATTTGTTCTTTCTCACTTTCTCCATTCTTCATATCCATCCCCTTATTGATTTTGTCCGTCTTCCACTTTCGCATACTGTTCAGTCCTTTACTTTCCTTTCACACAAATTTCCTTTTTTTTAAATTTTGGGTTACATGCCCCCCAGAGCGCATCCCAGGCGCATCCGTCCGACAATGAATTTGAGACGGCAGTGTTAACACGTGCCAACTACCAGCTGCCGTTTCCCTTTGCCACCAGATCCGGTTTCTTCTCCCCGAAGCCCATCTCATCTCATCATGTCCTCCTTTAGCTCTCTCTCCTCTCCCTATCAATATACATTTCATCTCTTCCACGGTGTCATATTCTTGTCTGTTTGTTGTTGTTTTGTTTTGTTTTGTTTACCCTTCAATTAACATTCCACTACTGTCATATTTTGTCTGCTTGTTGTTGCTTTGTTTTGTTTACCCCTCAATTAACATTCCACTACTGTCATATTCTGTCTGTTTGTTGTTGTTTGTTTTTTGTTTACCCCTCAATTAACATTCCACTACTGTCATATTTTGTCTGTTTGTTGTTGCTTTGTTTTGTTTACCCCTCAATTAACATTCCACGACTGTAACATTCTGTCTGTTTGTTGTTGTTTTGTTTTGTTTACCTCTCAATTAACATTCCACTACTGTAACATTTTGTCTGTTTGTTGTTGTTTTGTTTTGTTTACCCCTCAATTAACATTCAACGACTGTAACATTCTGTCTGTTTGTTGTTGTTTTGTTTTGTTTACCTCTCAATTGACATTCCACTACTGTAACATTCTGTCTGTTTGTTGTTGTTTTGTTTTGTTTTGTTTACCTCTCAATTAACATTCCACTACTGTAGTATTCTGTCTGTTTGTTGTTTTTTTGTTTGGTGTACCCCTCAATTAACATTCTGTTTTTAGTTTTTAGTTTTTTGTTCCCTAACTTGCATTCTTCATACAAACGTTAATTTACATTAATACTCCTGAGCATCTGGTCTTTGTTACATTATTATGGGAATTTTGAAAGCTATTTGTTGCAATTGTTTGGGGACAATGAACCCACAATTTAACTTTATAATATTTGTAACATGATATTTGTATACCTTGTGTTCTTTAAACCCATGCCAAGAACCTTGGTAGGCTATTCACAAAGTCTATAAGAATTTCAGAATCATGAATGAAATGGGTTAAGCTTATTGTTGCAAACGTTTTGGGACAATGAACTCAACTTTAAAAATGTATCATCTTACGATAAACATTTTCCAAATCCTTGGGAAATTTCCATGCCTGAAAAAATTTGACTTCAAGGTTTTTGGAAAAAATAATGTTCATACGTTGAGTTTTTACCTTTTTATTACAACTGTTCTAGGACAACACAACCATTGGGACTAAAACAAGGAATCTACTACTTTCTGTTGAAAATGATCAAGCACCTGCAAAGTAAGACAACTTTATGAAGAATATACTGTGAAATAAGCTTCCTAAATTCCAACAATGCATATTTTTAGCATCTATTAACATTTCCTTCTAAGCCAATGGCGAGCTAAAATTTCACGTACGAATGCAAATCTCATGCACAACGTCAGGACTGTTACAAAGAATCTAAAAATTTCTCAATCTCTCAAGATTCTAACTTTCCCCATAGATTCCCAAAGAAACAAATAGATTTTGCTATCATGTCCAATACCAGTATTTAGTTTCTGTGAACTTTTCATTTAAGCGAACATCGATATCACATTTAAGCTGGGCAAGTAAGCTCTGCAACAGTTAAAACTGCTATTACGTGGCTGATTTGTAAACCTCCCCATTGAAAAAAAAAATCAAATAATAATATTCTGCTCTCGAGCGCAATACCAGTATTAACCCTATTAAGGCCGGGCTATTTGAGGTCTTCAGCAGGCCGGGGGGGGGCCATTATGGCCCCCCCCTAAGATCTCGGCCGCGGAGCAGCCGATCGCCGTAAAAATTTGCACGCGTGATAAGTGAAGTGTATAGAATACAATGGTAATTTTTAAAAATTTTGAAAAATTCATTAATTTGCATATTTATGGTAATTTATGCAAATAAGTCATGAAATTCATATTTTTACCCATAAATCATATATTCTTCATAATTAAACTCTGGTTTTCACTACATATATTCTTTAGAGCATTTGGAATGATACTACAACAAAAAAAAATTGGAAGAGCCGGTTCTTCCTTTTGTTTTCTATTGTTTTATTAATTTCTTATGTATTTCTTTGTTTTTTTAACTTATGTATATTATTGTTTTTGTTGTTTATTTTATTTCTAACTATAATTTAACTGTTTTGAACCCCAAAACCAACATATAAAATGTAAACAACACCAAATATCTAATAATACACCTCATTTTATGAAAATTGATATTTCCATATGTTTTGTACACAAATCACGAAATTTAGCGATTTTCGGGCTGACATGCATAGACAAAAGGTCACGTGACTTTGTAATGGAGGGTCCGATTTTCGAAATTTTTGTTTTAAAACGTGCGCAAGACCCGAAAGAAAAAAGTCACCAAGCAGCGGCGCGTCATCTTGCAGCGTTTTGGAGCAATAAAAAAAATTCCAGAGGGGGGGGCCATTATGGCCCCCCCCCGGCCTTAATAGGGTTAAGTGTCTATGAACTTTTCATTCAAGCGAACATCGATATCACATTTTAAGCTGGGCAATTAAGCTCTGCAACATTTGAGACCTTTTCCAAGATATACATTGCTGATTTTTAAACCTCCCCATTAAAAAGAATCGAATAGATTCTGCTCTCGAGTGCAATACCGGTATTTAGTTTCTATGAAACTTTCATTTCAGCCAACATCGATATCACATTTTAAGCTGGGCATGTAAGCTCTGGAACATTTGAGACCTTTTTGAAGATATTTCAACACCAACCCTAAACACCATACTTGAAATCACCCAATTACTTTGGATCTTATTATTCCTTGTTTCCCCCTTCATTCTTCCCCATCCTACTGCTTAAAGGCCTGGTCACACAGGACACGACTAGACCCACGAATGCAGTACGCATCAGTACGAATCTATGGCAAGCCGTTTTAACATTATTCCTATTTCTTGATATCAAGCATTGAATTATTGATATCAAGAATGCATTTCTTGATATCAAGAATTACCAATGGCTGCTTAACAGAAAAAGTATTTCTTGATATCAAGAAATCAATTCTTGATATAAAATATTCAATTTCTTGATATATCAAGAAATAAGAATAAATGTTAAAAAAAGGGCTTGCCATAGATTCGTACTGCATTCGTGGGTCTAGTCGTGTCCTGTGTGACCAGGCCTTTACATTGCTCGTTCTCTGTATCCTACTATCCATCTCTTTGTATGTATTGTTTAGCATGAATCCTTCCTGACCTATTCCCACTCTTCCAACTCCTCTTCTCTTTTCCTCTCTTTCTCATCCTCTTTTCTTTTGCCCCACTCACCACCTCATTTCATGCATTGTTTATTATTAATCCTTCCTGCTATATAAGCTCTTTTTTCTTTAATACAATTTCTTTTATTGTTGCTGGTTTGTTGTTGACATTCTACCTCGCCCTTATTCTCCCATAGTCTCTTTTTCAACGCAGGAATTAATTTTTTATTTTAGGGGGCTACTTTTTCAATCCGCTGGATATCCAGACATTTTTCACATAATACCCTATGGTAATTTTAGGGGCTACCTACTGATTTCAGGGGGCGATTTTGAAAATTAGGGGCAAAATCACCCTCAGCCCCCGTATATTTCCTACCCTACTCTTTCTTTGTAGCCTACGCTCCATCTTATTTCATGCATTGTTTACTGTGAACCTTTCCAGAAATCAAGGGCATTCTTTTTTTCTTACAACTGCTTTTATTGCTGTGATCCGTTTTTTTTTTAATCACTCTACTCCACCCCTTTACTCTCATTGGCTTTGTTTATCATAATACTTCCTGACAAATGTCTCTTCTTAATACTATTTATTTAGAACTTTGCAATGAGCCCCTTCTTGAGTAACAAAACAAAATGAAGGCGGAAAAAATAAGTAAAGTGGCTTTGCAGTAAACAAACCTGATAGAAAGGTCTATGAATGCCTCAGTGGGCATATATATCACTAGTTGCGTCAGATTATACAATACATGGGAAGGTATTCAATTATGTATGGGAGAAATAATATTCCACAGATATCTATTTATAGAAAAGTTATCCTTTTGCTTTAATATCAGATTTTAAATGTGCAGTAGGTTAAAAACTGGAATGAAATATTACAAAAGTAGTAATAAGCTTTAATAGTGAAATGCCACCTAATTATCTGAAGTTTTTATGAAGATTGTTCTCTATTTGTGCATGCAGCAATGACACTTACTAGATTATATTTAGAGAAATTTTACTTTTAAGTTACAAAATTGAAATGTTCACAATTTAACATCTTCTAATTTTTCAATCATTCTGGTTCTTCTCCTTCTTTTCCGAATATTGCATAATGTTTCCCCCTTAATACCATTTTGCACTACTGCAGCACCTCATCCGTTCATCCAATATCCAGCAACTTAAACAAATATGTACACCGCATCACATTATAAACTTCATACTAGTAAAAGACATTTAAAAACAAAATACACTTCTTTAGTACAAAATATCAAGTTTTCATCCCATTAAAATCATGGTTCATCATAAATCCATTGTGTTTGCCCCTATCGCCTCACGCAATGGCCCCTAACAAAATACAACTGGTCAAGCTGTCAATTTTGTTGCTGTCTTAAAGGTCAAAACTGAACCACCGGTTAAAGAAGAAGAAAAAATAAAATTATTGCTCATAAAGGGTAATCATAAAGCCCTTCATTTTACAACTGTTACCACCATCACCTCCTATCGCTGAGCTGGTCAAACTGACCGATACATTTGAGTCACCCAGGTTCCAGACTGACCAAAGAGTTCAGGACAATTAACAAGTACAAAAATAAATCCATGTTCATTACATATAATCAGGGTTTATCAAAAAGCCCTTCTTTTTTCCATCACCACCATCACCGCCTATCGTCGAGCTGCTGGTCAGACTGACTGATGCATTTGAGTCCCCGAGGTCCAGACTGCCGACTGTGTCTTCGCTGTACATGCTGCTCGGCCGTGACGTGCTACGCGCCTCTATTTCGTCGACGTCTTCGTCTGAGCTTCCGGGATTGATAACGTATTTGCCAGACCTAGCAAGAATGAATAAAAAGTACAAATTAATAAATGTATACTAATTCATACAGCTACGGACCAAGTTTTTACGAAACCAAAATAATCTTGCTTTGGTAGTGGAAAAGGGTTAAAATAAAATAGTGCTTTATTACCTTGAAAGAGATAATAGAACCAATTTCAAAAGAAAAGGCAGTAACATTGGGATACTGTCAAGACTCAAGGTAAAGGAACAATTACACAAATTAAACGATAGCAGATAATCATAACCAAAATTAGTATCATAATAGAAGTGTGTAATATGTGACATAGATGACATTGCATGAAAAAATATGTAAAAATTACTAACAAATAAGTGACTAAAAATCAAAATAACATAACCAAAGAAAGTGCAACGTGACCCTCGGATCGTTATAAAAATTATGTCAAGATAGCTAGCTGTTCATCTTCCCTTTATGCCAACAAAACAGATTTAACCCTTTCCTTACGAGAACTGGGTGTGCTATGTACAAAGTCTATGGGGATTTTAGAATCTTGAAGGGAACCGGTTAACCCTCTCAGAACAGGTTTCACATATTGAGTGCAATACATCAGGTGCTGGTCCCACTGGGTGTGCAATGGACTGTGGATCAACCACCCCATGTATGAAAGGCAGGTTGTCTCAAAAATGTTATAAGCTTGACGGTTTAAAAGCTAGGGGATATCCGTCATGTTTAATTAGTTACAAGTTCTTATTCATAGCAATAAAAAGTCCCTCCCTGCGATTCATGGCAATAAACTTCATATTGTAAATAGTTTTCGACACGGTCTGCCTTTCATACTTGTGATTGTTCTGTAAAAATTCTGTAAAAAGCGCTATATAAATGAGTTTATTAGTATTAGTATTAGTATTAGTATTAGTATCATTGTTCTTCCACAGGCCAGTCACATTTGTATTGCTTATTCGTAGCAATAAAAAGTCCCTTGCTGCTATGCATGGCAATAAACGTCATATTGTAAGTAGTTTTTGACATGGTCTGCCTTTCATACTTGTGATTGTTCTGTAAAAAGCGCTATAAAATGAGTTTATTATTATTATTATTGTTCTTCAAACGGCCAGTCACATTTGTATAGCTTATTCGTAGCAAAAAAAGTCCCTTGCTGCTATTCATGGCAATAAACGTCATACCGTATTTGCTGGTGTATTAACTGCACCTAAAAAAAAAATTTTTTAATTTGCAAAAATGGGGGTGCGGCTAATACACGGGTGCTGTTTATAGCATATTAACCACACTTTTTTCAAATTTTTTTTGCAAAAAAATGGGGGTGCGGATAATACACAGGTGCGGTTTATACACCAGCAAATACGGTATTGTAAGTAGTTTTTGACACAATCTGCCTTTCATACTTGTGATTGTTCTTTCACAGGCCACTCACAATGCGGCCAGAGCCTCGACCATCCCATGTTAGCTTTACACTAGAAGTTAAGCGTAACTGATATGGTCAGGGTGTAATCAGAGATGCCAATCTTGTAATGCAACGCGCCCATGGGCAAACAAGCAAAGTGCCACTCATCCCTTCCACTGGAGTAGTAGCCTCGCATCTAACGACAATTATAAGTATGCAGTGGTATTGCTTCAGGGTGGGAGGAGGGCAATAACCTACCCCCCCCCCCCCCCCCCCCCACCATGGGGAAATTATTGGGTTACCCCGTCCCCCTACGAATCTTTTAAACTCCTTGCCGACTGTTTGACACGTACGTATCAAACCTAACTACATGTACATAACCAATTTTTAGGTCAATTTTCACCATCTTGGGAAGACGAACATGTAAACCATAACATTCAAGTACAAAACATGTTGCTGTTTTTAAAGAAATGTGATTGATGGATCATTCACATTATGATATGAACAAGTGAAGATAAAACTTGCATCATTAAGATGTGATCAACAGAAAACAAAAACAAAAAACCTAAGTTATGTAATGATGATGGTCCCAAAAGAAAACAACCATGAATCCATTTCAGCCAATGAAGCATGACTGCTACACTTTAGTAGCTGGAACTTCATTCTCACATGCCTTATTATTATATCATTGTATTATGTGTTTATTATATTCAATATCAAATATTCAATCTTCAGTCATAACAAGGAAATAGTGCTGTACCCATGTTTTACATACAAATGTATATACATATATGCATACATTCGTTAAATAATGATTGGAAAATAATTTGCCATCAAAGAAGAAACAAAATGAAAGCATGCACCAATATAGGAATAAAAAAGTTTTATGCATGGATACATGTTGGGCCTGCTTGGGTAAAGTAACAAAAAAATGCTACATTTCAGATAATAATAATTACAATTACTCAATAACTTTGGGCAATATCATAAGCTGATTAGAATTCAACTTACATGAACAAGTAAGCAAATATTGCATAAGGAACTTTTTGGTGGCCTTGTAAGAAAGTACAGAGAAGTAATAGTTTTAACATAAAACTGTAAGTTCTCATTCTTCTTGTACTAGCTACATGCAATCATTGCAAGCTAACTCTCAAATCTGACTGCAAAATATAACAGGCTCAAGCAAATTAAAATGGAAGGTAAGCATTGCCAAACAGCTTTAGCAAAAAATAATCCTGAAATCAACATTTATCACAAACACAAATTAAATGTAAAAACACTTGTATTAACCAGCTAATTTCAGCTAGGTTATGTAAGTCGTACCAAAGCACAATATTCCAACAGTGTAATGTGAGATAACCTGTATTCTTTGTATGTCCGTTCTCTACATCTCTCACTGCCTCTTCTTTTACTTACATTCACAACAAGGTAGCATTTAATGATTTGTTCACCATCAACACACATAACACAACCTATTCACAAACAAGAATATAAAATAATGTGATTTTTTTTTTCAGTGTGTGAATAATAAGTCAAATGTCCTTCCAAAAAAAGGAAGCTTCCGCAAAATACATTCATTGTATCAAAAAATTTGACCTAAAAACAGAGGTGAACACTATGAGAGAATCTTTGCTTCTTGTCCGTTCTTCTAGTATTACGATTTAAACACGAATCACATTATGTTAACATTACAGTGAACAAATTTCATGGGGGTTTGGGGCGAATCAGCCTCCGAAATGCAAATAAAAAGGAGCAATTTTCATGCAGGCACGATTGAAATGTAGTCCCCAAAAAATTAATTTTAATTTTGCCCAGGAGCATTAACTCGTGAAACAAATTCACTTGCTCATACAAATCTGATTTTAATTTAACATTTGCAAATAAAACAGTGGCTTCCCATTGTAAATGAACAAAATAAATTAATTTCCCATTGAGGCTCATTGTTATTTTCCCTGAAGGGACATTTTGTAATAGAAATAATATTATTCATGATGAGTAGTTCACATAATTTATATTCTTGCAATGCCATAATACCAGCTCAAACAAAAAAAAACAGAGGCATCCCATTGTAAAACCAAATCAATATCTCAATGATGTTATTGTCCCTGAAGGGACATTGTAACATGACATTAATGTTATCCATGTAATGTTGAGTAGGTCAAATTTACATTCTAGCAATGCCCTAAATATTCGGAGACCTTGACTGTGCTTTGCCAGATATATTGAAACTTATTCCTCCATGCATACTGAACCGTTTATAAAAGTGCAATCTTTCATTATTTTCTTGGATCTCCAAATTGAATTGTTTTTGCACTGGTAATATATTGTTCAACAAAAAGAGAGAAATACAAATGTACAGAAGAAAAAGCTATTTTTAAGCTTGTTTACAAAATGTCGAAAAGTGTGCTTTAAGTGACAAATTCATATTCAGGCAATAGTTATGGATTAAATGTATATTGTGATAGCTTTGTAAGAAAAAATAAATTTAGGAAAATAATACTTTATTTGAAGAAAGCAACAAAAGAAATAAAATAGTGCTTTATCATTAATTTATTTTAAATAAATATCAATGAATAAACTTTGACTGCTTCAGTATATTTATGTAATCAGGAACAGATGCATATATGCTGCATATTTATAAATTGTGTATATACTGCAAAGTAATATGCAAATAGTTATATAAATTTGTATTGAAAATATGGCCTGCTTACTATTTTAATATTATTAACTAGTTTACTAGTTTTAGGACTCTATTTTTCACAGTATATTGAGCAAGTGATATGTGCATATAATATATCAAATAAGTAGATGACATACTTGCCACAAGTTATGACAATTTTTGTTCAGGATTATTCAAGGAATGACATGGAATACCTACAAAAAGGAGATAAACACTTCTATTATATCATCATTTAAGATGTGAAAGTTATCACAGACATTCAAATTGTGTATCATTATCATATGAAGAGCTTCTGTTGAAGAGGTAAAAATGTACATTACGGCCATGCCAGCATGTCTGGAGTAACTGTGTAGGCAAACGACCCTCTCTTACACAGATTAAAACCATTTTCTTGTTGATAAAAAAATAATATTTAAGAGACAAAGGGATATCAAATTCAGTCTCAAGTGCTGTTTTTTAACATGTCTTTATTGAACTGGGGTGTGTTACAACTTCTTAATCAGAAATTTTAATTTACATGCCCACTTCATAAGAAATTGGGAAAGTAAAACAAAAATCACACTATAATTCATATTCAAACCACATTATGTAATAGTTCACAAGGAAAAATTAAATGGGGAATGGGTTTTATTATGCTTTCTTCATAAAATTGGGCACACTTTGACCAAAAATAAGGTCGAACACTCCAGCAAAATCAACTCAACTGTGCAAGCTAACATTCTTTTTCAAACTCAGGCATCATAAATGTAATAACGTAAGATGAGGATGAAGGGAAAAGGCTGATAATCAGTGCGTAGAATATAGTGTAGATCTTTAAGTTTTCTGTTGTTGTTATTATTTTTTTTTTTTGTGGGGGGGGGGGGGGGATTATTTGGGGCATGTCACCCCCCTCCCCCTATCTATCCCCTAGCCGGATACATTGTAATAGTATAATGAAAACAAAGCAGGTCGACAGTGGAGCAAATTCATCACCGCTCTCACGAAAGGTATGATAAGAAAAATCATCTTTTCAATCAAATTACAAGGTTCATGCCTATGTTTGCCAGATGTCAATACACGCACATCTTGGCCGATTTAATTTCATTTGTCATTTTTCCCTTTGATGTACAGTATTCTCAGGAACTGGAGCGGAACATAAATTCCCTTTTTTCGTGCAGACAGCAGACGTCCAGGAAAATTAGATCAATGGGACGCAGGGGTGCTAGTGTGTCACACAATCAAAGCAGGGATCGAACCGCAATCAAGAAAAATTCAATTTTACGTGCGTAAGAAAACTTCCAGGAAAGGTGACGAACATGATAAGAATAATTTCATCTATAACCATTCCTTTATATTGATTCCTTTAAATTGATTTTAAACTTAAGAATACAAATGCATTTTCTTCATATTGATTCATATTGTAAATGTAAGTTTCAAGGAAATTAAAACAATGTACAGTGTATAATTTAAAGAAAAGCATACTCATTTGGAAAGCAAAACTTAATTCAAAAGCTAATAAGGTAAATGGCACACCATGCAGGCAGATACAGCAAATTTTTGTGTATATCAACATTTCAATTCGGATATTTAAAATACCATTATTACACATTCCATAATCTGTAACTGGGCAACAATACACAATGTCAGATTATCCAATCATCCTACGTTTATAAAGCGCTATAATTCTACCACACCATGCAAAAATTGTTTGGTGTACATCATCTAAATTTGGAATAAGATGCGTTTGGTTGACTGCAAACCACAACAAACCAGGCTCCTTAAAAGATACCTGATCGCAGTAATTGTCTTTTTCTCCTAGCGCTGCAAAAAATAAACAGATTTAAATCTAACTAGTAATTTGGACACAACAATAACCATCAGTATCATATAGTGGCGTAGCTATGGTAGGCACAGGGGCACCTCCCCCTTCCCCCTAAAAAAAAAATAATAATAAAAAATAAATAAATAAATGTTATTTTTTATTTATTTTAATTAATTAATTAATTAAAAAATAAATAAATAAATTCAAAAATAAATTTAAACAAATAAATAAATAAATAAAATAAAAAAATATAAATAAAATAAAAAAATATAAATAAAATAATAATAAATTAATTACAAAATTGGCAAAAGTATTACAAACAAAAAGGAATTATTTTGTGAAAGAATGAAAAACATAAGGAGTGCCCACAATCAGTCCTAGCGTACTACGCCACTGGTATCATCAATTCCAAACAATGTATGTATTGGACTATTAATGTTTTTGGAGGATGTCAGGAACTTGCAATGGGACAGTGTTGTTACAATACTGTAGATAAAATAGAATAACGAACAACAATCGTGTACATGTTAGAACACAATAATATGACTACAATGTAGAACATGATAATTGACAAAAGGAGTGGTATAGGAAAAACAAAACAAAAAGGCTTAAATAAAAAAGGGTGGGGTGGTTTGAATAATGAGGAAGGGGGTAAACACCTTTACCAGTCATATTTTGTCTTCAGGCCTGATCAGATTAGCGGCCATTTTGTGACAGCGGGAAAGAAAACAAACAACAACAAATATAATGTACATGAATGTATTTGCAAGTCATACAAATGGAGACAAAAGGATTTTTACTTTAAAAATATGACATAATTGTCCAGTTGGTGGATGAAATGAAACACACAGTTCAGCAGATGCACAGTCGTATCTACACCTTAATATGGTTCTCAACTCAAAAGAATATAATAATAATAACAATAATAAAAGTGAAAATATGTATGTTCGGCATCAAACATTTTATCTACGAGAGAGCTGTAGTGTACCTACCTATCCATTTTAAAATGCCATTCTAAGCAGGATAGAAACTGTAATCAAACTGTAATCAACCAAATCTATGCTAAAAGTTGAGGGCCATTGAGGGTAGCTCTAAAGAAATTGTCTTTTCCCTCTTGGCCCTAGTTTACTGATTACCTAACACATACAAAATGTAAGCTCAAGGGAATGATTGACGCATTTTTATCAGCGAGCTACTGAGAATCCTAGCGAAAACGTTCACACGGCCACTTGCGTTTTCCCAAAATGACGATTGCATTATGCTGGACACGAGCCAAGCTTAGCGGGCCACATAGCACTGGCGCATTGCGGAAAATGTAGAGCTGTGATATACATTAAGGGAGTGATCAAAATTATCACTGGCCCACTTAAATAAAGAGCTTTGGCAACCAATTCATTAATGCCAATGTATTTTCCCATTAAGGCAACTGAGTATAACCAAACTGTCTTTCTATGTCATCAGATTCAGGTTCGGGTCACCACAATTGGGGCAATCTTTCTTTAATTATCCTCCTAGACATGGAAAAGGTTCAATTTTCCTAGCATTGCAAGCATCTAGGGGCAAAGTTGTACTAGTTTATCTTGTTATTAAATTATTATCCACATGGCCACTTTGGTTTTCCTGGAAGGGAGCCCGCATTCATTATGCTGGACACGAGCCATGCTTCGGGGGCCACAGTGATAATAAGAATATTTGGGAATGTAGAGCTGTTATTTACAAGGCCTGCTTGTATGCCATGGTTATACTTGTTTATTAAAAGTGTGCAGGAACTCTTTAGGTGCTGACAGGGAAAACAATTAAAATAAAAACATTTCGGGGGCTACTTTTTGAGCTCGTCTGCCTGAAAACAGCAATTTAAAATTTGCTTTGCATTGAAATCTATGCAAATTTACAGGGGCTCCTTTTAGCATTATGGGGGCTAAATCACCCTGAGCCCTACTTGTATTTGTTTTAACTAATTGCTAAATGGTATGAAGTAAAAGCCATATTTCACATCATCACCTCTGTGAAATCTTCTGTAGATGTGAACTTATTGCCCTCTTTTATATTAACCCATTCAAGACTCGACCCGAAGATGCAAAGGTTTTATTCTATATGAAATGTATGTGATACCAAAATCAGGCATCCACACTAACTTATTTCTCTACTAGCCCTTTCGGGCAAGTAAAGTAAATTTTGAAGGTTTACTTGCCCAATATATAATATACCTGCTCTCTTACTTCTTGATGAGATTTAGATGTAAGAAATTACACTGTTCTCTCATATTTGAACAATTATTTAGTTGCCCGATCAGGCAAGCAAACCAGACAAATTATGACATTTCACTTGCCTAACACAAATTTGTACTTGCCCTGGGCAAGCGGGCAAGTGCTAATGTCAAGCCCTGCCAAAATCAAATTGTCTTCTATGGGTTGATTTAACCAGTTGCATTTAGGCACCCGGTGCAGTATACAGTATATGTATGATCCAAATGGAATAGCACAATGCAGGATAGAACAAAGTAAAACATTTACTTTACATGCCAGTAGAATGTGATTGTCACTCGGTTGTATTTTTTTTCTTCTTCAATTATAGGAGCTTGGCGATGTATAACTGAAGACCATTCCACTTTTCAAAGTTTCCTTGAGTGCCAAGCTCGCATTTTTGCGAGTTACAATATACACAAATGCCATAGAGCATTAAAATCCCTGGCACTTTAAGTGTTAAAGAATGAAAGCATTCAACTTACAGAAGTTGAGATTTAAAGAATGACAACACCCTTAATCACTTTCTAGACATGTATTCTTCCATTTTGAATCTACAGATTGTTTTCTGATTTCTTGTAAGTTCATTAGTTCATTGTGATGGAAGCGCTTCAAAAGAAATTTGATGCCTTCAAATTGTAAAGGCCCTTGCCTCTTATCAGAAAGTACATGTGATACTTGGCATTAAATGGCTGTAATTGACAAGATTACATCAACTGACATTTTAAAAGGGAAGGAAAGGGGGGACCTGGGTGCCAGAATTTTCTGGAAAAATAGGAAAGGAAGTATTTTAAACTGTACATTAGACCCTCGAGATGCAACAGCCTCTAATCGGGAATGAAAATCAGGGCCTCGCATTAGCACTTACCTGTAGCAGGAGATAAACATGTGTTTTTCTGATTGTTTTTTGGGGTCTTGAAAACTGATTTACCCGAATGCTTGTTTGCCTGGCCTAAGAGTGACGACGATCTTGCCTTCCTATGTAATGCTATTTAATATCTTCATATTTATGGTGGGAGGTATTTTGGTACAAATTAGACTCAGAAATATAGGGGAAAAACCATCCTAAACACTTACCGACCTGTGTTAACATAACAATCTTTTTTTAGTCCTGAACACCGATTTTACTAATGCCTTTTTGCCTAGCCTATGAGTGACAACAATCTTACCTCCTATGAAATGCATCACCACATTCGATATTATGTTTTCTTCAATCTTCATTATCTTTATATTAATGGTGCCAGATAGTTTGTTACAAAGTAGACTCAGAAATATACGAAATAACAACCTAAAAGTTACAGGTGTGTACTGTTTGTATAGTCCATATTTTTTCTTTGGTTTGGAAATCTGATTTAATTGGTACGCGCTTGCCCAGCCTCGAGTGATGCCCGATGGTAACCTTGCTGACTATGAAACACATTATCAAAATTTAATGTTGTTGTGTTTTCTGCACTCCATAATGGTGCAATATATTTTGTTACAAATTAGACTCAGAAATGTAAGAAAAACTTCCTAAAAATAATGTATGGGTGTGTACTATAAAACAATTAATCTCTTTTTAAAGTCTGGAAATCTGATTTAATTGATACATGCTCGAGTGATGGCAACCTTGCTGCCTATGAGACACATTACCAGTTTCAAGGTTGTGTTTTCTCCATTATTCTTAATATAACGGTGCCAGAAAATTTGATAACTTTGGGATATGAGAATGTCAACATATTTTTTTTTGTCAGGCAACAGTTTGTAATTTTTGATGGGTCGAGGATTATTATTATAATTATTATTGTTGTTGTTGTTGTTGTTGTATTTGTCATCATCGTAATCATTATCTACTCACTCGCTGTACCAACCTATCCATTTTAAAATGCCATTCATTCACAGAATTAATTAAGGCTTCGGCTATTTCCTAATTAATGAGAATTAGGACACTACCCTAGATGTTCCACAACCAAAGCATTTGATTTATTCTGGCTTCTAACATTTAAAAAAGCTAAACAAGATTTCAATCTGTGGGTACCTGGAATTGCCCTTTTCAAGGTAACAGCTGAACTAGAGTGAAAAGGGGGTTAAAATCTTGTCCACACTACCCTAAAGGGTCCCTACCAGGTAGCATCTGGTTTACAGCATTCTATAGTTTCTGTCTTGGCATCACAATTAGCTATTCACCTAGTGCATGACTCTACATGAAGAAGTGGTTTGTGTAGTCCCATAATACTACTTTTGGCATGTGGCGACATTTGTTTTTTTGTCTTTAACTGTGCACGTAGGACAATTGAGTAGAACATAATTACACTAGGGTATACTATAGGGTCAGCCCAGCGATAATATTACTGGCCTACTGAGAAAGGGACTGACCATGCATTGCTATGCTCATATCAATAACTTTTGGTGCGGTTACCACAGTACAATAGCCTCTGCTTAATTAGGTAGGCTTTTCCAAGGTATATTTAACCCTTTAACATACGTACCTGCTTATAGAAAGTGGTGAGAATGTCCTTAAGAAAACATTAGAAATGTTTGGTAAAATTTGACCCTTTTACAGACCTTGTATCCATTTAAATGTTATTCAATTAAATGGAGATTATTGTAATAATGTGTAGGGTAGAATTGTTTTTTCTTTTATCCTCAAACAAAGCATTCAGACCGACGTAAACAGGGTGTGTTATATCATATCTACTGTAACATTGACTTCACAATATTATGAAGCAGACAATGAACAAATTGTTAAAATCAAGTTGTGGATTTATCCCTAGTAACAATATATGATTCTGGTATAACATGCATTTGAGATCCATTGACCCTAACCCATTATATCCTATTATTGCTGTTTTTATGGCAAATTGTACTGCTTTTTCTGTGTAGAATTTTTTTTTTTAATCTTTGTTTTATTTTTATTTTTGTAGTTGTTGTTGCTTTTTGGGGGAGGGGGGTCATACATGAGGTTCATTCACTGACTTTCACTTTGAAACAAGGTCACCTATCAAAATGGATTTGTATTATTTTTTCATATCTAAATAAAGTTGAAAAAGTTATTTATTTTTTGTCACACAAATTGATGGTCCTTTGATTGATGTGGACAGCTTTCCATACCCAAACAGATTTTAATAAACAAATCCTTTGTACAATGTAATGATTTTCTAGATCTAAAAGCAACCATCCACGAGTATTCCCATGGTATAGCAATCCTTGTAGGGCAATAATTTATGTCAGGTCACAAGCATGACACACTTTCAACTGACCAGAGGAAGAAAGGGGTTTTAGAAGAGCTACTGAAATAAAGTCGCGCGTTAAGTCCCAAAGGATGCTTACTGCTTAGAAGATATTTTGAGATTGGCCAATTACATCTATCCAGGTCATGTACAGTATATAATCAAAATAAATCATTATTTCAAATTTAAACTATGTTGGTAAAAATCTATAATTCATATCTGAACATAATAACTTATTCTATGTAGGCTGTAGCTGATGCATTAGGCATCTATATGTAGTCCCATGACATTGCAATTTGAGAAAGGAACAATTTGTCTCGGGTCATGCATCGTGCATTTTAGATTGACCAAAGGAGGCTGGATATATTTCATATCAGTGCGACCATGGATAATAGGGTTCATGGTCCGACATTCTTTTTGTTTCGTTTTTTGTTCTGAAGTTCATGATTGAGGTCAGGAAAAACTAATGAAACAGAATCTGCCATGCCGTCCCAAATAATATTAAAATGATTTTCATCTTCAGACCGTTTTCACTCTAAATAAATAAAATGCACAACCAAGGTTCACTAACTGTAATAAGAATAAGATATACTACAATACAAATTCTGATAGTGGATGTATAATCTGCGCCATGATTTGTAAAATGGACATCCCACAACATTCAAAGATTTTGTTAAAGGATGATTACTTTCTTTAAAAAGAGGGTTATATTCTTATTATAACATAACTACATCATTTGGTTTGTTCTTTTTTGCAATCGTCTGAATAAATCATGTATACATGTAATTACTGTACATGGGTCCTGCAAGAGACCATGGAAATTGGGTACCACTTTATATAATTCTTTATTTTATTTCTGCACCTGTCTCTTGTAAATTTCACATTCTATGTATCATCTTCAACCCATGAAATTAACAAGGCTTTGGTAAACAAAAAGGAATGTCACTGCCCATTGGCAGAAATATACCAAGCTGGTATTTCCTGTCCACCTGGGTCTTGTAAATTTCACATTTTTGTATCATCTTCAACCCATGAAATTAACAAGGCTTTGGTAAACAACAAGGAATGTAATTGATGTCAAGTGGCTGAAACATACAAGGAGAAAATGCTACTGTCCCCCTGACTCTTGTAAATTTCACATTCCATGTACCCATCTTCAGGAAGTGAAATTTACATGAATTTTGTAAACAAGTAGGAATGCAGTATCAAGCCTGTGTCACACACAATTATCTAGATAATAGTTATCTATATAATTCACATACCTATGTGACAGACAGGTGACAGACATGCTACAAATTATCTAGATAATTGGCCCCTGTGTGACACCGACTACATTTGATTAGAAGTGTTAAAGTAGGGCAATGTATACATTGATCAATAATTATAATACAATTTCATAATAAAACAACAATTCTTTACTAGATCTCAGTCAATAATGGATAGTTGTCTATCAATATAACATGTAAGATTATATTCAAATGTAACTTAAATGAAGGTATTTTTCTAGTAGACCTACATACAATTAATACTTCATATCACATTTGTAATCAGTATGAAATAACGATTATAATATAAAATATAATGTACATACTTTCTTCATAACTCTCCTGTTACATGTACCAAAATAACATTATTTATCCATCTTAGCTTCCATATACAAATATATACAAATATATAGCTACTGATTTTTCAAGGACAGAAATAAGAACATTTCTGTCTCTTTTCTCAACATGTAGGACAAATATAATACTATTCTTCATCACATTACCTAAAAAATAAGAAAATGTTTTCTTCACATTTCCCCTGTCTTTAGCCCCGTCTACCCACCCACAATCCTGTAAATAAATAAAAAGTAGCAAAAGGCAGCCGTCCCATTCAATAAATTCCCACCTCCAGTTTCTCTACAACATTTAATGTGCCACAATGTTTTGTCAACTAATCCCAAATCAATACCGGTGAAAACCAAGTAGCTTTGAGGCTTTGCCCCATAAGTGTGCACATACATAAGCCCACCAACACAGTACCAAGGCTGTGCAACCTTTTTCTTTCTTTTTTTCCCAGAACATATGTGCAAACTTTTAATATCATTATTTTTGTATGAACATACATGTACATGTGCAACCTTTTTAAAACTCTTTTTTTCTCAACGCATGTGAAAAGTAGTTTGACTTTTTTTATTCCTTCCCCCCCCCCCCCCCCCCCTGAACATGCTCAATCTTTGCACTGCCTTTATTGTCCAGAATATATACAACCTTTTTAAATCCTCTTGTCCTGAATACGATAGAGACCGTTCATTCTTTTTTATAAATATGTGCGACCTTTTCATTCTTTTAACTGTTTTCTGAGTATTTGTCATACCATGTTACATTCATGTACTCTCACCTGTTTATTTGCCCACAACCAAAGCCTGTGTCTGTATTTAATTACATTCAGTGCAAAAGGAAAACTATTGGGTGAGAGTGAGAATGTTGTTAAGTCAATTTTTTGCTAAATTGAGTTATAACTGCATAGCATCTTGTTGGTCATAGCCTCGTGGGTTAGATGCCAAATTGTAAAATTATTACCATCTCTATTTTTGGAAAATTTAGAGTTAAATTTAGTTTCTACAAGGCTCCCAAACATTAAGCATGATTATCTCCAAAGTACAAAACATTGACTTAGCGTCCTTCTCTTTCTCAACCCACGCCACGAAGTGGAAATATAAAAGGTTTCCAGGCCCTTGTTTTAATGTTAGTATTGCAGTCACCCCATTACAGCGGCAGGGCCTCCGTGGTTAGCTAAACATATGCCCACAGTGTCTGGGTAATCTAACTCATTACCAGCCATAAAAGCCCCCTTAGTTGCATATTTCAAGGCTCAATCTAGTTGAGGGGCTAATATGTTGGGTATGTGGTGTAATTAGACACTAATTGTGTCATTTGAGTCATTAGTTATTTGGTCGCTGACAGCAATTATTGTTGAAATAACCGATGCACCTCTCATGTTTCCTTTTAACTCAAGAGACTATAAGGCATACAAAAGCATTAATATGTGGGGTTAAAACAGTGTCACTAACAGTATCACCGGGTAGGCAACAAATTAGAAAAAAGGGGAGGCAAAAAATACATTTTAAATGTTATTTATATAGCAGTATGCAATATTTAAATTGTATCAAACAATGTGATACAATTTTGGAGGAGAAAAAAACCCTGCAGAAATATGACTGATATCATGGTTGTAAATGTTATATACACCTGTATGAATAAAGCCGAACAAAAGCCTTAGGAAAGTGGAGGGGGAAAAATGTCCTGGGGAACTTTCCAAAATCATAGAAATAACAAGGAACATATATATATTGTTACATAGTGTTTTTGTTCACCTCATTGCATGATTAAAGCAACATTTGGGGTGGGGAGGGGGTAGGGTTGGGGGTGGGGGAGTTAAGGAGGTGATTCCAAATTGCGAGACTGTTGTGGCTTTGATCAATCAATGCAGCAACATCATTAAACTGAGGACTGGAATAAATAAACAAGTAAATTATTCTGTTCTTCTGCAGGCTGCTAGCAGACCCTGTGAATAGAATGAGGTCATTCAGGTTATTAGTGAAGCATCGTTACCCCATGCAACTTCTAATCTACATCATTATCTATACACATTGGTCATGTTCCAAGAAACCTCTACTTGTCTTTGTTTTTAGTTGGTTAATAAGGGTCTTGCGGCTCAGTGGTTAGAGCACAAGTCATGTAATCCTGGGGTCTCAGGTTCAATTCTCAGCAAGCCCAAATTTTATTAACCAATTTTAATTTATGAATTTTCTCAGAAAATTTGTTTTTTCAATCTTGATTTATCTTTTGTTTTTGTTTATCTTCATTTATTGTGAGAAAAATTGACCTGCAAAAGAACCTCATGCCAGAATTATTGTTATTCATCATTTCTAAATTCAAATAAAAATTGGCATAAAATGAAAGCAATTTAATAGTATTCTACCAACAGATGTCTTTCAAAGTCAAATTACATGTTTCATGCAACATGACCAAAGGTTTTATTTGCAAGTCTAAAGTTACATTCTAGTGTGAACCAGCCAATTGAAGAACATGCCAGCACTAAATCCCACTACTTCTGCAATGTACATGTACAGCTTTGATGATTGTCTCCCAATTATATCAAGCATTAAATTAATGGTCAATGCTGCTTGCAAGCCCAATCGGTCTGATGACTTACCCGTCGCCATTTTTCCTTACACGACTAAACGAGAAAAAGATGTGAAAACACAGAAGGTTGAAATAAGATATAAGATGCAAAGAGAATATAACCAATTTAGGATTGTTCCCTGAAAATACTTTGGTTTTGGTCTATAAGAAATGTGTGTTATACCAAGATCAAATTGTCTTTGGATTAACCCGTTCAGGACTGTTCCCCCAAAATAATTGGACTGTGGTGTATGCAATGTGTTTAGGTTAAGTTAAAGTCTTTCCCGTACCAATGTTGGCACATAAGGCGGCGCCTATCTCCGTTTCAATAGCCCTAGGCCACACGTCTACTAAATGTAGCGAAAGTTACAGAAGGGGGCTAGTCCTCTGGTAACTCGTGAATGTGTTTAGGGAAACAAATAATATTTATTTTTTCAGGGGGCTACTTTTCAAGTTTGCTTACATGAAAATAACACTCTGAAATTTGTTTTGCATTGTACTCTATGCAAATTTACGGGGGGCTCTTTTATGACTTTTGGAGGCTCTCTTTTGGCATTTCGGGGGCTAATTCCCCCGAGCCCCCATGAATTTTTTTCTCTGAATGTGTAGGCAATGTTCGAAATGAGCACAGGCCCGCTGGCCCAGGTCCTCTAAAAATTAGCTTTGGGCCACCAAATGTCATTGATGCTAAATTCAACTCCCCCAAATGGGCAACCAAATATACCAGAATTCAGGTTTCGGGATTCTAGAATTTGAAAAATCTTGTTTTTACTTGCCCAACTAGGCCTGGATCACAAAGAGGGGGGGGGGGGGGGGGGGGATTAATTACTAGAATTGCCTACAGGCACCTGGGGGGTGTTTCACTAAACACAAAATTTGATGTTAGGATTGATTTTTAGTGACTAAGGAGATGCTAAAATCAATTTTAGTGTTTAGTGAAACATCCCCCTGGTGGGTCTTGATTTAATTGATAACATGGGGATTGCAAAATCTCACAGAGAATGAGTTAATACTTTTTGGTGCGCATAGAATAGACCGGACAAATTATTCATCCAAAGTTCATCAGAAATGGGACACAATTCCGTAAACATTTGAATAATATATGAGTATATGACGGAGACAACAACTACTTGAAAGCTATAGATTATAATGTGACTATACTTTCCAACAACAAGAAATGGACAAACGCACCGTAAACGAGAAAGAAATATGGCCAGAAGGGAGGGATTAGACGTTAAATATGCCCTAGACAAACCACTCAGTGAATTTACCTCCCTAAAGTAGCATCAAACGGCCATATGGGTGTGTGTTTGTTCCGGAAACAGGAATTAGTATGATGGAATATGAGGTCATTAAAATCAACAACAATAACGGTAAGAGGCTTTTCCCTGAAAAATATATTTTTCATTTTTAAAATCAGTTCTTAATTTATAAGCCTTTAATTTTCCTCTGAAGTTTAATTTTTAATTATTACTTTGCAAAATCTGTAATCTCCTCAAAATATATGAAGAAACACAATTTCTATAGCAGTTATAACAAACAAACATTTTAATCCCCCAAGTTGGATTTATTTTAATTTAGACTCAGCAAAGCCTGCAAATAATATGGAATCTTCTAAAACCATAAAATGCATCCATTACCTAAGGCAGTAAACATAAAAACACCCCAAAATAGAAATCTTGAAGATTAACCCACTTCAATCAACCTCTTCTAAGAGCCCATAAAATGCATCAAGTATATCCCAAATTTTTTCAATATAAAATAGCAAAATAAATGTTCAAAACCGGAAATCCAACCTTTCCAATGGCAAATTTGTTTTTGTTATGCAGCTTTTTTAAAAGTGGTATATGAGAATTGTTTTTAAAAGGGACATTATCATTAAAATGGAAAAGGCAGACGAGACAGGAAAAAGTGTTGAAGAGATAATCAATGAAAAGAACTGTATAAAGCTTGAAACCAGGACAAAAATAAAGTAAAGATACACTTAAATGAAACAAAAAAAATAGAAAAGAACTACAAAAAGAGTGAAATCAGGATGACAATAAAGGAACGATATACTTGGTACAGAGGATAGAAAAATAACTGAAAAAAGAGTGAAAACAGGTCTACAATAAAGAAAATATATACTATAACAGTCTATTTTTAAAAAGGAACTGAGATACGCAAGAGGTGGGAGTTGGAAGAAGAATATTGATATCATAATAAAGAGGGGTACTGAGGTAGACAGTGTGTTAGAGATGAAAAGAAAATCCATAGAATTGCTGCAAGAAAGAGATATCTAATTTCCCACAATAAAGTGTTAGTGTAGTAGGATTAACTCTTAACGTGCCAGGGATTTTAATGCTCTATGGCATTTGTGTGTATTGTAACTCGCAAAAATGCGAGCTTGGCACTCTAGGAGTTAAGTTTGTAAAAAAAAGCACAGAAGGAGTTTGATACACTGTGGCGACACCTAATCAGGAACAGCCAACAAAGAAATAAGAAATATATGTAGAATTAAATGACAAAGAGAGACAGATGATGAAGGATCAGACATGAATACCATATTATATTGAGGTTTGCTGCCAAAAAAATCTACTCAAATATGGAGGGAAAATATACATGTATCAGTCTGTAAGTGTAACAGTGTGTAGAAAAAAGGGTATAGATGCCAATTTCCCATCATTCTCTGAAACTGCATAGTATGTCCATGGTTATGGGACAAATAGCCCATGGATAACTACCACACAGATGATCCCTCCCCAACTCAAGAATGCTCCAATGCACCCCTCCCATCCCATTTCATAACAACTGCAACCTACACACCTACCCCATGCAGGACTGCATGGTCAAGAAAATACTCTGGCTAGAGTGTAAGGTCGTTTTTATTTTTGTTTTTCCAGCATGCGGTTTAGACGGGTTCAGGCGTATATTAAGGTATAAAAGGGAGTAAGAACAATATGTAGATATGGTTAAGGAGATAAGGAGTACTTTATCCAGATACCCATCATTGGCATAGATCTGCAAGATATCCATTTCGTTCAGGGGGGTAACTGCTTCATTCCTCCCCTTCCCTGAACGTACGAAATTTCCACAGATCTACCCCAATGATACGCAAACAAAGGTAATATGGCACACAGATACCTATTTAAACATGCTATGGAAGACAACTTTTACATTCCATGACAACTTGGACACTTACCGTGATCTCCTCCTCACTTCATCCGACTTGTCCGACGTTGACGAGTAGACACGCCCCCGGGCCGTGTAACGTGACGAGTCGATGCTGCTGGTGCTGCTCAGACGGCTGCTGCGATTGGACGAGTAGTGCGAGTAACGGGGCGTGTACTCCGCTCCCGATTCACTGTCGTCGCTGTCACTACCACCGGATACACTGCGATAAGGAATTAATAAAAAAGAATTTAAAGAAAGAAGTTTTATATTTGACCAGACCATAAAAAGGGCACATCGCTGCAAAATAGCCCAAATGGCGCAAATTGGACTTCTAGCAGTGATTTGCATACAAATGGAATGGCAAGAATTCTGAAGCTTTATAATACAAGTCCTGTTGTATTGCTTCTTGATGTCATCCTCCAAGGCATTCAATAGGTCAGATATCCTCTTGAAGGCCAGCTTCAGGTCTCCTTGCAACTGACTCTTAGAGCCCCATACATTGTACATGAGATCCTAGATTGCGTATTGGCCCTGAAAATTGTAAACACACTTTCAGCATGTAGGAACTTAAATTTTTCAATTATGGTATGGTAGAAGAATGATTTAGATACCTGATGTCACTATCACTGCCTATGTCATCCTCCAAGGTATTCAATAGGTCAGATATCCTCTTGAAGGCCAGCTTCAGGTCTCCTTGTAACTGACTCTTAGAGGCCTATATGAGATCCTAGATGGCAATTTACCCTACCATTGCCAAGACACTTTCAGCATGTGGTAATAACTTAATTATTTCATTATGGTATGGTTGTAGAAGGGTTCCGTTACCTGACATAAGATACTGTGATCCAAGTATTAAACCATGCTGTCATATACCAATGAGTTCTCTTTCGTTCTATTTACATGATGTCACTATCGCTGCCTACGTCATCCTCCAAGGCATTGCGAAGGTCAGATATCCTCTTAAGGCCAGCTTCAGGTCTCCTTGCAACTGGCTCTTAGAGGCCATAAGATACTGGCATAGATCTACTAAGCTTTTAACTAGTACTACAAGTAATATTCTACATGGCATTATAGTAGAAGGGTCTAGTTACCTGATGTCACTATCACTGCCTACGTCATCCTCCAAGGCATTGCGAAGGTCAGATATCCTCTTGAAGGCCAGCTTCAGGTCTCCTTGCAACTGGGTATTTGTGGCTTGCAGTGACTCAACCTCTTGCTCCTGTGATTGGAATAGAGGAAAAAATAGAAGAAAAAACAAAGCGAGTGAAATGTGCTGTCATGATGAATGAGCAAACATTTGTTAGCAATTGCAGCAAAGATTTACAGAACATTTCTTTTTCAGAAATATGCAGCAAAACGGGATAATCTACTGCAACCTTGGGACTTGTGGAATGCAAACTGAGATGTAATGTTGTTTCAGCAGAGATTTTTGTTTATAAAATTTAATAACCCATCCAGGGCTGGTCCTGAAAATATTTGGCTGAGGTCTATGGAGAATACATATTATAAATTTAAAAATCCTAAATTCTTGAATGGGTTATGTATTCGCCAATGCACACATCTTACTTCTGAACAACAAATGGGAAAACTATCATTCTAAAACACATACAATCAAATAACTAGATGGATCTTCGACTGCGCGCAGTCGAAAATTATGCCTCCGCTATGACGCGATTTTTAATATCAAGCCCAAAATAACGTGCACTGAAATTTTTTTTCTTCATATATATATATTCTGAGTTCTGTGACCATAGACTCCAAACTTTGATGGCTACATTGGCTCCCAAGAAAAATTCAGGTACCAAGTTAGATTGAAATCTGACATTCAGTTCTTGAGATTGTGCCATTACAAACCATTTTTGTATATATATATTGAGTCATGTGACCTTGACCTTTGACCCCCCAAATCTAATCCAATCATCGCCACCCCGATGCAACCCTCGAAATTAGCATAGGCCCGATGGCCCGGGGCCAGTAAAAATTGCCGCCGGGCCAGTAAAAAAAATATTTGGTGGCCCGACTGGGCCAGCAAAAAAAAAAAAAAAAAAAAAAAAAAAAAGATTTTTTTTTTTTTTTTTTTTTTTTTGGCAGATACCCAGTAGTCATGTTTAGTCCTGTCTATGGCATGACAAGAGCTTGCTTTTAAAAGTAGCATTCATCAAGTTATACTCTTTTCTCACATACAAAATATTGGTTAGTTAAAAAGTTGCAAGTAAATTGAGCAAGTTATACTGCTGCTAATGAATATTCATACATTCTTGAGCAGCCATACTCATTTTGTAACCTGTTGTTGCAAACAAAAATTTCATATTAAAAATCGTTATTAGTAATTTCAGTTATTTGCTTATTTTGCATATATCTAATGACATCATAAATATTCATATATGCTGCTCATGAGTATTCATATATTACTACTCAATGTACAACTACCCAATAAATGTGCAATTTTTGTACTAACCACTAATTTTTTACGTGAGAAAATGTTTATGTTGATGAATGCTAGACCACAATGAATAAAAAGACATGGCGTAAATAGTCATTAATGACTGCGTCGCCATTAAAGCTTAAATAAAAAAAAGAAAAAAGACATGACACACACAGTTTATTTAATTCATCTTACAATGAAACAAACGGGAATGAAAAACGTATTGCCTAGTATCCTGAAACTATCATTGTATTAATTTTTCTTTTGTTTTTCCTTATTTTTTTCGGGCCAGTAGATTTTGGTTTCGGGCCACCAAATTTGGAAAAATACTAATTTTACTGGCCCGACCGGGCCACCAGTAAAAAAAGTTAATTTCGAGCATTGCCGATGTGTATGTAATTCATTCCAAGTTTGAAATTGATCCGTCAAAAGGATGCTTTTTTGCACATATATTGAGTTCTGCGACCTTGACCTTTCACCTCATGTACCCCAAAATCTAATCAGATCATTGTCTCCCCAATATATACACTCATACCAAGTTTGAATTTGATCTGTCAACCGGTTCTAGATATCGCGAGAACGAGGCATTTTTAAACATATATTGAGTCCTGTGACCTTGACCTTTGACCTCATGAACCCCAAAATCTAATCAGATCATTGTCACCCCAATATGTACACTCATACTAAGTTTGAAATTGATCCGTCAACCGGTTCTTGAGATATCGCGAGAACGAAAACGGGACGTACGTACGGACGTACGTACGGACGGACGGACGTACGTACGGACGGACGGACGGACGGACAACCCGAAAACATAATGCCTCCGGCCACTTCGTTGGCGGAGGCATAAAAAATAAAAAGCATAAGCCAGTTCAAATCTACAGTTGAATGAATTAATCACTTTATTACCAAAATGTTCAAAAATAACAGGACAACATTGCTATATTTTAACAAATTTGTAAAAAGGGCCTGACAGAAATGGCAACGAATACTTGTTGAATTGTTTGACATATGAATTATGCCATAAGCTTTACAGCGCACATATGAAGAAAAAGAAAAGTGTAAATTAAACATTGAATGTCACTCTGAGGGTTACGCTTTTCCCAAATTTCTCATGACTATATTCATAAATCCCTGCCACCTAGCTGACAACACGGTTTTATCTCATTCATCAATCTGCTAACGAGATTTGAACAAGACCTTTCAAAGTTTCAAAGAATATTTGAGAGAAAAACACATTTCAAATGCATAACATGTCTGGACAGGGAGCCTAATTGATAAGCAAAGAAATGACATCTTGGGAGGGGGCCAAGCTCGTCCAATTTTTTAGGGCAACATTTTGTTGGATTTATAGAGCAAAAATGCATTAACCCCTTCCCCCTCAAGATTCTGAAATTCCCATAGACTTTGTACATAGGCCACCCGGTTCCTGTGAACAACGGGTTAAGTCAATTTGTTTAGCTTAACTGCGTTTTGCATACAATTTTGTACGACGAAGCCATCTCTATGTGATGCGACATTTTCAGAAATAATTACTTCAAATTATATATCAAAAATAAAAGAGATAAATTTAGTATCTCCAAGGCTCCCCAAACTTTAAACTTGATTATTTCTATTAAAAGCACCCTTCTCTTTCTAATCGGACGATTTCTAGATGGGTCTCAAAATATTAACCTGGGCTCTTTGGAGAATTTCCAGGGGCTCACTTGAGAGTTCAGGGGGCTAATTCATCCTGGCATTTTGTTTCACTGCTGGCCATAAAAAGAACATTCTCTCAATCTTGGTATAACCCAATTAATGTTCTCCATAGACCCCGGCCAACGTATTTATGTGTCTAATGTCGAACAGGTTATAAATGTGAATAGCACACTCAAGGCAATGCAAAATACACCTGCTCATAAAGGCCTGGTCACATATCACCGGCTACCGTAAAAGGATGTCCGACGAATCAATGCAGGAATTAATTTTTCATTTTAGGGGGCTACTTTTCCAATCTGATGGATATCCAGAAATTTTTCACATAAAACCCTATTTTTAGGGGCTACCTACTGATTTCAGGGGGCTATTTTGAAAATTAGGGGGCAAAATCGCCCTCAGCCCCCTATAATATATCCTACCCTGCAACAAACAAATAATTTCCGAAATCAAAATATCCGGTGATGAAAGTCGTCTCCATTGGCAATTCATGCACAAAACATTCCGGGAGATAGAACAAAGTACATCGCCTGACAAGGAACGGACAAGAAACGCAAATGAACAGAGAGAAATGGATTAAAATTTTAATCTCTGTCGGGCGTCCGTTTACGCTATCCGGTGATATGTGACCGGGCCTTTATTAAGACAGTGATTAAATCAAAGCATCTGATTCATTCTCAAATTGCAAATAGCCGCGCAGCGGCAAATTGACCTCGCAAACTTTTATGGGTTAGAGTCTAATCAATCAAGTCTGCTCATCTCCTTTCAAAACCATGACAAGAAGAAAAAGCAAAGAATAAAAATATTAAGGGGATCTAGTTGCATTGTCTAAATCCACAAAACTTACTAAGAACTCTAGCGGTGCCCACATACAGTGTAACCAACAATTATTTGGACACCCTGAAAAATAGGAAACTAACTATTTTGATAATTTTTCAAAAATGGTCTTATATTTTATCTTGATTTCAACATAGCAGCATCTAATAAACACATACAATGAATTTTAGGCAGCTTTTTACCAAACATTTTCTTCAAAATTTGTTCTAGCATCATTTAAATTAAAGTGATTTTGTCAAGGTGTCCAAATAATTCTTGGATACACTGTACCTTGACGTTTTTGTATTACCAATAGAAGGGTGGAACAGGTTTTGGTTTTTCCAATTTCCCTTTCGTTAAAAAGATATATTTTACGATCACAGAATTTTAATTATCCACTGGAAAGTTATAACTGTGTACAAAGTCTGTGCAATGTGTCTGCAAATATCACTTTGCAATTTCGCTCATTATTAGACCATTAACATTCATTTAACATGCAATTTTCACACATTACCTAGTGGACATATCAGATCACAAATATACACAATTTCTATCAACCATTCATCATTTTTGCACATGACATGTCAACAACGTTACTAGATCCCTTTAAACTGGTAAGAAATAAATGGGAACGAGTGATGGAAGAAGACATTAATGAGGGGCGATGCCGCCAGTATAATCGACTCATTAATGGAAACAAATTTGAAACGAAAACCTTGAGCACAATTCAGTTTAGCGAGGCATGAAATTGAATAGCTTAATTGACCCGTGTGACATTTGATGAATCAGATAAACGACTGCTTTCCAATCGCGAAAATGTGTTGTGGGGGTTGGACCATAAGAGCTGTTAGTACCGGTAGGCCGATTCATTATACCGTATATATGCAATCTCCAATTAGCCAATTCCAATCAAATAGCCTGGACCGGGGGGGGGGGGGGGGGGGGGGGGGTGCTTCCTAAAGTTGTTAACCTGTTCCGTATTAAATAGATTTTGCAATTACAATACAGAGCCATCTAGGTTCCAGTAGGCAAGGGGTTAAGAATGTTGACAGTATCACAATGTATCTTGACTCCTTCTTCTTCTTCGTAATACACACACATGCCATACAGCTGTAAAAATCACTGGCATTCAACGTGTTAAGACAGTATCTTAAGTTTACATAACGTATCAAAATGATGTCTTTGTTGAGAAAATTTCAATTTGACCGGGAACCTGGTTGGCCACATATTAACTCTATGGGCATTGTACAATCTAGTTGGGAACCGGTTAAATCATGTGGTAGCCTACAGTACAGGTAAGCTGGTCATCTGTGAAATTTAGGTTTCAGGTTAATGCTGGCAAACTATTTTAAAATTTTTTTTTTATGAGAATAGATTCTGAAAGGTGTCTTTTAGTATTTCTCTACACTGCAATACTGTTTTTATTGCTGTTTTGTGTAGCTTGCATCAAAAGTCAATTTGATTCCCGCTTCTTTTACCAGCATATATACATAATATATAATTTAAACCCTTCTATCATAAAGTACAAGGACTTATTAGTGTTCTATATAAAGCAAACGCGGTGAAAAATTCATGGGAATTTGTGTCATTCCAACAATTGAAAGCTCTCAAAAATGCCCAAAGGAAAGGGCATATTAAATAATAAATGTAAAGTGGGTGAGGTAATTTAAGGAAAGCCTACAGTAATAATATAAAACCTAGTCAAATCTAGTTCTTGGATATTTTTCTTCATCTTTTTCTTGAAAGCAACTTTTTCTTGAAAGCAAATAAAGTAAAAACTTGTACATAAGATCACCCAAGGGATACACAAACAAATTTGCTCTTCATGAGTATCTGGCCTTAATGGTCAGGTTCATTTACATGCAAAATGTGTGCTAAAGATACAAGTAAAGAGGTCAGGGGGTCCCTCTCCATGACTTCTCTTTACATATTAGCTACAAGCAAGCTTAAGGGTGGACTCGATTTCTTTTATATACATAAAATCATATAATGTTTAATTCATCAAGGCTTGCCTCTCCAGTGACAAACAAGAGCTTTTCACCCATTGGGCCTGAATTAGAATAACATAATAAACTATAAACACTCTAGTCTAATATTATACTGTAAGTAACCCAAGGGTTATCTAGGGCTTGAAATTAGCACCTTCAAAATTACATTTTCTTTGGCAGACTCCTGTTGTCCATTTTTGTTCTGCATGGTTGTACCAATTCCGAAGTCACTAAAAATTAGCTTTGGTACCACTAAAAATTAGCTTTGGTGCCACCAAAAATTGATTGATTATCAAAATATTACTTGGCTGGATGGACAAATATATATAGTCTGTTATAAAAGTCTGTTTTGACAGACTTTTGAACCCAAGCTATGTGCCACCAATATTTGAATAATTATCAAAATATAAAGTTATTGCCTGGATGGGCAACAATATATATGACAGACTTTAAAAGATGTTCTTTGTTCAGAGCCACAACCTCCGATGCATGACTATGTGCACTCTACAACCAAGCCAAGATGCCCGGTAAACAAAGCAAAAGAAAAGGCCAAAAATGGCTCTGCCGTTTTCTTTATTACAAATTCAGGCATGGTTCGAAAAAATACTCGGGCTAAGGTCCATGGAGAGTGCATGTCATAACAAAATTAAATCGTCTTTAGTGCATTTATTTGGGCTGGACAAGGGGGTAGAAAGGTCCCCGGATGAAGTACATGTATACTAATATTGCATTTTATAATTCCTCCCCCATCCCCCTTTTAACCACAAGTCATGTTTCTAATTTATCCGCGATCTCAGGAAAAGCATGGGCACTGAGGAACGTAATGTAAAGTTATATTTTATGTAGTTGTAATTAACGAAAATAATTTCAGATCCATGTAGAAATGGACTTTTATGAATAAAGTGCTATTTCACTTTGAGATATATATGTAGATGTATATTTGGTATGTTTAACAAATGGACTTGTATTTTACACAGCAGTCACTTTAATCAAAATGTTGAACTCATGTAAAATTATATGATTTGCAAGTGCATTGATTACAAGTATGCATGCACATATTTTGAATAAGCTTACAGAAAATTCATATAACTTTAGTTATTAATGGACTTTCATTTAACAGAGGTTACTTTATTAAAACCTTGAAGGCTTGAAATGAAGTGAATGTAGTGCATTTAAACAAAATCTATTGAGATATCAATAATAAAAACATGTTTGCTAACACATGTATACAGTATCTTTGCCTGGCTCACCAAATTAAAATTGATTTGATTTGAGCTATGGACTTGCAGTTGCATGATCTGACTTCTCGTTTATGAATACCTTTTACTCATGAATTTAATATGAATTTCCATGTACATGGAAAGTGCATTTTGATTGAACAGTATTACTATTAGCATGTTTGCTCGTACACGTATGCTTTACAGTCAATGTTTGTTAATCTTTTAGTTACATCTAGAGGTCACTTGAAACCTTGAACTCATGCAAATTTGAGCTATTCTGATGTATTGAATTTGAAGTGCATTAAAGTGAACAACAGTATTTACAATTTGTTTGTGGGCATAAACGTACACATATTATACACATTTTCCTAATTTCTCAGTTCCTACGTGTACTGGCTAGTGCTGTAAAAAGGTCAGTTTCAATTAGACTTTGAATTCATATGAACTCGTACAGCTTGTTTAACAGAAATAAATGTATCAAGAGCTATGGCCTTTATATTTTAAAAGACCCTGTCTCACAATTAATTTTTTTCTGATTTTTAAATG
The DNA here is from genome assembly GCA_037951105.1 of Echinarachnius parma. NCBI lineage: Eukaryota > Metazoa > Echinodermata > Echinoidea > Clypeasteroida > Echinarachniidae > Echinarachnius > Echinarachnius parma. The sequence continues at coordinate 206,651 of JBAMJV010002376.1, read as the reverse complement.
AATAAATGAAATCTTGAAACTGTCATACATTAACACAATAACAAAGATTTGACTTTGAAAGATAGCACACATATCATATGCATAGACTAGTAGTCAAGGAGCATGTTCACCGAAATAAAGTCCCGTGGGATTTTTGGTATGAAAGCAAGCCACCTATTCAAATGTCTCAAGGGCACCCCAAATAACAATAAAAAACATGATTGCACTCTGAAATCTTGTGCAGGTGGCCAGCAGAGGGCACCCTTTAACCCTACAAAAATCCGGGCTATTTTAGGTTTTTTTTCAGTAGGGGGTCATTATCGCTCCCTTAAGATCTCGGCCTTGAAATGCCCAATCGTCGCGAAAACTTGCATGCATTTAAAGTAAGATGTATACAATACTATGTTATTTTTGTTTTCTTCGAAAATTTCTCTAATTTGCATATTTATGGTAATTTATGCAAAAAAGGTAATAAAATTCACATTTTTGCCCATAAATCATATATTCTCCATAATTAAACATTGGTTTTCACTACATATATTCTTTAGAGGATCTTGAATAGTAATACAATAACAAAATTTGGAAGAGCCCGGTTATTCCTTTTGTTTTCTATTGTTTTGATAATTTCTTATGTATTTCTTTGTTTTTTAACTTATGTATTTCATTGTTTTGCTTGTTTTATTTTATTTCTAACTTTAATTGAACTATTTTTACACCAAAAACAAATACCTAAAAGGTAAACAAAACCAATTAGCCAATGATATATCTGTTTTTATGAAAACTGATATTTCCATATGTTTTGTACACAAATCACGAAAATTAGCGAATGTCGGGCTGACATGCAGTGACAAAAGGTCACGTGACTTCGTAACGAAAAGTCCGATTTCCAAAAACTTTATTTTAAAAGATGCACAAGGCTCAAAAGAAGAAGGTCACCAAGCGGCAGGGCGTCATCCTTACGCGTTTCTGAGTAATCAGAACAATTCCGGAGGGGGGGAGGGGGGGCATGATGGCCTCCCGGCCTTGTTAGGGTTATTATGATAGCAACGATCAGCCATGGGTGTCGGTGATCCCAATACCTCAAACACTCAAACAGTAGAATAGTAGACAGTTACCAAGTGGTGGTAGGAACTTCATCCGGTATCAATCAAATCCCTTTGACAAGGAGCTGTACGTGTTTGTGATTGTACGTTGGACGCTTGCAGTTGGAGTTGCGAACCGCCAGTCCATGTGAAGCAAGAAAATCGTCAACATCGTGAACAGTTGGATTATTGGATACACACTCATATACGGCTGGAAGGGAAATTTGTTCTGTCCTACAGTGCATGAAGACTTCTGATGGTGTATACATATATGTTGTAAAGGAGAGACACATATATTTCGCAGAAGACAACGTTGACTTCGCAGAAGACATTGCAGCAGTGGCGTAGCATGGTCGGACTGATTGGGGGTCACGAAAATTTTTTTTTTTTTTTCAAAAAATGTCCCCTGTTTTCTATTGTTTTTTCGAAATTATTGGGGGGGCACGTGACCCCCCCCCCCCCCCGTGACCCCCGTAGCTGCGCCACTGCATTGCAGATGGGAAGCGCTCCCTGGATGAGACAACGATGCCAACATTACAATGAGGCCCCAGCCAGCTTTGAGAGACATCCTATATAATGACCTGTGAAACTACCATAGATGCTTGACTGACCAAAGACAAATAGCAAAACACAATCCCCAGTCTATGTCTCATTCGGACAAAGTAAGGACCCACCATAACCATCAAATTGTTCCCTTCCAGATGTTACCTGACTGATGTGTCGAACTGTGGCTAGGTCTCAGCAGCAGGTATTCTGCGGACATTCAGCAAAGACAGTGCTATTAGTTCCACTAGTGGCGTTCAATGTTGGGAAAGCAGCGCTTTGTACCAACTCCAGTAACGAAGTTGGTGTTGCTACATAGTTACATCAATTGGGATACTGCCAAAATGCGGTCTGAATGATCGCTGCTGATACCTAACCACGGTTCGACTCATTAGTAAGGTAACATCTGGAATGGATCCATTTGATGGTTGTGGAGGGTCTTGATACGTCTTAGTCCGAAGGAGGCACATACTGTTTGTTCTTTTGTTATTTGGTTTTGGACACTCAAGCAGCTTGGTAGTCGCACATGTCGCACATGTCATCCTTCGGTGTGTCTCTCAAAGCTGACTGGGGGGTTATACATCTATGTGCCTCATTGTCATGTTGGCTTATTTGGTAAAATTGCCATCGCTGTCCCATGCAGGGAGCGCTGCCCATCTGCAATATCTTCTGTGAAGTCAATGTTGTCTACTGCGAAATATATGTGTCTCTCCTAGTTACAACATATGAGGGTATGTAGAAATGACCATTGGCCTTCATTCACTGTAGGGCAGACGTCACAAATTACCATTCCAACCGTATAGGAGTGTGTATCCAACTATTCAAGATATTGACGATTTTCTTGCTTCGAATGGCCTGGCGGTTGGCAACTCCATCGTACAATCACAAAAAAGCACAGCTCCTTGTCAAAGAGATTTGATTGAGACCGGATGAAGCTCCTACCACCACTTGGTAACTGTCCACTGTTTGAGTGTTTGAGGTATTGGGATCACCGACACCCATGGCTGACCGTTGCTTATCATAATAACCCTAATAAGGCCGGGAGGCCATCATGCCCCCCCCCCCCCCCCCCCCCCGGTATTGTTCTGATTGCTCAGAATCGCGTAACGATCACGCCCCACCGCTTGGTGACTTTCTTCTTTTGAGTCTTGCGCATCGTTTTGCGCAAAGTTTTTGGAAATCTGACTTTTCGTTACGAAGTCACGTGACCTTTTGTCACTGCATGTCAGCCCGACATTCGCTAATTTTCGTGATTTGTGTACAAAACATATGGAAATATCAGTTTTCATAAAAACAGATATATCATTTGCTAATTTGTCTTGTTTACCTTTTAGATATTTGTTTTTGGTGTAAAAATAGTTCAATTAAAGTTAGAAATAAAATAAAACAACAAAAACAATGAAATACATAAGTTGAAAAACAAAGAAATACATAAGAAATTATCAAAACAATAGAAAACAAAAGGAATAACCGGGCTTTTCCAAATTTATTTGTTGTATTACTATTCAAGATCCTCTAAAGAATATATGTAGTGAAAACCAATGTTTAATTATGGAGAATATATGATTTATGGGCAAAAATGTGAATTTTATTACCTTTTTTGCATAAATTACCATAAATATGCAAGTTAGAGAAATTTTCGAAGAAAACAAAAATAACATAGTATTGTATACATCTTACTTTAAATGCATGCAAGTTTTCGCGATGATTGGGCATTTCAAGGCCTAGATCTTAAGGGAGCGATAATGACCCCCTACTGAAAAAAAACCTAAAATAGCCCAGATTTTTGTAGGGTTAAAGGGTGCCCTCTGCTGGCCACCTGCACAAGATTTCAGAGTGCAATCATGTTTTTTATTGTTATTTGGGGTGCCCTTGAGACATTTGAATAGGTGGCTTGCTTTCATACCAAAAATCCCACTGGAATTTTCAAGCTCCTTGACTATAGTGCTATACCATATTCTATTGAGGTACCGTTTGCAATGTCCACACGTATACATGTTAATTTTAATGCCCACATTTATTCATTAATTTCAGTGCATAGCACAGATAAAAATGTAAACCAAAAGGTCAGTTGTAGTGGCGCCTAACCCACATTTGTTCCGCAATCAGTAATTGGTGGACTCCTTTTGAAATACCAAAGTAGCATTTTAATTAATGAACTAGAATACGATTGCGGATAATTAAAAAAATGAAAAGAAGGTCAAAGGGGCACTTGTATAATTTCCATGTTGAGTAAATTTAGCATAGCAAAATTGATATGAGGAACTCTCATTGCAAATTCAGTTTACCCAAATTTTGCCAATTTGGTGTTGATATTCGTCCAGCCTTGAAATTAGAGACGGGGTAAAATGACGCAGCCATTCGCAGCCAGCGAGTTACATTTTTAGGTGTCTCGTTGAATTGACCTTTTGAAATGCGTGAACCAGCGGGCAATACCACGCAATCCTTGTGTCTTGATTTTACTAAAGAGATTTTTAACCTGTTCCCTACTAGATTTTGTGACTCCTGTAAAGTTTAGTCAAGTAATGGCCTTCCAGATTCCTGTAGGCAATGGATTAAGAGTAAAGCTAAAAGCAAATGAGTGTTAACTCTTAACGTGCCAGGGATTTTAATGCTCTATGGCATTTGTGTGCATTGTAACTCGCAAAAATGCGAGCGTGGCACGTTAGGTGTTAATACCATGACCTACATCTCTTCACATAAAATTCTTTTTTCTTTTGCTCTTTATTCCATGCCCAATTTCTATAGATCTAGTAAATTGGTACACCCCCTCTCACTTTCCAAACTCTTTTACTTCTCTCTTCTTCAGTCAATCTTCTATCTTGTCACAAGAAACAGCTTCAATTACGCATGATACAAGCAAGGGTTGATACAAATTCAAAACGAATCTTTCCCTCCTCCTTTAGGCACAACCACTGAGTACAACGTATGCCAAACAAAAAAAGGTTTGTAAACTATTTAGAAGCATGACACTGCCTGACCCAAACACCAACCGTAATTACAGTTTTACATGTGGGTGTCTCGTTACATTGACCTTTTACATTGTGTGAACCAATGGGCAACATCTTTCATTGTTTATGTCTTGATTTTTAAAGAGATTATATAAAGAGCAAAGCTTAAACAGTTTCAATCATGTGACCAACAACATACATGTGCATCTCTTTTGTTTTTTCTTCAATGCTCTTTCTCACATACAGGAAAATTCTTCCCCTCTTTCTGTCCCTCTTTCTTTATATTTCATCTTTCTCAGTCAATCGTCTATCTTGTCACAAGAAACAGCTTCAATTACACATGATACAAGGGTTGATACAAATTCAATTTGAATCTTTTCCTCTTCCTTAAGGCACAACCACCAAGTACAACGTATGCCAAACAAACAAAAAACATTTTAAACTAACAGAAGCATGACACCACCTGACCCAAACACCAACCGTAATTACAGTTGCCAAAAGCAAAGTTCCTTTCTATTAGGATACACAGGACATCCAGGGTAGGAAATATACGGGGGCTGAGGGCAATTTTGCTCCCTAATGTTCAGCCCCCTAAATTCAGTAGGTACTAGGTAGCCCCTAAAAATTACCATAGGGTATTATGTTATATATTTTCTGATATCCATCAGATTGAAAAAGTAGCCCCCTGAAATAAACAAATTCATTCCTGCATTGCCTACATCTTCATTTGTGTACAACCAAGGAGGTATTGGTACAACCATGACAGCTAGATGCCAAAAGCAAAATTGCTTTTATTATACCTAATAGTACATGTAGGTGTGCTTGGGTGTATTTCCTTTAAGCATAATTGATCACAAATGATACTAAGGTCAGAGTAGTAAAATGCTTGGCCCGCCCACCCTAATTACAGCCCCAAGAAATATTCATCAGTGGACTTAATTCGGTAATGAAGGTATGAGTAATTCAATCTGGGGCACAATAAAAGAAATCAAATGACAAAACCTTGTCGTAAGTGGCGCTATAATAATAAAGACCAATGCACATGGCTAGACTTGGGGGTGTTTCACAAAGATCCTAACTATTATGGAAAGTCATTTGTAGCCTTAGAATAAAAACATATATTCTAAAGCAAGAATGCTAGTATTTTAGACTGTCATGAATTTTAAATCAAGAACAAGGAATCTCCTTGATAATAGAAAATATTATTATAATTTTAATCAACATTTTATGCCTTTTAAAGAACTTTTACACACAAAAATCAAAGAAACTGATGGCTTTCCATACTTTTTAATTCCAACTTAGAGTTAAGTTCAACTTAGGATCTTTGTGAAACACCCCCCTGTCCGTTTGTTTGTTTGTTCGTGTCTCCTGAATACTGAAATATGAACTACCAGGAATCTCATAATATGTAACATTTTGGTATTTGTTTTAATATTACTATGTACAGTCCATAGGACCATACCTTAAATTCACAAATTATGTAAATGTAGTCTATAGTTGAGCTTTTTTAGTTCCCCTTTATTTAAAAAAAAAAAAATCAGTGAGAAAATCTAAATCTAAAATTAAATGAATTGTAATTTAACAAACTACTGACAAGTGTTCAAACTAATACTCAAAAACACAAATGTCCCATGAAATTAATTAAAAGACAGTAAATCATTTTTGCTCTTCTTTTCCTAGGCACCCACAATAAAAACTCAATCTACACCAGAAATTAATGTATAGCCTGGGGAATGAGATTATTTTAAGACTGAAATCAATCAACTTGCAATTCAGCTAATTTCTAAAACTGACAACCATTTAAAAATATTACTCCAGCACATAAATGTCCTATAAAATTAATTTAAAAATAGTTTAATAATGATTTTTAATTTTCCATTCCTAGTCACCCATAGTAAGAACTCTGATGAATTCAATCTACACCAGAAATTAAAATACTAAGCCTGCAGCATGAGATTAATTCAAGCCAAGTTCAGCCTCCAAAATACCATGAAAGAACCCCCTAAAATCCATAAAAAGAGCCCCAATAAATTTTCATCAAAGAATTATGTGCAGGGATAAAATTGGATTCTATTTTAATACACGCAAGTTTGTTTAAAAAAAGGAGCCCCCATAATTGAATAATGAAGAAGAAAATATCCTGTTGAAGACAGATACCATAAGTCAATGACCACATTCACTCATGGCTACACGTAAGATTAAATCTTTATGATCAAGAAACATGATATATGTCAGGAGCAGCTTTAGAAACACCAAACATATTGAGCTGGAAGCAATCTTTTCCTCTCTCTCCTCCTCCATTTATCTTGTAACGCGAGTGAAGTTGTTACTTCATTTATCTTGTAACGCGAGTGAAGTTGTTACTTTATTTATCTTGTAACACAGTTAAGTTGTTACTTCATTTATCTTGTAATGCGAGTGAAGTTTTTACTTTGTTTATCTTCTAACGCAAGTTGTTACTTCATTTATCTTGTAATGCGAGTGAAGTTTTTACTTCAGGGCAATTCCAAGCAAACGCAGTGACGGTCAGAGGGTGTTTCTCACAATGAAAGTCCAAATAACTCATAAAATCTAAATATCTAGAACCAACTTTTGATATGCATCTGTTACCACTATCCTTCCAATTATTTACCATAGGAAAGAAAACCAAAATTCCCAATAAATTATGAATTATGAATATCAATATCTGCCGTAATGCCGTGACGGCAAAAAGACATGGGTTTCTTACATGCTAAGAAACTAAGTAAACTCTGTGAACTACAGGAACATTTTGCACTTTTGTCACATTGATTCTTTGTACTAGACATCAAGCTAGAACATCCAAATAAAAATGTAGACAAAATCCAATGCTCATAGTAAATATGATATCATAAATGTATCTATGCACTGTAACGGCGTGACTTCTGAATTGTACATGTTGGGAGATATTAAAGAGATGAATAATATGATATAATTTTAATGTAGTGATCCAGAATCAATAAAGAACTAGATGAATGGGTGATATAACCAAGATGCTATTAAATGATCATCCGCATGACACAAATTTGCAGCACAGCGCCCTCTATTGATCAAAAAATCTTTTAGGACATAACTGAAATTCTTATCTATTTCAGAAGTTAGTTAATGGAACCATCAAATAATAAAACCAAAATACATACATGTACATGTACTTAAATGTAACAATGAAATATGAGACCTTTGAGATCTGACCTTTGACCTTGTTTCTCAAAATAACATACAAATGTTTAATTTTTTGTCTGCACAGTGCAAATTTGCAAGTGATTTGTTTCATGTAACATGATTTCAGAGTTAGTAAATGTTTATTTTTGAATTGGTAATTATCCGAGTGACCTTTGACCTGTGCCCCAAACAGTTTCAGAAAATTGTCTTTTACCTACAGTACTCTTTCTAACATTGATTCTGGAAATTAATTGTGAGAACAAAAAACAACAACAATATTTTGACCTGTTGACCTATGACCTCCCATGACCCCATTCCCTAATCAGTTCATATACATGTACTTCACTGGACGCATACCAGTATTATTATCATGTTATCCTTCAAGGATTCTCAAACTATCTTGATAATAATATAATTTTAGCATATTTGTTAGCTATGTGACCTTTGACCTTTGACCTCATGGACCAAAATCATATCCAATAATCCGTACCTCTAAATACATGGATTGTACAAAGTTTGAACGAAATCCATCCAACGATTCTTGAGATATTGCAAAAAAAAGAACACTGATGTACAGATGCACATACATGTACAGACAGATGGACGTACAACCCCTACACATACATGACTCGGGTAACTTTGAGATGGAAAGATTATCAATTGAGTGAACTGACCCTATTCATATAATTATAGCATGAGCAATGCCCAAGCATACCTACAAACAATTTCTTACACTATTTGATTATGTCTACTGTATTATGTCAATGGGAATCCAGTAGGTAGCGTCACGGCGTTGCACAAAACGTAACGCCGTGACCAAATTGATATTGATTAGATTAATAAGTGGTAAAAGATAATGCTGTTATTCAGCATCCATATTATAGCCCTATGAGCTAATACAGAGAAAACAAAAAATTATTTCATTCCCATTCATATTTTTCCAGAAATATTAAAAATATTTGTTTTTAGTGTAACGCCGTGACATATTGATGACTGTAAATGAGACAGTCACTGAAGCAGAACGAAGAGCGAAAATGACAAACTTGATATTTATCTGAAAAATTTAAGCAATGATCCTATCAACACTGAAATAAAATTTTATGAAAACTCCTTTTCGCAGTTCTTTTATGCTTTAATAATATTTAATTGAATGTTTTGTGAAAATAACTGAAAATTAATTTATGCTATATATTAACAATAAAATAATAGATTACAATATTTTTTTTCAAAAACAAAATGCATTTTTGGAAAGTTCAATCTTTTAGCTTTCATTTGATACCAAATTTGTTATGGTACAACGAATTTGAAAAATCAGTGGTTATGTCAATGTTTGCTTGGAATTGCCCTTCATTTATTTCTTGTAACGCGAGTGAAGTTGTTTCTTCACTTATCTTCTAACGCAAGTTGTTTCTTCATTTATCTTGTAATGCAAGTGAAGATGTTACTTCATTTATCTTCTAACTCAAGTTGTTACTTCATTCATCTTGTAATGCGAGTGAAGTTGTTACTTCATCTATCTTCTAACGCAAGTTGTTACTTCATTTATCTTGTACTGCAAGTGAATTTGTTACTGAGTAACATGATCCCGGGGAGAGAGACTGCCTCGGAAACAATTAAAGACAAGTTCACTAGCCTCACACTTCCTTCTTCCCTTACCCATCATTGATCATATCAGACAACTTAAAGCCCCAATAGCAGTTTTGGAAGTTAGACAAAAAATGTGGAAGAAAACCTTCTAAATCAGCTTACCTACAAAGAGCATATTTCATACTTGAACGCCTTCATGATATATTTGTGGTAAAAAGGGTGGATTTTGTAGACGACTGTCCACAATCAAGTATTTTATTGTCCAGCATACAACTTGTATGGGATTTCTTGGTATGATGTGGAATGCCAACAGAATACTGAATAATGGAGGTCCGAAGCCATTTCTCTATACAGTGTACACAGGCAATGTTTGTTCTAAAGGTTCAACCATTTATTACTGTTTTAGAGGAAGAAATTAGTTACCCTTTCGCAAATTCCCAAAGTGGCATTCAGCTTGAAACCAGCAATTAACTCTTTGAACGGGTGCAAAGTAAGAATTTAATACAATCAGATTTAACTCTCTCTATGCCAGAAGATAATATGCTGCACCTTTGAAGTCTGTACTGTAGAGTGTATACAGTGTACCTTCAACACTTGTACATGTTTATTTTCCCTGGGGCAACAGATTATGAAAAGCAATTAGCTCACTGCTTACAGCTAGTAGAATGCCAAGTACATATCAACCACTGGGGGAATAAATACTTTCATGTATCATGCCGAAAGGTAATGCTGCACCTCTAGAGACGTTCTGCATAATTATTGTAAAAATCATGAGTACTGTATGAGTTAACCTACAGGTTCAAAGCTATTTGATTTTGGTATCACATGCATTCCCCATAGATCACAGCCCAATTACTTTCAGGATTAGACCTGAATCAACTTTCTTTTTGTTTTTCTCTTGGTCTATTAAGCCAAGCATATTCAAGAACTTTCAATTCAATTTTGGTGCACCAAAAGCAAAACTGAGTAGCCCTTATAAACAGAACAACATTGAAAAGAAACACAAAAGAAACAGAACTATACCAAAACACAACTATCCCTTTATATAACAAATTTTGTCATAAAACTGTATCATTGTATTAAATATAATTCTAAGAATGTTGGTAAAATTGCTTAATAGGCTGAATTATTTTACTTATTTTCGAAACTACAAGATGAATGTGTAGGAGGAGCCTTGAGGAATGTAAAATGAGACATTGTTGCAGATGATGTCAATCTGGGAGCAAGGATGAGGCAAGATAAACAAGCGAAAAAATACACAGGGGCTGGGGCTCAGGGTAATCATACCCCAAAATGCCTCCCCAAAAGAACCCCCCCCCCCCAAAAAAAAAATAAAAATAAAAATAAATAAATAAATAAATAAAAATAAATAAATAAAAAATAATAATAATAATAAATAAAATGAAATAAAATAATCAAAAAAATCATAAAAGAGCACCTGTATTTTTGCAGAGCTCAATACAAAAATAATTTATAGCGCTATATGTATATTCAATTATGGAAGCTTGAAAAGTAGCCCCCCCCCCCCAATTTTGTTTCCCCTTATCCAGTACAAAAGATGAAGCAAGAGAAACAAGACAGAATGCAAGTCAGCGGAAAAAAATTAATTCATTTATCAGGGTCTAATTTACAGAGGCTCTTTAATGATTTTGTGGGATCTTTTTGGCATTTGGGGGGGGGGCTAAATCGCCCTGAGCCCTCATTTGTAATTTTGTTCACTGATGCAAGGACAAAAAGCAGATGAGATGGGGCTAGACAGAGTGGAAAGCGATACGTTGTTTGCAGATGGGCAACAATCAATACTAATAAGGAGCTGGGGTCGGGTTTCACCGCTGTGTAAGCTTTCTGTGTAACAGCCCGCAGTGTGACTGCTAAACACCAGTTGAATGCCATTAAACCCAGGCACATGGTTATTTACAGCATTGTTGGTGTTGTTGGCTTTAAATAAAAGAGTTTTGTCTACAAGTGTTCTCCAAAACCAGTGCATATATGGATTTCATGGGTTAATCATCTTCAAACCCCTTTTAAAAAAACTTGATTGACAGCTAATTGTCACATATAATTGACAAAACTACTTGAACAACATCTTGCTTATGCAATCAAGAGATGTGAGGGCTGGGGTGGCTTACTGTTTTGTGCAGGTTTAGACACCTACATTGTATCTGTTTTTTGGTACTGACTGGTGTTTTACTAAAATGCTATTAAAAATTGGGAGTCTCTATTAATTCAAATCTTTTTATATTAGAGGTTCAAAGCTGCTACAGTCAACTATGCACCCAAAGAAAAAAAGAAAAAGAGGTGGTAGACAAAAGGGTGAGGAGTGGCAATATTTGCATTAAATATAGGAAGAGTATGTAGCAGATTATTGTCAGGATGGGTCATTTCTTGTGGGTGGCATTTAATAGAGAAACAGTAATTTTAATAACACACATAACAATGAAGTAACAGCATCCACTCACAAGAGAGAAAATAAAACAAGAATTTTCTCTCTAGACTAGCCAGTTCCATTTTCCTTTATGTGGTCTGCAATTTGTTCTGTTTGTCCCCAGTTCACATATCTCTCTCATCAGCTTCCTCACATAATCTCACATACATGTACTTGCGGAAAGGGTATCAGCATATTCTTTTGACAATATCACAAATCAAAATTTTACAAAGCAAAAGAAAACACTGGTCTTGGCTCACCAATTCATTTTTCTTGTGATTGGCCTCTGTTTCCTTTCACTTTCTCTCAAACTGTCCCTCTCTCTCAGCTCTCTCCTCATTTCCTCATCGTTACACAATTATGTAGCCAGGGTATCAACATATCTTTCTCTCTCTCTTTCTTCATCACTTCTTTACATTTTTATTTGAAAATACAGAGCAAAAGAAACAAATGTCTGGACTCACCAGTTCATGTTTCTTGTGGTAGGCCTCATGTTTCTTGTGGTAGGCCTCATGTTTCCTTGTCTCTCCTAGCTCTCGCATCTCTCTCCTCATTTTGTCATCATTTCACATTCATTTATGAGGAAATGGAATCAATATTTTCCAGACTGATTTGAAGAAGAAAAAAATGCAAAAGAACACAATTCTCTGGACTCACTAGTTCATGTTTCTTGTGGTTTGCCTCCGATTCTTAGCAATTTATCTCTAACTTTCCCTCTATCATTACCCTCATCACTTCCTCATAATTAAACAAACAGGGAAACAGTACCAACATTTTCTCTAGATTTGTTTCAGGTACAACAAACAAGCACAATTGTCTGGACTCACCATTTCATGTTTCCTGTGGTTGGCCTCCGTTTCCTTGCGCCGGATCTCAGATTGATCATCCTTCAGCTCCCGCATCTCTCGCATCATTTTCCGAACCTCCTCCTGTCCTCGTAACTCCTTCTGGTGAATACTGCTCTGATCGCTTCCCGCACGGTCGAGGGAGTCTCTCAGGCGTTCAACTTGGTTCTGTGAATAAACAGAAGAGACAGTATGATAAAAAATGATATTATGATTATAAGATAGATGGGTTAATCTGTAATTAGATGAGTAAGTTCTGCATTTCTCGCATCAATTTCCTAACCCCCTCCTGTCCTCGTAACTCCTTCTGGTGTATACTGCTCGGATCGCTTCCCGCACGGTCGAGGGAGTCTCTCAGGCGTTCAACTTGGTTCTACGAATGAAAGGGTACACAGAAGGGTGAAATTATTTATTGACTCATTAATAAGGTGGATGGTTTGATCGATTATTAGATGAGTAAGTTTCCGCATCTCTCGAATCAGTTTCCCAACCTCCTCTTTGGTCGCTGCCAATCCAGTAAATTTGGTTTTGTGAATGAAATGATATATATAAGAATGGAAGGACGAAATGATTAATAGATGGTTTTGAAGCATTATTAAATAAGTAAGTTTTCGCATCTTTTGCATGAAATTGTCTAATCTCTTGCTATTCTTATGTATCACTTTCTAGGGCATACTGCTTTCGTCATTGTCAGCCCATCCCAAGGATATCATAGGTCAAAGGTGGATGTTTTTATTTGGGGACAGTTTATTGACAAATTTCTGGGGTAAAAGAAATTATGTTTTTAATCATTTAATGTAGTAAGGTCCATGTCATAGAACATCACTGCTCAGAGAGAGTTAAAGCTTTCAATATTTGACCCATTGAAAGCTGATTGATTTTAACCCGTTCCCTTCGAGATTCTGAAATTCCCATAGACTTTGTACACAGCCCTCCCGGTTCCTGTAGTCAAGGGCTTAATACAACTCACAAAGATCCCAGCCTGAGTATTTCATTACCCAGTCCTGAGTGGGTTAAGTTAACGTAATTCTTTGAATGCCAGAGATTGTACAGCTCTATCACATTTGTGTATATCGTGTGGTGCAAATCTGTGACATTGGTACCATACAAGTTTTGGCATCCGCGCACCCTTTTCTCTCATCCCGAGGCAGATTATGCACAATGTTCACCCCTGAAAAGTGACCTACTTCCTTACTGCGCGCAGTACGCGCGCTGTGCAAGCGTATGCGCGGTGTTTTCTATTTTCGGAATGCAACCCGAAAAGTTCAAGTCATTACGTTAAATTTAAAGGGGAAAAAAGACAGTTCTTTGCACCAAGATGAATTTAGCTCGCGGATATCTTGTTTTTAGAAATTTGCGTCACTTTTTTAGACCATCTTCTGATTTGTGTCGGAAATATCACCTATTGATTTTAGAGGCCGAATAGAATCACGGCGTGGTAGCTCAGATTCTTAGCACAACACTAGTAAGTATCGTTTATAACAAATAATCCCGGAAACGGGACAACTAATGGTTTTAAGGGAGGCTTGCGTAGTTGCTATGTATCCTGGTATCCGTTCAGTATTGACTTTGCACGTAATCGACAGAAAACGCGAGAGAGGTCAAACATGTACAAAGTCAATGGCGAGCCTAACCGAGCGGACACAGGCATAGAAAAGGCCAATTTTCGTGGCGCTTAAAATCGTATAATTTCATCCCAATGACCAGTGCCTTCAAAATATTATGTAAACAAGTATTGGGGCGTTCGATTATTGCATAAATCAGTCCATGAAAATGTCAACTTTTAGCTGTGTTGTCATTCAATCAAAGAAGTGAGCGAGTGGCAACACCTTTATGGTACTAACAAGAATTGAACACTAAAAAAGTGTACTCACCTCCAGTTTGTTCTTGGTGGTCTGTTCCAGGTCCAGTCTGGCCTCCAGGTCCTTGACCTTGGACTCCAGTCTGTTCATTAGGGACTTGTCCACCATGGAGTCTGTAACAAAGTCCAGTTTCACTTGAAGTTCCGTGACCTGGATCAAATCAATTAGACGAGAAATTAATTTAAAGGGAAAATAGATAGAGTGATTCCTAATTGTTCACTGTTAGAATAACTGGATCTCACAAAGGAATGGGGGTAAGGCACAAACTTGTTAAAACTTCGCCACCATGGAGTTGGTAACGAAGTCCAGTTTTTACTTGAAGTTCTGTCACCTGTAACATGAAAAGGGGATTACATCCAATGAAAACATGCATGGGGTTCAGAGGGATTTAGCCCATGAAAGGTCTACAAGAGCCCCCAGAAATCTTAGGACAGAACCCATAAATTTGCATAGGGTTCAATGCAAACTAAATTTCAGAGCGTTTTTTTAAATAATAATAATAATAATAATAATAATAAATTACATTTATATAGCGCTTTCTAAAGCGCATTATTATTGCCCTTGGTCATCAGGTACAGGTCAAACCCGCGCAATTATCTTTTTTTGATGAGTAGTCCTTTAAAAAAATTACATTCAATAATACCATTAATTCTTCTATTTGGCTTGGTTTTTCATTATATAAGCTTTGAGTGCAGTGTTTATTGAACTAAATTTCACGCAGTTTAGTTTCCTTGTCAACACAGGAGAAGTGCCTTAATGGACAATTTCCAAAGTCCTGAACATCCTCCAAAATAGACTATTGGAAGACTATTTCCTTATGTTTTTTTTTAGCAAAAGGAAATTCCCCTTCGCCATAGTCTCCACTGGATGGGATAACATTTAACCCGTTCAGGATTGACTGATTTTGCTACAACATGTATTTTCCACAGACCCAAGCCTGAGTATTTTCAGGACCAGTCCTGAAAGTATTGTATACCTGTTTTAGGAGTATGATTTGACCACATTTTTGTAACTTTTATATGGAAATATTCGCCACTTAATCCAGTTCATCTGTTAAAGGGGGTACAAAAAAAAAAAAACCTGCAAAAGCCTACCCAATTAAGTGGAGACTACTGTACAGTGGTCTCAAGATAAGAGGGTACTTCTGTTTAAAGGAGAGGGATTTTACCTAAAGCTTCATACATTTCTTAACCCATTGACTAGGGGAACCGGGTGGGTTGTGTACAAAGTCTATGGAGATTTCAGAATCTCGTAGTGAACGGGTTAACAAAATGTCTTCACTTAATTATGAACACCTGATAACTAGGTAAAGGCTATACCCAAAAAAGCGGAGACCACTGCATCATCAAAATAAAACCAGTCCACTGTATCATCAAAATAAAATCATCTTTGACTAACCTTCTCCTGCAGCTCCTGCCTCTCATTGTTCATCTCAGAGATCGTCTCCAGGTGCTCGTTGGTCTTGGCCTGTTCCATTGACATCTGGGGGGTGGGGAGGGGATACAAATACAAATTATTACTTCAAATTAAAATTAAATCTACTCATAGTTTTTTTAAAGCTGTCTTCCTTTCTTTGGTGTTCTGTAGGTACACATCAAAGCATTAATGTCAGCAAGTTTTACAGATTCAGATTGAATCCAATTAAAGAATATTCTATTTGGTATAAAAACAATTATTCCAAACTGGAGATGTCCCAAGCATCATCCTCCAAATGTAGGACGTACATGTATAATAACTGCTGCATTACTACTACATCCCTTCAAATCTTCGAGGCATATACGAGGTGTATCGCTATCCTGTGTTTCCAGAGATGCTCACTGAAGTCCTCTTTACAGTTTTGATATAGAATAACAGTATTTACTCTTTTAGTTTCTACCAAACATAGAATTGAGCTAAACAAGTTGAGGGATGACAGTCTGCTACAAATCAAGAGCATGACAAATCAAGTCATGGCACTTTCTTTGTGTGCAAAATGGTACAAATGAGCTTGAATTTCTTGGTGACCAGGGCCTGAATGAATTAAAGCCTTGTGCTTGAAAACTGGCATCCTTACAAGTAAGATAACTTTCAAGATTTGTCCATTGGCTATTAAAATTTAAAAATTTAAAAGGTTATATTGAAATAATACGTCTTGCAGCCAAATGGCTGAATTACAGACATTTTACAAGAACGATAATAACACATGAATAGGGAGCTCCATACATTGACAATTGAATACTTGAACATAGTATAAAGGACAACAATTAATAACCCCTAACCCATTTACCTGGTGTATCATTATCCTGTGTTTCTTGAGCAGTTCATTGAAGTCTTCTTCCTGATCTTCTAGCTTGCTCTCCAATTCAGTCTTCTCACGGTTGGCATGTGAGACCTTCTCCTCGGCCTTATAGAACAAGAGGCAAACAAATAAATTAGTCTTCAGAGTAAAAGAGCCTCTCTTTGTCCAATTTCTTTGAAAGAAATTTTCAGAAAAACAAAGGAAACCCTAAACAATGCTCTTACAGTGGCAAATAACAGTGGGATAAACTGGATGTCAGACTGTCATGCTTTGCAGAGATCATCTTAGCAATGACATCATCAACATCAACAATATCAACATCATCATCATAATTGCCATCTTCCATTTTCATTTACATCATGTTCATCATCATCATCATGACGATGATGATGATCATGATCATCGTCATCGTCATCGTCACCGTCACCGTCACCGTCACCGTCACCGTCACCGTCACCGTCACCGTCACCGTCACCGTCACCGTCACCGTCACCGTCACCATCACCATCACCATCATCATCATCATCAATATCAACATCATCATCACCACCATCCTCATTCTATAACTTACATCAGCCTTTGCCTTCACGACGTCATCAATGTGTGCCTGTAGTTCTGAGACCTCAGACTCCAGGTTCTGTTTGGCCTTCAGCGCTGACGATGTTGCAAACTGAGCATCCTCCAGCTGCACGAGAAGACAAAACGAAATGAGTATTTTGTTAATATAAGATTATTATTTCTTAAATAAATGTCACTTTCGGTTGTGATTTGACATCTGAATAAGGTGCAAACTTAGTATCCTCCAGCTGCACACAGAACAAAAAAACAACACAACAAAAAAAGAATCATACATACTTTGTGTTTTATCAGCTTTGATTTTATGCTATCTTTAGATCCTGATTTACCACCAATCTCCTTTCTTTTGTTTAAGCTTGGATTTATATCGAATTATTATAACCAGATAGCAAATCACATTTATCCCATTTTTGTGACTGTTACGTTCCTGTGCTCATTTCTGTTTTTTTGGTTTTCTGCTCATTGTTGCATCTTTAAAGGGACTTAGTAACATTGTCCAAATCCTCAAAATAAAATTTTAATTCTAGCGGTTCCCTTATACCTTGTTGTATTCGTATTAACAATAAAATCACGGGACAGGTTTCGGTTTTTCAAATTTCCCTTTCGTTACAAAGATATGTATGATTGAAGTATTCAGATAAGAAAAACTCCGGGCGAGTTTAACTCCGGGCGAGTTTTTCTTCCGTGTACAAAGTGAGTGCAGTGAGTTACTGAATATCACTTTGCATTTTCGCTCATTACTTGGCCATACAATGTCCATTTGACTTGAAATTTTCACACAATACCCTGTGGACATATGAGATAACAATATACATTGCATCAACCATTCATCACTTTTTGCACATGTCAACAAAGTTACTAGATCCCTTTAATACTTTAATAAGGAGTGCAACAAAAAGCTTGAGAATGTCTCCCTTTACCACCTTTTTTTAAGTCAACAGGTTTCACACATGATGGTGATGGTATGACAGTAGACAGGGAGAAATTATTAACCTGTTAAAGACTATTAGATTTTGGTATAACATTATTTCTCTACAGAATACAGCCCGAGTATGGGGTGAATGGATTAACCTTTTTTCTTTTACACAATTTAAGATAAGACATTTGCTGCAATTATTTTAGGAATTTTACCCAAATATGGAATTTATTTTAAACTACTGTTGATTTTTTTTTCTCTCTATTCCTTCAACGTGGCTCATAGATTTACTAAGAAAATTATGTACTTCATAACAAATTTAATAACAAATCACAAAAGGTAAAGAACATATTACAAGAAACAGCCTTTGCTGCAATTATTTTAGAAATTTACCCAAATATGACAAATATGGAATTTATTTTAAACTACAGTTGATTTTTTGTCTCTCTTTACCTTCAACATGGCTCATAGATTTACCAAGAAAAATTATGTATTTCATAACAAATTTAATGACAAATTTAATGACAAATCACAAATGTAAAGTACATATCATGAGAGACAGCCTTCCAATGAGGAAGGAAAGACACAGAAAGTAAGCCACACTGTCCATATTGTGGGAATAAACTTCTCAAATGTAGAAGGATACGGTCGGCAGACTATAAACCACAACACCCACTCTCAGGGGACAATGCTTCATTGCTCAGGTGCAACGACTGACCCCAGAGTCATCAAGGACTCCCAAGTCTTGTGATTTCATGTTTCTTTTTTTCTTTTTTTTTTTCTTTTTTTTTTTGGGGGGGGGGGGGGGGGTAAACCAAACCAAAGACACAGACCTGTTTTGTATCTGTGTGGTTGTAATGAATGTGTATTGGGACACAAACTAAAGAATACACTGAACTGGCAATATTGCAGTGTATTCTTACCTCATTCTTGAGTTGTACAATGTTGTTGCTGCTGGATACTGCAGTGTTCTGTCTATCAAGCATTGTCTGACTATCTTTGAGTAGAGCCTTAATTTTCTTCAGGTCTAAATATCTAGCCAACACATTAATACCCCATAAAACCTGTCTATCATGATCTAAATTTGTTTAATTAGTTAATTCTTACCTCATTTTTGAGTTGTTTGAGTTTGTTGCCGCTGGGTGCTGCAGTGTTCTGTCTATCCAACATGGTCTGGGCATCTTTGAGTAGAGCCTTGGTCTTCTTCAGGTCCTTGCGAAGCCTCTTCTCCGTATCCCGATCCGAGGCCAGGGGCTTGTCCATTAGTTCCTGGACCCGCCTCTCCAGCTCTCGTTTGTCCCTCATCACGGACTGTCGCTCCTCATAGTCCTCTTCTAACTGCAACTCCATTTGCCTCACCTATGACAAGAATGAAAATAAATTATTGGTTTAGAAAAGGGTGGTTCTAATTTGTTTACTTTAAAAAACAATCACCGAAGTACATACATGTTTTAATAAACACCTCCAAAGATAAACTTTAATCTGTGGTTATATTGCTTAATTTTATTATTTTTTGTTTTAGAGATTACTTTTAATACTCATCTCAACCCAAACACTCTTATTAACTTGCATCATTGTCATGGTAACCATACCTTGCTCTGAGCACTGGCTCTGATCTCCTCTACCTCCTCATCCTTAGCATCCAGCTCTTTCTGATGAGTCTGCTTGATGCGCTCCAACTGCATCTCTAACCTCAGCTTGGTCTGAGAGGAAATGAAAATAAAATATTTATCAAGTTATCATCACTAATGTTTTGTGTTTTAAATGTAATATCCTTGAATGAGATGATTTACAGCAAACAATATACATCTACATATCAAATTATGATTATTGAATACTTATACAATGTATTCAAAATATTTTACATTTAAATCCTTGAGTTAGGTAATGTATAGCAAACAGATACACATACACATCGATTCCACTGTAACATTTCATGTCCTTTGAAATTTATCATGAATACAACCTCAAGACTACAAAAACAACTAAATGAAGATGATTTTATTTTGCTATCATAACAAACATTCTCCACCGACCCCAGCTGAATGGGTTAATATAAACATGCTGATTTTGATCTGCAAATCCATTTCAGAAATTATATATTATATCTATGCCCAACATACAGTATTAATCATCCATATGGAAAGATAAATTGCACTTCATTCAATAATAACAATTAATAATAACGACAAAGCCTCTGGCGATGTTGTGGCAGAAGCACAACAAATGAATTGAGGACAAAACACAGTCTGACTCAGCCACTGACTAAAACGTTTACACACTTGAAAGGAATTTTTTTTAAAGGGCTGGATCTTTAGAAATTTTGTGTAATAATCTATAAGTTGTAGATTCTTGATAACAACAATGCCACAGGCAAAGTTGTGGTAAAAGCATATCAACTATACCGAACAAAACAAGAGTCTGACTAACCCACTGACCTAATATGTATACACCTTTGAAAGAAAAGAAAAAAGGCAGGTTCTGTTGAAATTTTGCATAATAATTGTATAGGTTGGAGATTTAGACTGAACATATGATAACAATAATGCCAAAGGCAAAGTTGTGGTATGATAAATGAAGACAGGACACAACAGAATCTGACTCACCCACTGACCGACATACTGTATAAATGCTTCAAAGACAAAAAACAGGACTAGATCTTTCCAGGTTTTTTGCAATAGCCTATAACAGATACTCAACAATGGACTGAACAAATATGTGCAACTGCATGACAGCAACCTAGATTTATACTCCTGAACACAGGCCCTACGTTACGCTTGAAAGAAAGAAAACAAGGGCTACATATGTACATCTGTAGAAATTGTGTATAATAATATATAAGCTGTAGATGTACCAATAAACTGAATATGAGCAACTGTATGACTGCAAATTAGATTTACCCCTACACATTCATGTAGGCCTTATGAATGACATTGAATCTCATATAAAATGTGCTGGTAGTTCACTGAGATGGCTAAAGCAGTTAATGATTATATAAAACTCTAAACTCCAAATGCAAATATGCTTATAAACACAGGTACTGTAGATACACTCACATCTTATGAAATGCATTATAAAACACACATTTGTTCACATTTTATTATAGCTATCAAACTGCCAGTGAAGGATGTATCTCTCTTCTCACTCTCTTACCACATAGAAACTGGTGGCTAGTTAGAATAAGAACTATACATATGAAATTGTCCAAGGCTAAATGGTATACATTGGTCATCAAAAGCATTAATGATAACTCAAATGAACGCTTTTGTTTTAAAAGTTATCCAACTGTCACCATAGAATATCCTTTCTCTATATCATTAGAAACCGCACAGAGAAACTGGTGGCTGATTTAATGGAACTTTAGGCTTGAGCTTTGAAAAACATGAATAAAATATTCCCATGAATCATCCTCATAAACATTACCAATTTTCTAAATCAAAGGTTTACAACTATACTCCCTCGTATTCCATGATTCATTACACATTAATTGAGCAAAAGAATACTGGAAACAAATATCAAACATATAAAAAAAAACTTACTTTCCGCATTTCTGTCATTTCCCTGCCTATTACTTGATCCCTCATTTTGACTATGGTATATTCCAATTCAAAAACAAACTCTGTAGAAAATGTAGCAAGCCTTAAGAAGTGCTTGAAGAAATAAATTGTTCAAAACTGAAACTGATTCCACTAATAATGGCACTGAAATGTAAATATCTCCTTATGAATATCTTCCGAATAAAACAACTCTGTAGAAAATTTAGCAAGCCTGAGCTCTGCTGAAGGAAATAAAGTGTTCAAAACTGAAACTGATTCTGCTAATAATAGCCCTGATATATAGGCACCTCCTTGTAAAGAGAACTGGCGTGATCATCAGCAAAGCTGTTTATGCAGAAGCAAACTTCAGTTCACAATGCAAAAGAAACCAAAAATATATCTTTTATAGCCAAAAATGCATATTTTCAACTAAATACACCCATCTCCCTTCAATACCCCAAGGTGTTTTTCCACGCTTCAGTTCCCCTCTATTAATTTGCAGACAATAACTTCATTCTCTCATAATTGCGGGACTGAACTCGAGAGCGACCGGTTCGGTGATTTCGGCGACAAAAGTCGACCAATGAGGCATGTCCCACTCTCTGTGCGCTTTCAGGCGTATCCATGGTGATTGATCAATTCAATAATATTTTATGAAGTGATGGAAATTACCGAGGGTTTTGGTTAAATGACAGCTCCATTGTCAGGAGCCAGACATTTTATGACAGAGATTTGTGCTCCGAAGAAAAGGATTATTTTGAGACAACCTCGAGCAACCTGGTGAAATCTGGGTGAACTCTTCTTTCTTTTTTCACTGAAAAAGGTTTACTAAGTATATCCAAAGAATTTGTCCATAAAGGAGATATATTTGTCATCTTTTGCATTGTAAACTGAAGTCTACTTCTGCATATAAACAGCTCTGTAGAGCATACAAGAATTTCAAATAATGCACATTCTCAGCATAACTGTTATTATATATTTAGGGTATTTTGATAACTAGAAACTAATCGTATGAATACTATCCAATCACCAATTATAATCATTACATAGGATTCAAATAATGCACCTTTTCTCCCTTTTTTAACAATATTTTGACAAATGAAGAAAAATCTACCAGACATAATCAATGGGACTACAGAAATGTGAGAATATTAATAAACCTTGACATAAATACATTACTTCCTCGTTTCAACTCAATTATGCTGTCTGCATGCAGTACTGCACACACCCGTTAACACTCATATTCTACTCTATCGTACTAACTCTATTTGGAAGCATAAAACAAAGAAGAATGGAAGATTTTATTTAGTTTTGTGTCTTTTGATTTGTGTGAAAAGAATGTGAAAAAAAAATAGTTAACAAAATGAAAATACGTTTTCTCCTGGTCGATATCATCCATAAACATAGTGCTCTGTGGCAAAAAGATGAGCAAAGCTGAAGTTCTAACAAAACTGAAGTAAAGATTTAATGACAACAAAAATCCTTATTGTGTTAAACCTGTTCAAGGTGAAGAATCAATTGTTTGTTTTCCCCTTGATTGATTCAAGTTGTTTCTGATTGTCACGCCTGCTTATCTAGCACAAAGGGCTTGAAACGGCTATGCCCAATCACCAAGGTGATCAAAATTATCAGCTTCAACTCATTGATGTCGGTTAACTACAATAATATTTGATGTACAAGAGAGAAGACCATCAAACACACTCCCACCTCAATCAACCATGAAATGTTATTCACACATACATGTAGTCTAGAGATCAGTGGATGGAAGGCAGAATCTGTTTCATAGTCTGGACTCCACCCACGGATCTTTATGAAAGTCAAGTTTAGATTTTTTTTTTTTGTTGCTTCACACCCCAAATGACCTTTGGGTTATTAACAATTCTTAAAAAAAGAAAAAAGATATAAGACGAGTACCTGTTCTAACTGATGCATCTGCCCAGCCTGATCATCCAGTTCTAGATATGTGCTGACAAGCTTCCCAGGTAAAATGTTTTTGTTGTAAGCGTAATTATTTTTATGATCATTGTTTTAGATGATGCGAGGTATATTCAAGGGTGGTGATGATGTTTTTTTTTTTAATGTGTGGAACATCACTTTGTCCAACCTGTTCTAGCCTGATCATCGCTCTTCTTCCTGGGTCTAGCAGTTTGGCCTCTAGATCTCATCATACTCTACTCCCCGCCCACAGTCTTTTAAAAGAGTCAAGTTTAGATTTTTCTTCTCAGAATTCATGAAAAAAAGCAAAGGTACTGATGAAAATCAAACATCACTTTGTCCTACCTGTTCCAACTGTTGTATTTGCCCAGCCTGATCATCCAGCTCTTCTTCCTGGTCTACCAGTTTAGCCTCAAGATCTCTCCGTGCTTTCTTCAGTGCAGTCACCTCCCTGACTTCCATGGTGTCGTGCGATGCAAGGTCCTCCATTTCACTGTTCAGAGCTTCCACTTTCTCTTCCTTGATTTTCACTTCCATCCTCATGTCCTAAAACAAATAAACAAAGAAATGTATTAGCAATACACATAGTTTAGCCTCGAGATCTTGTCGTGCTTTCTTCAGCGCAGCGACCTCCCTGACTTCCATTGTGTTCTGCGATGCAAGGTCCTCCATTTTATTGTTCAGCGCTTCCACCTTTTCTTCCTTGATTTTCACTTCCATCTTCATGTACTGATAAAAAAAATTAAATTGTTCAGCGCTTCAACTTTCTCTTCTTTAATCTTCATTTCCATCTTCATCTTCTGATAAGCCAAATAAGCAAACAAATAATACATGAACAAAACAACTCGGCCCTTTAGCTTCCATGGTTTTGTGTGATGCGAGGTCTTCTATGTTGTGGTTCAACACTTAAATTCACTCCTCCTTGATTTTTGATGTTTGGCCTTAAGAACCTCCCTAGCATTATTTGACTTTCAGATTTCCACAATGGCATGTATTTGCGAGGTTGTGCGATGGATGGTTTAGCATTTTAACTTTCTCTTCCATAATTTTTACTTCAATCTTCATGTCCTGTATATAGTTTGACTTTTTAGATCCCGCCCTGCCTTCTTCAACGTAGCCCTCTCTTTGGGGTCGTGCGATGTGATTCTTCTATTTTGTAAGTCAACTCTTCAACTTTTCTTCCTCTATTTTCACTTCCATTGATAAGTGCATGGTATATGTAGTGTAACCTTACCTCTAGTTGTTGCGTGATCATGAAGTTCTCCCCCTGGAGCTTCTCCTTCTCCCTCTGGAGCTTGTCCTTGGCCAACTTCTCATGCTGCAGATCCTGGTGGACCTTCCCTAGCTCCGCATCAAACCTGGAGATGCGATCAAACAAAAAACCTTGAATACCTGCTATCGCTTATTGGGGGGCACAACAACCAGAGTTTTATGCCACTAACAAATCAATGAATTCCAGAATATAAGTAAATTCATGCAAAAATGCAAACAACTGATCCACATGGGTTCTCTGGGAAAAATTGTAGAATTGTAAAATGAATACTCTTCTTGCTAGTAATGAACAGGAAATGTTTTATTTTTTTTAAATAGCTGTAAAAAAACAGAATAGTCTTATTATTTCTTAGGGTGCCCAGTTCCACCTCCATTATTTGCACGCATTGCAGTGAGAGCAAACAATACAATTATGAATTATAAAGTGGAAAGCTAAGAAGTAATTTTTCCTGGATGAACATTACAAAAGCTTATTCTCTATGAACCTGTTACTATTCACCCCAGATCAAAATCTATAAGAAAACTCATCAGAAAATTAAAAAGCTTACTTCCTCTGTTTCTTCTCCAAGTCTGAGTTCCTGGATTGTTGTGTTTCAAGGTGTAGTTTCATGTCCTGAGATTCTTCCATCAACTTCTGTGATCTCCTCTTGAAGTTGCCGACCTGACGTTTGTACTCCTCCCCTTCTTCTATCGCATCCAGTAGCTAGAAATGAACACAAAAAGGATGCAAAAAGTTGAATTCCAAACATTTCAAACATTACAGAACAATAAGTGTTTCATTACATCATCAATACATATATAAGACCCACCTTTCTCTCTGCTGATTTCCTGCTGGTCATGATAGTGTCCAGCTGCTCCTCATGTTCCTGCTGTTGTCTCTTCTTCCCTAGCTCCATCTCCTTCCTCTCCCTCTACAACCCCCCCCCCCCCCCCCCCCCCTCTCTCCTCTATTTACCTGTCCCTTTATATCATGAAATGTTTTATAAAGATAGAATAAAGCTATAAAGGTATACATCTCACCTTTCTCTCGACCGATTTCCTGCTGGTCATGATAGTGTCGAGCTGCTCTTCGTGATCCTGCTGCTGCCTCTTCTTGCCTAGCTCCATCTCCTTCCTCTCCCTCTACAACCCCCCCCCCCCCCCCCCCCTCTCTCCTCTATTTACCTGTCCCTTTATATCAGGAAATGTTTTATAAAGATAGAATAAAGCTATAAAGGTATACATCTCACCTTTCTCTCCACTGATTTCCTGCTGGTCATGATAGTGTCTAGCTGCTCTTCGTGATCCTGCTGCTGCCTCTTCTTGCCTAGCTCCATCTCCTTCCTCTCCCTCTACAACCCCCCCCCCCCCCCCCCCCTCTCTCCTCTATTTACCTGTCCCTTTATATCAGGAAATGTTTTATAAAGATAGAATAAAGCTATAAAGGTATACATCTCACCTTTCTCTCCACTGATTTCCTGCTGGTCATGATAGTGTCTAGCTGCTCTTCGTGATCCTGCTGCTGCCTCTTCTTGCCTAGCTCCATCTCCTTCCTCTCCCTCTACAACCCCCCCCCCCCCCTCTCTCCTCTATTTACCTGTCCCTTTATATCAGGAAATGTTTTATAAAGATAGAATAAAGCTATAAAGGTATACATCTCACCTTTCTCTCCACTGATTTCCTGCTGGTCATGATAGTGTCTAGCTGCTCTTCGTGATCCTGCTGCTGCCTCTTCTTGCCTAGCTCCATCTCCTTCCTCTCCCTCTACAACCCCCCCCCCCCCCCCCTCTCTCCTCTATTTACCTGTCCCTTTATATCAGGAAATGTTTTATAAAGATAGAATAAAGCTATAAAGGTATACATCTCACCTTTCTCTCCACTGATTTCCTGCTGGTCATGATAGTGTCTAGCTGCTCTTCGTGATCCTGCTGCTGCCTCTTCTTGCCTAGCTCCATCTCCTTCCTCTCCCTCTACAACCCCCCCCCCCCCCCCCCTCTCTCCTCTATTTACCTGTCCCTTTATATCAGGAAATGTTTTATAAAGATAGAATAAAGCTATAAAGGTATACATCTCACCTTTCTCTCCACTGATTTCCTGCTGGTCATGATAGTGTCTAGCTGCTCTTCGTGATCCTGCTGTTGTCTCTTCTTGCCTAGCTCCATCTCCTTCCTCTCCCTCTACAACCCCCCCCCCCCCCCTCTCTCCTCTATTTACCTGTCCCTTTATATCAGGAAATGTTTTATAAAGATAGAATAAAGCTATAAAGGTATACATCTCACCTTTCTCTCCACTGATTTCCTGCTGGTCATGATAGTGTCTAGCTGCTCTTCGTGATCCTGCTGCTGCCTCTTCTTGCCTAGCTCCATCTCCTTCCTCTCCCTCTACAACCCCCCCCCCCCCCCCTCTCTCCTCTATTTACCTGTCCCTTTATATCAGGAAATGTTTTATAAAGATAGAATAAAGCTATAAAGGTATACATCTCACCTTTCTCTCCACTGATTTCCTGCTGGTCATGATAGTGTCTAGCTGCTCTTCGTGATCCTGCTGCTGCCTCTTCTTGCCTAGCTCCATCTCCTTCCTCTCCCTCTACAACCCCCCCCCCCCCCCCCCCTCTCTCCTCTATTTACCTGTCCCTTTATATCAGGAAATGTTTTATAAAGATAGAATAAAGCTATAAAGGTATACATCTCACCTTTCTCTCCACTGATTTCCTGCTGGTCATGATAGTGTCTAGCTGCTCTTCGTGATCCTGCTGCTGCCTCTTCTTGCCTAGCTCCATCTCCTTCCTCAGCTGCAGGTACTTCAGCTTGTACACTGAATCTGTGAGAGTGAGTGAGAAGACAAATATTATAGCAATGCTCAATATTAATACTAATAATATTCTTGATTTATATAGCGCCTAATATGATTGATCATCATCCCTAAGCACTTTACAATTAAATGATTACACCTGTCATCGGACACACTTGCAATAAATCTGCATATGACGTGCTCTTTCTACTCCCATAGGAGCAATGCATTCTCTCAGCCATACAGCGCACTCAACAGTATATAGTTGCATACAAGATCCATTTTATTGTAAAAGCTATGTTGAAATGCATAAAATGTTGATTCAAATCATATATATTTTCTAATTATCAAAGAGATTTCATGAATTTTATGTGAAGATCATGAAATCTCTTAGATAGAATCAACATTCTATGCATTTCAACTTAACTTTTACAAAACTGTTTCAAGACACTAATGGCTTTCCATAATATTTAAGACCATCTTAGTGCTAAGATCAACTTAGGATCTTTGTGAAACACCCCCCTGGGTAGAGAGCAGCAATAGTGGATTAGTTATCTTGCAGAAGGATAAAAGCGGTGGGCATACACTGGATTAGAACTCGGGATCCCACTAATATAAAAGTGTGTGGTCTATAAATCTTGCCACACCACATCCAATAACGCTGGTCTGCTGGCCCATGGCCACTAATAATTTACGTTGTGGAAGCGGAATTAACCAAAAGACATTTTTGTGCCTCTTTGGGGCAATTTGATACCTAAACCCTTCGACAGGATTGAAAAGCCTTTTTTATCTAACATGTCATAGTCTCCTCCATTATCACAATTTTGAATAGTTCAAGTTTACAATGAATGGATGCAACTTTAGGCTCATCTTTTTTGTTTTGTTTGTTTGTTTGTTTTAGGCCACAACAATTTGAAAGGGAATTATCAATACTCTAACTAGGCCACTAGCTAAGAAAGATGGTGTGTATACCTGTAACGATTTGAGGCATACGCATGAACAACGTTGCCATTTTATTAACTCTTAAAATATTCATTGTATTTGGTTTAACATACGTTTTCCACAGCTCAGAAATGTTCAGGACCAGTCGAGAACGGGTTAAATCACTTTCATACATCTCATTTATTATCTCTATCCATCATTACCCAAAATAAATACCGTATTTGTCGGTGTATTAACCGCACCTTTTTTCAACAAAAAAAAGAAGAAAAAAAAAGGGTGCGGTTAATACAGGGGTGCGGCTAATACCGTATTAACCACACTTTTTTGGGTTTTTTTTTTTGTTGGGTTTTTTTTGGTTTTTTTAGGGGGTGCGGTTAATACACCGGAGCGGTTAATACACCGACAAATACGGTACACACTATTTCAGAGGGCAAATTCTTCTGAGCTGCCTGCTAGGAAATCAATCTACTCTAAAATGCAATTTCTTGTTTATGGTCATACCTCGGTTGTAATATCTGTACATATTTCACAATCCTAAGCTCCATTTCCAAACAAGCAAGAAAATATCTCGTCTCCGTTCTTAAAACACGCAAGTCAGAATATCATCATCCCTTTGTGAAGTTATAACCTTAAGATATACATCCTCATAACTGTGTGATATTGCATACTTCAAAGTCTCTGGAATTCATCTCCATTAATCAGATGAAATATCTGAATTCGTTTGGGGTTTAAACTGTCACAATTCACAAGAATATCTTGCCATCCATTTCCAAAGGCGGAAGTCATAATATCCCGATACATGACATCATACTTGTGTAATGATGCATTCTTCGAAGTCTTCGGATTTCATCCCCATAAATCACATAAAATATTTTTGGGCTGATTTGAAGTTTAACCTCTCAATGAAATTCAATCACACGTTATCCAGTACCCAAGAGATGTTAGACAGACTCCTGCACATCCAAAGCAAGATTCGTCAAATAAACAAACATCTTTTTCAAACTATGCTTGCGATGAATTACACATTCCAGCACATACATGTACATGTACATTTACAAGTTAATAATATGTGTGCGTGTGAACATTTCACGCAGAACGGAAAAAAGTGACACATTTGTATAACCGTGACTCACAACAATGTTAACTGTTAACCTACTAGAGTTTGCAATCGCCATCTTAGAGATAATACACATTACACCAGGTTCCCATACGCAATGGGTTAATAGGTATACCATCTTGCTCCAACTTGATGATTTTGTCACAAGTTATATTATGTTCTTCTCATTAACAAACTAGAATTCTAATATTGTTTCCTCATCAAGGTAGATGTCAATGTCAGTATTGTACAACATGAACTATGACTTATGTCAACATATATATTCCAATCCGAATTCTACTGAAACTTTCATACAAAATCTCCACAGAAATTGAAAGGTATATCAGTCATCATTAATCCACACACACACACACACACACACACTGGAAATCCCATGTAATATGGATTTGTCATTACAATCCAAAATTGATGTAAGAGATGACTGACATGGGTACATTTGTCAGATGGATGTATCATTTCTGTTCAAAAGTGAAGCGGCCTGGCTGCCAAATGCCACTAAAAATACTGTTGGGCCACTTGAAAAGGTCAAATATGTGGCCCGACTGACAACTAGAAATTCAAGTTATGATGTTGATATTGAATTGATGCACCATAAAACTTGTCCACTTGTTGTTAATGTCCAATTATTTTAGCTGCTGTCTCAACAGCCAATCAACATCGAGCATTCCAGCTGTTGCTATGGTAACTACAATAATTAGAAACTTACGATAAACGGAAAAGTTTTATTTTTAAAAAGGGCCCAGAAGACCATTTGGCCACCTGATATTTACCCTTAGGTGGCTGTGCAGGCCACCTACAAAACAAAATTACAGGGGCGTGCCCTCGTTTAAAAAGAGTCAAAAGGGTTAACGTACCAGCATCCTCATCACTGCTCATGTCAGCCTCAATGATGGAGGACCGCACCATCCGATTCTCCATCACCTCCATCTCCATCTTCTCAGACTTCGTCTGAAGGTTGCGGTAGTTTGTCTGCCCAGAGGAGAAGACCAACAAAATTAATTTCTAAATTTTATTTATACAATTATTATAATGTTCATTATCAGCAAACAATATTTTCAGATCTAAATATCTTGCAAAAGAATAGGTACCCTTTTCTTCATCTATCCTCTCCTCTATCTCTCTTTGAACTGTTTTAGAGCTATAACTATCATGGTGCTACTGGAAGCTTCACCAAAATCTGTTTTACCGTTTGTCTGTAAAAATAAATGATGACCAAAAGTGAATAAATTCCCCAGATATAAATTATATGATCATCATCATTTTGATTAACCCGTTTAGGACTAGTCCCGAAAATACTCGGGCAGGAGTCAATGGAGAATGCATGTTATAGCAAAATCAGTCCATCCTGAACGGGTTAATAAACAATAAACATGCATATAACATTACACAACTCTTTGAACTCTAATAGTAAAGCAATATAGTTCCATTATCAAAATGAAAAATTAATTTCATTTCAGTCTTACCCTCATTTCCTTGAGCTCCTTTTCAAACTTTAATCTCTCTGACGTCTCCGCCTCCAACATCTCTGACGCCTGGGTGGCTGAAGTGTGCTCCTCTGATAGGTCAGCTGACAGCTCATTTACCTAAGCAACACAGGATAACATGATGAAACGATTTACCCCTCGATATTCTAAAAACCCTATAGACTTAGAACATAGCCCAACAGGTTCCTAGGCAAAGAGGTTAACAGAATTTTATGGATGTTCTTGTTGTTTTTAAAAGATACAAGACAGCTCCCCAAAGACATGTATGTCAGCTGACAACTCTATTACCTAGGCGACACAAGACAACATATATTTCATAATTACTATTAAGTAGAACTAAAATCCTGAAAAATATACAGTCTATTTCTATTTTCATCACGATAATAACTTGTATAATTATGCTCATTGTTATCATTCCGATCCAACAACTAGTGATATAATTTTGCATTCTTCAATGGTGACAGTTTTTAGAAAAGGGGAGATTCCTTTTATGTTGTGAAAAATAAGCTAATTTAAAAGGTACACAATTATTCATAAAACCAATCAAATCACACTTTGTTGAAACTAGGTGCATACTTAATTGTACAACAAACCGCATTATATTGACCATGGATTAAGGATAAATAAGTTCTTTGTATGTCTTCAAAACTATGGGGGAAAATGCTTTTCAATACAGTGACCAAATGCCATGGGAACCTGTTGGGCCCTGTATTTACTCTATGAGGATTGCAACAAAAATGAAATCAATTATCAAGCAGCAAATTCTTTTCTGTAAAATCTGACCTTATTTCCGATCACTGGAAAGGCTATAATGCATTGTAAAATTGATAAGAACGTATGCTTCCTTTAATTTCATTCAGAAACTGCAATCCTGCATAAGCCATTGCAGTACTCTATCACTTGTCATACAAAGTTAATGTCCATTCCAGAAATTTGTATTTGCACAGCCAGTACAATTCTGGATTCTTTGACAGGATGACTTTCATTTTCCATATGCATTGACAATAAATTTGACATGCTTGAGTCATTACAGGAATAGCTTTCATTTTAATTCTTTCTAACCCCGTGTTCACACACAAAAATTTCATCGTATAGCTAGTCAGGAGCTGATTTTTTAGTCAGCTCTTGACTAGCTATACGACGGAAATTGTCGGAAATTGTGTGTCTGAACGCTCACTAACGAAACGTCGTATAAAGAATCATGAAACGGGGGTTTGAGCATTGTTTCGTACGAGAGCTGACTAAAGAATCACGCTCATTTTGTGTGTGAACGCCCGGTCGATTCGCTAATCATGATTCGCTAATGATTCGCTATACGACACTTGATAACTGGGCGTGGCTTAGACAAAAAAAAAGACAGCACACTGCGCAGTAGCAAACTGCGCACTTATACGATGTTTCGTGCAGCTGAATGCCAGCTGTTTTGGGATCTTGGTTTTGTGTGTGTGAACGTTCGTTAGTTTCGTTAATCATGATTCTTTATACAACGTTTCGTTAGTCATGATTTCGGGATGAAAATTTTTTGTGTGTGAACACGCTGTAAAACAAATTTTTCTAATGACATTCGTCAAATAAATTGAATGTCCATTCCAGCTATTTGCACCTGACACCAACACTCTTCATTCAGTATGACAGGCTTTACTTTCAGGGTCATTACTTTGTTTTCTCAGAAGCTTCTATCCTAATTCACCCTCAACCCTTCTGCAATTAATTTTGCTGGTAAATGTATTTCTCCTTACATCACTTTTGCAATGCAAGTCCAGTCATATATCTAACAGATTTATTTTGTTTCTTTATTTTTTTTTTTTTTTACTCTTACATATTGCTTCATAAGTTGAAATATCAAAAACTGTAAAAAGCTTACATCATTTGCAGGCAGAAAAGACAATTATTCTCAAGTTGTTTAGGAATTCATTACCATTTTGCCTGATTAGGGTAGGATTTTATTAATTAATTGATATAGTATTTTTAAATGAACTGTTTTGAAAATGTGTTTTCTAGTACTAGTAATGATGCATTCCAGGCACATTTTAACTCTATGAAACGATCTCTTCCCTCGGATTTAGAGGTAAATGAAAACTCATAATATATTCTCATTATGCCAGGTGTGTACATAAATCAGTCCCAAATGACTCCCAATAGAGGCATTAATGGCTCTGTCCCTGACCCTAGTGCAAGAGTATGGCTTCAGTTAATTCAGAGGAGACCACTTGTCATAGCTCTTAATCCTATAGTGGAATACTTGCAGAAATGGCCTGGGAAACATTACTGACTGTGAAGTATACTGTAGTCTCCCTTGGATATGCATTTACGTGGCCTTTACGCCTACAAGTACAACAGGAGTAGCCTATAAGTTGAGAAAAATTCCTTTTTATAGTGATATATTAAAGAAATGTTTGTTCAAATCTTATACATTTATTAAGGAGTACCCTTTTAAAATGCAAGCCGGAGAGCACTGGAATTAATTAAATCCTGATGTATTGGTGCTATCAACAGTTTCTTAAATTATCACATATCGTAAAAAATCAGAATATTTACATATTATTACACACTTGGGTCTATGTTATTTGATCATGCATTTAATGGCTAAACTGTAAAAAAAAAAAAAAAAACATGAAATAAAATTCTGTATTACTACTCACCCTAGATTCTAGCTTGTCTGCATTCTGTTTGAACATGTTCCTCTCTGACTCTAGTTTGGCCACCTTGGCTCTCAGCTGCTCTAATTCAATCTGTGATCAAAAGAAAAACAATATTTACAATCATCATTCAAATGAATTGCTTTTTCATTCAAATGACAACTTCCCTTTCATTTCTATCTTGTTTCTTCCTTTACTCTTTCCAAGAAATATATGTGTACAACTTACATCATCATCTTTACATTGGTGGCCTTGGCAAACAGAGCCAGTCTTATACACT
Source organism: Echinarachnius parma (assembly GCA_037951105.1). Lineage (NCBI taxonomy): Eukaryota > Metazoa > Echinodermata > Echinoidea > Clypeasteroida > Echinarachniidae > Echinarachnius > Echinarachnius parma. The sequence continues at coordinate 172,453 of JBAMJV010002376.1, read as the reverse complement.
TAATTTAACATTAAGAAGAGGCAAAACTTTACTTAGTGACAAGCCTCATCATGAGCCTTTCATTCACAGCAAGGAATTGGATGGGAGTTCCCTTCTAATTCGCCTTTCCTCCATATGTTATTTAAATCTCAAAACTTGGCACCTTCATTTTCTCAGAACACCTGGACATTCAGAAGGGTCAGTATCTGCAAGTGAGCGGGTACAATGTAATCTAGCTGCCTGAAGATAATCCATTTCATAATTTGGCTCCCTAACCCCCTTTTACATACTTTTTCTCCTTAAAAAAAAGGGGGGGGGGGGACTTCTTTCCAGATGGATCAAAACTAGATGGATCTTCAACCGTAGGCAGTCAAAAGGAATGGCTCAGCCATTGTGCCATTTTGATTACTTGCACGGAATCAATTTTCTTAAGTTAAGTTTGATGGTAACCGATCAAGTGGTTCTCAAAAGAACTTACATCTTTCATCTTGAGTTCCTCCTCTGTCCTATGAACGTCCAAGAGAGGGAGTACTTTGGTAACGAGCCTCCACCAGGGCCATTCCTTCACGGCTTGGAACTTGCGGATATTGCGCTGGATGCAGGTGATGGCAAGATGTTGGATCTGCAAAAATAATTTTTAAATAAAATTAAGAAAGTGTCATTTTGGTTGGTAAAGTAACAACTGTGCTTATTGTGAATAGTTTGTACTGATGCATAAACTTAGTGACTAGTCCGGTCACCACAAGAGCAATTCCTTCACAACAAGGAATTTGTGAATATTGCAATGGATGCTGGATAGGCAGAAGAAAACTTAAACAAATTATTGCCAGAAAATAAATCGGGTAAATTATTAGAAGCAAAATATCAAAGAACAGATTCTCATGTCATACATTTGTAGGTGTGAATACTAAGTCTAAAGAAGTTTTAAAACATTCATAACCAACTTCAAGGAGGTGATTCATCTCATGATTTTTTACCATGGGTTTATCATTTGTTTATTTTAAACAAAAATTAAATCTGATTGACTTCCAATGTTCACACACATGTAAGGTATCAAGGCCTTGCACCTACAGTACATTTCTATGTTAATCAAACATTATGTTATGACTATATGTTTTATTATGAAGGTTTAAATGACTCAATACATTTTAATGAATGGCAAACATAAACAAAGCAAACCTTGTTGCTCTGTTACATCATGCCTTGTGAAGATAAGATAGCATCAGTGACTGTGTGAATGCACTTACAAACAAAGATGCTTCATTGCATGTCCACTCATCCAGTAATGATTACTCCTTTTTTACTGATAGCATGTCTTGAGGTTACCTTAAAAATATAATTAGAGTTTCATGCAATCATGGACAATTGGCACTGTATGAGTTTCATTATAGTTTCTCCTAGCTTGAGTCCAAGGAATATGTTCCGCACTATTTATCTTGGGATAGTTGCCAAGTGATTGAGGGGTGGTGGGACACGAAAGAAGATGACCCAGGACCAGCCATACTTCCACTGATCTCTAGACTATGCTTGGATAAGTGTTCATGATTGAATATTGAAGTTAAGAGTGTGTGCTTCACTGGCCTTGCTCTTATACGTTGAAATATCAAGATATTCAGGACTTTTCAATTACATGTTCAGTTCACTAGTGTACTGATAAGTGATGGCCTTGCTCTTTTACGTTGAAATATCAAGATATTCAGGACTTTTCAATTACATGTTCAGTTCACTAGTGTACTGATAAGTGATGGCCTTGCTCTTTTACGTTGAAATATCAAGATATTCAGGACTTTTCAATTACATGTTCAGTTCACTAGTGTACTGATAAGTGATGGCCTTGCTCTTTTACGTTGAAATATCAATATATTCTGGACTTTTCAATTGGTACATGTTCACTAGTGTACCGATAAGTGATGGCATCACAATAAGGACCTTTCCCACTTCCCATTGGCTTCATGCTGTCTCAGTTGAGCACAACATGGATTTAACTCCTTGAGTGCCAAGCTCGCATTTTTGCAAGTTACAATACACACAAATGCCATAGAGCATTCAAATCACTGGCATGTTAAGAGTTAACCATCCTACTCAACTGAGATGGCAGTAGCGAACAATGGGTGACCAACTTCACTAGTGAACATGTAAATCAAGAAGTCACCTATTAATTAGAGTTAGTGCCAACGATTCTAATCACCATGGTCATCAGGCTAGGCTGGTTTTGTGCCCCTCATCCCATGGAGCAATATAAAACTCATACAAGGGGCTTACTCATCTGAATGGACCACAGATTAGCAAGTAGTAAATGTTACAGAGAAACCATTCATGGGTTTTTGTGACACTTATCTCTGGAAGATTATGTTACACAAAGAGTTCTATCTGCATAATAGGTTCCACTAGCTACATGTACTTTTTTTATTGTTAGCCCAAGTATTATTTTCAGGCAATTCACATATTGAGAAAGATCTAGATTTTGTAACAGTAAAGCAACATGACATCTTTTTTTTTCATAATCCCTACTTTCCTTATAGGTCTTGTTTACACATTTGTTTTTCTATGTTTTTGTAGGGAGGGTGGTAATGAGGTGAATTTTACCTTGAGTTATTTCAGTTTCTGTCTGACAAGGTATACAAGCCAGTGGGCTTGGAATCATTTGAAGATATCAAGAGTGTTGCTAGTCTCACCAATATATGACAACCACTAAAATCTTCACAATCTTTGTTTAGGGGGGATCTAGATTTCATGTGACCATGGAAATAAGGGTCATGTGATCTTACCTTTTAAAGCTGTTTTAGTTTCTGTCTGGCGAGGTATACCAGACAGTAAGCTTGAAGATCTCAAGAGTGCTGCTAGTCTCAATTACGGCAACAACCACAGACTGCTAACATCACTTTTTTCTGTGTTTTTGTTTGTTGTTGTTGTTTGTTTTTTTTTTGGGGGGGGGGGGCTACATCTCATGTTACCATGGAAGCAAGGGTCATGTGATCTCATCTTACAGGGATCTAGTAACTTTGTTGACATGTGGTTGGAATCGTTTGATGATCTCAAGAGTGTTGCTGGATGACCACAACCACTAAAATCTTCACAATCTTTGTTTTGGAAGGGGGTTAATATCTTTGTTTTGGAAGGGTGATCTAGATTTGTATGTTACCATGGAAGCAAGGGTCATGTGATCTTACCTTGAGATGCCTTAGGTTCTTTCTGGCGAGGTATCCCTGACAGTGAGCTTGGAATCGTTCAATGATCTCAGAGAGCTGCTGGTCTCGCTTGTCCTCTAGCTGAACCAGTGCTCCAGGTCGGAAGAAGATCTGGAGTTAAACAAAGCAAGATGCAAAATATATTAAAAATGTAATGTTACATCATTGGACACATAATAACTTTGAATTTTAAACAAAAGACAATTTATAGAAAAGTGAGATGAGTGATTTCAGAGAGTTGTTGGTCTCCCTTATCCTCTAGTTGAACCATTGCTCTAGGTCGGAAAAAGATCTGAAGTTACGATTTAAAAAAAAAATAAAATAAAATAAAAACCTTAATGCACAACTGAAAACATTATAAAACATTATAAAAACATATAAACTTTACTTTGACATAGATGATAAAGATGATGGTCATGTATATCCTCCAATTGCATCAATGCTCTTGATCAGAGAAAGATTTACAAGAAAAGATGGAGGTAAAGTGGAAGAGATTTCATTTAAATTGTTGGTCCCTATCCAAGCGTGACGAGTACCCTGTAGGATGAAAGTACAGTACAGCATGTGTACCTCTTTGGCAGCACTGGTTTGAATGCTCCCCGGGGTGTGGTTAGAGTGCACATCAAAAAGAAACAAAAATAACCCCAAAAATTCATGCACATACAATCATTGAAACATACACACAAATGCACAACGTACACACAAATTCAATGAAGGCTAAAATTACAAATTGCAGCTGACATCATATCAGCTTGAGACCAAGCTAGAAAACAGCATGTGAGAGGATAGAAAAGGGTAGTAACTGCTAGGGCACCCTGCTTGCACACTTGTTGCCTACTACTGAGAACGTAATTAGTCCAACGTGACTACTTCATTCTGATGACCACTGTATTACGCTGATACCAAATTAAGCATAGTGAAGGATAAGGAATCAGACTTGTCTGATTAAGAAATGGCCATGTGCTCAAATTACCTGAGCTTATATTGAATTTATTATACCAACATTGCAGGGTTGCATGACTATATATGGGCCCTGATCGTTTTAATTTTTTTTTTTGGGGGGGGGGGGGGGGTAAGGAAAAACCACCACAATTTGTTGTAAGAAAAACATACCAAAGTGGGTGCAGCAGACTTTCAATATACCTTGCTAATACTATGTAAATAACAGCAACAATCGCTGCCCCATCCAAACAATGAAAAGTCAACCTATTTAAATCCGTCCTTGAAAAAACCCTGCATTGAAGCCCCTTCTCTGCAAATTGTACACTCCTTCCCCGCACAAATTTGCTCTTTTCCTCAAATCTCAGTCTTGATTACAGACACCATAATATTAACAGTGCATCTTTTTTTCCTACAAAATAATACCTATGCACTTTATATCTAGGGTGCCTTCACAATCTTGTTGTAATTTGTCTCTCCTAAATCATTTCTGTCAATTTTGTTTTTCTTTTTTCATTCACTGCTGAACTGAATTTAGCTAATACTTTGTAAATACCAGTAATAATCGTTGCCAGTCCCAACAAAGGACAGGTGAATGGAGGTGAGGTAGAGCCAACCGATTTATATCCATCCATGATTGAAGAATCCTACATTGAAGCCCCTTCTCTGCAAATTGGAAACTCCTTTTTGCGCAAATTTACTCTTTTCTCAAATATCAATCTAAGCTAAAGACACTGTTTTCACAAATGTACAAATGCGAATGTACTCCTTTTTTCTCAAATACAGACACAAGTTTCACAAATGTACAAATGTACTCAATAAAGGGTGCTTTCACATTATCTTGTAGTTTTTTCTGCTCATTTTGTTTGGGTTTTTTTTTTCTTTCACCACACAACTTAGCTAATACTATGTAAATACCAGCAATAATAGTAACCCTGTGTCAACAATGTATATTATATCAGACACGAAAAGTACTGTTCATAAAAATCACTGAATTTGTTTTCGAGAACTACTGCGAGGGGGAGGGTGTGGGAGGGGGGTGTGGAGAGGGGTGTCCCCCCTCCCACGGTAGGGAGATTTTTCAATTTTGGGGTTCAGAATCGTGCAATCTGGTGCATTCTGTGGTGAGGATTTTTAACCCTATATATTTAATAAGAATCTGGAGTAAGAGGATTCCATTTAGCATAACACATACTAAAACAGGCTCTGGGTAAAAAAAAAAAAATAATAAACAAAATTAAAAAATAAATTGGAGAAAAAGCGGAAATCCTCCGAAACGCGGAAAATGCTCATGTCTGTTATATAGATAAATGTTTCTATAAAGACCATGTGTAATGCATCCCTTGAGTAATCTTATCAACTTAAAGGGATCTAGTAACATTGTTGACATGTGCAAAAAGTGATGAATGGTTGATGCAATGTATATTATTGTTATCTCATATGTCCACAGGGTATTGTGTGAAAATTCCAAGTCAAATGGACATTGCATGGCCAAGTAATGAGCAAAAATGCAAAGTGATATTCAATAACTCACTGCACTCACTTTGTACACAGAAGAAAAACTCGCCCAGAGTTTTTCTTATCTGAATACTTTGATCGTACATATCTTTGTAAGGAAAGGGAAATTTGAAAAAACGAAACCTGTCCCGTGATTTTATTGTTAATACGAATACAACAAGGTATGAGGGAACCGCTAGAATGAAATTTTTTTTTTGAGGATTTGTACAATGTTACTTAAGTCCCTTTAAAGACAGGTTTGACTGAATTATGTTGTCACTTCATTGATCCATCCATTGTGAGGCGTCACCCAGGGGGAGGGCCAACAAGTGGACAAAAAATCAATAACTACCAGGCTCTTCATTATAGTCCATGCTCTGTACGCATCAATATTTTAGTACGGATGGACAACAAGATACTTCAACAATACAGGGTTGTGAACTAGCAACAAGGCACTCATGGCCTGGCCTGGTTGGGCTAAATTACCATAGGGTATTGTGTTAAATATGTTGTGATATCCATCAGAATGAAAAAGTAGCCCCCTTAAATAAAAAAAAATGAATTCCTGCATTAAAGGAAAATGTATAATAACTACCAGGTTTTTCATTATAGTCTGTTCTACACGCATCAATATTTTAGTGTGGATTTAAAACAATTACAGAGTTGTAGGAACAGGGTGTCACACTAACTCTTTCTTTACTAAGAGTTAGTGTTGTCACACTAACTCTTTCTTTACTAAATACTAGAGTCCTTGTTGAGCTTGTAACATTATTTTCATTTTTCAAATCTTTTGTGGTCTGTAACAAATATTTGTCTGTTACAAAAATTTACTGGCACAAAAAGTGTTATTCTGTTGTACAAATTCTACTCTTCAAAATCTCACTTGACCTGAATTATTCCATGTTTTTGTTCTAAATGAATCAATAATTTAGTGTGAAGAAGCTTCAAGGATGACATTGCTTTGGCAACAGGGCTCTTTCTTTTCTTGTGGCCTGGATCAGACAGTAAAATCTTTTCTCAAATATTATGGTTGCTCAAATGAAAAATATAATAACTAGCAGATATGTGCCTGCATGAACAAAATATTTCTATTGTGCATCTCTCAATTTTTTTAAATAAAAAAACAAATGAACCCATGCATGTTTGAACATGGGATATTTTTAGAAAAATATGCATATATGCCTGTACAATGGAATACAATAATAGATTAAAATATAGGAACACAGTTCTTCAAATATAGACAGATGTATGTATTTAAAATGATAGAACAATGGGATGAAATGATGACACAAACAGAAGAAGAACAAAAAATCACCCACCTTTTACAAAGTCATCCATAAATATTATAAAGAATGTGATGCTCCTGTAATATTCCAAGTATCGGTAATAAATCCTGACTTAAAAAATGATCATTGTCCTGGATATAACAATCCACCTCCTCATAAATCTGACTCTCACACACCACTATATTCCCACCTTGTCTTTGTGGCCAGTGACAAAAGCTGCTGAAACCACGCTAAGCTGGCCAAGGAATCATACGTTGAGTAAGCCAAGTGACTATGCATGTATAAATCGCTACACTAACACTGTTGAGGTACTACTACCCCACTCTAGCCTCCCTGCTAACGCCATCCGGCATGAATTAATAATAACCCCCTTCTAGTTCTACCCAGACAGAGAGGACATACACTAGCTGTTTATAAACAAGGCACCCCCCCCCCCCCCCCCCTTCGTTGTTACCCCACTTATTGAAATCTGTCTTGCATTATGCAGGACACGTGTCCAGTCCATTGCCTTGTAATAGGTCTCGTCTGTCCATTTTTCTCTCTTACTCTATATACATTCAAAGCAATGGCGTCAATTTATGGAAATTCCTTTTGTTCAGTGGGGATGAATGAATGATATTGATAGATCTACGATTCCGTAAAACAAACAATTTTTTTTTGTCACCAATCAAAAATACTGAGCAGACAGACACACGTGCACAAAAACACACACATACACAATTACATACACATACACATTCAAATACGCACACACATACACATACACAAAACACATACATGCGCACACACACACACACTAACAGAAATACACACTTACATATAAAAAGAACACATAAATTACACACACATATTTTGCACAATTATAAGCAATTATACATGTATAACAAGGCAAATAGGGGAGGGGTAGAGGAATTACAAAACAAAATTCACTTTAGGGGGTTCTCTTATGTAAACGTGAGAGAGTAGGACAAATACTAGATGATCATTGATGTAAACAAAAAAGAATTGTAAGTGATCCAATTCTACTCTCAATACAGGAAGAAACCACTTGAGCAGAACAAAAAGAGAGATTTGTTGTCTTTTTTTGACATTTTTTAAAGCTCTTGCTGTGTTGATTTTGGAGCTAAGTATGCTCAGTTCAGTACAATGAGGCAGTGTAATTGTTTATCTGCATGAGCATGATGGGTTTGATTTCAGTACACAACTAGAAAAGTAAAGTGAAACAAAATGCAAATGTAGGCATGCCGGTGTCTGAGGGGGTAACTTTATGAAAGTATTTACACAGAAGATAAATTGTTATTAAATTGGGAAGCTAGGAATTAGTATGTGTATAATTATACACAACATGTTACAAATAAATCATTATAGAGTACCAGTGTGATATCACAGCCATGGGTAATGGTTATAAACCATGTCAGACAAGCCCCAAATTTCTGACCTAGCAATTGCTAAGAAAGCAATCAGCCAACTTCAATGCACTGTCAAAAGCCGAAATCAAAGACAAGTTGTCTGGAACCATTATTTATGTTAAATAACAAAAGGGTGTGATGTCAATCTTCAGAAGAACAAAGTACACTCAATTCGGCATTCAAAGGGAATTACTACAGGGTCATTTTCAAAACAGTCCTGATGAGATATAAGTAGGCTGCTCTCTTTATGACAGTTGGACGCCAAGAGCTTGGATATACAAACACATAACCGATCCTAATCTAAACACGATGTAGAAATACAAGCATAATTATCGCTTTGTCTAAATACAAGAGTTTCCTTTTATCTACACTTGGACAATAAACCTATAAAATCTGAGCTAACTTGAGAGTTGGGTATACAGTGGATAATGAATCTATATATAACCTGCATTAGAATGTATACAAGTATTTGAAATAGTAGTAAACAAAGAGATTGCAGTTAACACATTTCACAAAAAGCCCTAGATAATTTGAAAGCATTTAAAATATACATATCAGGGCAGAAACAAAGACAAGTATACATTTGTAGATATTTCCATTACTCAGGGTAGATCATCCCCTTGAGCAAAAGATTTAGCTTACAGATATATGTCAGTGGCTGGAACTCAAGACTAGATCTGAAACTCAAAGAGGATTTAAAAATATATATTGCAGAATGCAACTAATTGTGACAGTGTCCCAAACAGGTCTTGACAGAGGTCTGTTCACATTTGTGCCAGATAAATCATAATTTAGAGAAGTGAAACTAAGGAGGAAAAGTAATAAATAATAGTTATGGGTTGACATCAATAGCACATAATACTGATACAATCAGATACAGTGTAGGCAAAACAAGTGATTTTAGCTACTGCTGCATAGTGCATAGCTCAACTACAAAATACATGTAATGTATAAATGCAGATGCTGCATTTGAATATTATGCAGCCCACATTATTTAATTTGCTACAAAATTGTAATTATTGCCTTGCCTTATACTAGACTCATTGTGAAAAGAGGATTCTATGATAGAAGAATGTGGTGCAAGAGTACTTTGAAACATCAACACTTTGTGCAAAGTTTGCATTCTCTTGACATTAGCTCAACTAAATACCAACACAACAGGGGAAAAAAAAACACAGGGGCGGCGGGCAAATTCGCCCCTGAAATGCCCAAAAGAGCCCCGGAAAAGAAAAAAAAAGAGCCCCCGAAATTTTTTTTTTTTTTTTTTTTTTTGGGGTGGGGGTTTTGGGGGATTTTTTTATTGGATCGTGATTGAATGCCAATCAGATGATCACTTACAGCATTAGAGCTTAATAGTAGCCCCTGAAATTTGTAGCGCCCGAGATGATAAAAGTAGCCCCCAAAAGTTGGAAAAGTAGCCCCCGAAAAGGAGCCCCCATATAAAAATATTAATTTTTTCCCTGCAACACAATGTTCAAACATTACAAACACTGTAACATCTCAACAATTAATCAGCTCCCATCTAAGATTCAAGTACATTGGTGAGAAATTAGAAACCTAGTAATTCATGTAGAAGATGCTTGAAAATTTAAACTTACCTCAGTTTTCTGCGTATCATTCACGCTTGATGCATCACCAGCAGCATGATTTGTTATTCCATTTGATATATTTCCTTCATTGTTAATCTGAACAACTTCCTCGGGGAGTTTTAGTACTGTTTCAGATGTGTTCTCTGGAATATTATTCTGAGCGATTTCTTCTGGGAATTTTAGTACTGTTTCACTTGGCATCGCATGCTGAGACACAATATTTTCCTCAATGATTTCACATGAAGGAGTCTGCTCCTGTGACGGGATGTCTATCATACAACTAATAGAACTGCTACAAGCAGGATTTGCATTCTGTGGAGCAACTATTTCCAGGACTGTTGGATCTTCCACTGAACTACTACCTTTATCCGGTTCAACAAACACCAATGTATCTCTGGTGATAGAATGCGTCACAGATAAGCGTAGTTCTGACTGTGTCTTGCTTTGCTCTCCGTTTTCTGGTGATACAATCTTCTTACTAGCGTAGCTTATCTGCCGTTCACTGGCACTCAAGGTGAAGGTGTTGGCTGCCGGTGCAGCTGAGGCGTCGCGGAAATGGAAGTTGTCGAGGCTGATGGTGCTTCCCGCACTGCTCAATCCGGAATCCTCGCCCTTCCCATGTGGAGCCCACTGAGTTCCTGTCCGCTGCTCACTGCCAGCAATCGCTGCATCGGATTCAGGTTGTCCTGGTATGGACAAAACCAGCTGCTGGGAAAGGTTGGAAGCAGGGGAAGGGCTTGGAGGGATATCCTCAGAGATCGTAGGTTGACCACATGGTGGGAAGACTTCCTGGGAGTTTTTCCGACCAACATCGCGTTTGGGCTTTGGTTTAGTTTTGGGAGGTGGTCGTGATTTCTGATTCTCTGGGCCTGTGAAGTTCTGCTGAACTTTGTGGTGATTTGTAGTGCCAACTGCACTGTGCGCTTTCCTAGCAGGTGTCCTCTGGCCTTGGTCGTTGGTTGTGCGGGCTTCCCACTGATTCAGCAACAGTCCTATGCTCGCCCTACGTGAGCTACTCTTGCTTTCCTGCTTCTGCATACTGGAAGTGTTTTTAGTAGGCTGATTCCAATGTTTAGACATGCTTTCTCGTTTCACCCTTTGATCAGTATGCGAAACATCAGGGACCTGTACTGCTGCAATGTTGTGCGGTTCAGCAGGATCACCAAGCAAATCAGCCCAAGGAGACTGCAGCGGACTTGTCACTCGCGGACTCCTTTCAGACTCTTGAAGTGTGGCCTCCCTGTCAGGCTGCTTTACAGGAGTCTTTTCATCATCAAACTCCTGCTTCCTCCTGAAAGTACTGTTAGGGGAATGGTCCCTGTAATCATTGTTCCAGTGCAGTCTGGTGGGCTGTGCAGACCTCGGTGTATGCGAGGATGTGTGATCCGTAAGAACTACTTCATAAGAGTACGGCTGCTGCTGCTCATGTTGTTGTTGTGAGACTAAATGACCAGTGTCGAGTTTTATCTCCGATCTATATCTCCCCTCCCTCCCGTTTACGACCACGGACGGTGCAATGTCTGTTTTGCCATACATTCTTGCATTGGTATCCTCTGAGACGGCCGAGACAGCTGGCTCTCTTCCACTGGTATTAAAGGGTGCACTCCCTTCACCCCTGGGGTTTCTCCCCTGCACCCCATCCTTAACGGCTAGTACCTCTTGATAGCCCAGCTGCTCCTTCTTATTAAACCCCTCTGGTTCTCCCTCTCCCTCCTCTATTACATGCCTCAGTTGGACCTGCCTCTCCCCTTCTCTCTCCTCACCCGACGAACTCACCACGTAGAAAAAGGACATGTTGGATGCTAGGCTTGTCTTTTATTCCACCCCTGAGGAGTACCAGTTTTCTCTGAAAAGTCTATTGACTTGATCCCATCGCCCTCACGAAATGAGGGGTAAATTTGGAGAACGTAAAACTGCCTTTGTGTAGTTGGAGCACCGATTTGTAATAGTAATATTAGACACACAGCGCCAATAGGAGAGTATATATGGTGATCCGTGAAATGGTGAATCTTGAATGGGTGATTCAGATATGTTCACATTGCACAAGGAAACACGGCAAATCCAAGGTTAATAACCTCCGTAGAATTCAAGAAACTGATATGAATCCTTTGGTGCGCATCAGGAATTTCCTTGTAGTTATATTTGTAGCAGAGAAGAAAACCACATGTCCGTCCACTTCAAATTTATGTCAATCCACTTCCTAATCATAATAAGAAACAAGAACGGTTGATCGCACTGATCTTCCCAAGTTCATAGAAAATGTCATGAAAACTTAAAGAAGTTTTCTGACATTTTGAGAATGGCTGATTCAAACATTTCAGATAATTCTAAATCCGTTTCCAATGAGCTTGAGAAGAATGTTGAAAAAGAAGATAGCTAGAAAATACAACCAACAAATAACACTTTGAACCCAAACTGGCAATGGAGCTGTATCACATGATATCGACATAAACATCATAAAAGACAAGTGCTGAAATACGCTAAACTAGTATCAAAACAAACACAAAATTCCCTCCAATTTATGAATTCATGTTTGACTTTGACAACAGGATAAATCACTGCAAAAGGATATCCACCACAAAGACAAACCATTGGAACAATGACCATCAAGAAGAAATATAATCCAACATCCAAATCAAGCTGACCACATAGCATGCATTCAGGAGCAATGCCTTGAATTGAGCACATAAAACCAAACCTACACAACATACCTGCGAGTACTACACCAAGGAGGAATACCTCCTTGATTACACTTAGAGCACACAACTATTTACTGTGTTGTGATTGTCTCATTCTAGAGAGAAAAATAGCTGCCCTCGTCAAACTAGCTCGTTGTAGCTAGCTACGCAAACACTGACTGCGTTGATTACCGACACCCTCCTTGGTTGCCATGGAAACGGATGGTTGATTAATGCTAATGACAAGATAAGGAGACTCTGTCATTCTTCAAATAGCACATTTATCTAAACCATCTTCTGTTTGCCACTTTGCAGTCTCTAATTAATATCATACAAATATTATTTCATGATGAATAATAGATGAGTCCTTGAGGCTTGATAAGCAAGCTGTGTGCAAAAAACCAACTGGAGCATTATGTAGAAATGGGCTTTTAGTATCGTAACCGAATGGTGCATACACACACAAGTTCTGTAATATGTCTTCTGCTCACAATTCAATCTAAACAATTGAAGATAATTCTCTTCTTCGTAACTGAATTACAAATCCATCATTTCTAACTATAGCATAGTATAGGTTTACAAACCATTGTCTATCGATACAAAGACAAGTACCCTATTATTAAACAATCTTCTCAATTCCAAGGGTGAATCTATTAAGCTCACAGCTGTAATATCTTCTTTAATGTCGCCAAATGGATTTTATTCGATGATGGATGTATTTCTAAATGGAAACCAAGAGTGGTTATTTACTAACAAACAAGGAGTAAGTGGATTTCCCATTTGTGTTTTTAAAACAATTTTTGAAAGCCAAACAGGGAAATCAAAACTTGTCTGAAGATAAGTATCACATTTAATTTGTCTTGGATGTTATCCCCAGATGCCTGGTTTTCCCTGAAGATGAAAGTTTTCACAATGATAAATTTGACTGGATATGACATTTATGGGTTTTGAGTTACAATACACAGTTCACTTTCAATTTCGTGAAGAACTGAAGATACATGCAGTATACACAACACACACTTTATTCCTGGTAGTGAGTAGTTTTGGAAGCAGGCTGTATTACATTTTATTTTATCTACAGTCCAACTTATGTCACCATTGTAATGCATTCTGTCAAAATTCATTCAGTTAATGTGGGTCTGGCAATAAAAGACTAAAATATAGTTAGAGCAAATGCAACCAAAGTACATTAGTGTCTTTATTCATTTGAAAATTTTAATTTTTTTATGACCCCAAGTTCCAACAGCCTAGGTCATAGAATATGAGAATATGCGTGACAAAACATAAATATTTTTGCCAGTACTTGAGTGTTCAAGTTTCATGAATCATTTTCTTATTCTAAACTTTAAATAATTGGCTTTATAATAATTTTCCTCTTCAGACTCTTTATCATAAAACATGAGAATTTACATCAACCTACTGTATACAAATATACAGTAGGCATTTATCCAAAAGCTCTAAATGAGTAACATTATCCACTGATTTGTTTACGGAATTCCTGGTTTCTAAAAAGGCATCTCAAGTTTCTTTGGTTTCAGCCTAGTGCTGGCCTGATGCAGTCAGGTTGGCAATGACTTGAACTGTGTCCTCACATGACCCCAGAGTTGGGGGAGCAATGAAAGAATTGCATGATGGCTGTGAAAAGAACAACCTCCCCCCCCCCCCCCCCCCCCAAAAAAAAAGTAAGTAATCTTTCTTACAATGGCAAACATAACATGCTTTGGCAAAATTATCCTCCACCAGTGAAGCTTAAACATAACATTTAATTGTCAACATTCCAACTAGATTGATAGACTTTTAGATTCGAAGGGCCTTCCAACTTTCGAGTGCGGTGTAGATGCAAATTGTGAGCGTTTGATCTGAGTAAGACAGACTGGTATAATAAGAGGTAAACCTATCTTTCCTACTGAAGCCCTAAATGCTGGGCCAAATTATCCTCCTCCCATCAAGCTTCCAACATTTAATTTTCATATGTTCGAATTAGATCAGTAGACTTTTAGATTCCAAGGGCCTTCCAACTTTTGATTTCAGTGTGGATGCAAATTGTGAGCATTTGATCTGCTCGTAAGACAGACTGGTACAGTATAATAGGAGGTAAACCTATCTTTCTTTCAGAGGCCTACACGCTGTGAAGTGTTGACCCTGTGGTGTCAGTACTGTCAGTAGTCTGTTCGCTGAGAAATGTGATACCAGGTTGCCATCATGAAGTCAAATAAAAAGTTCTAGAAACCTTGAGACGCTCCTATATACAACCAGTGTGATAGAAAAATAAAAGACAAGACTTTTCATTTTGCTGAACTACTTTTAAAAATATCCAGGTAAATAGTTGTAGTTTTTTGTACTCCTTTCATTAGTTTGTTTGGGTATGAATGTTTATACTTAAAGGGGTAGTCCGGGCCTGATATAACTATTCGTTTTTTGAATAAGCAGAACAAGACGAATGATTGGTGAAAATTTGATCAAAATCGGACAAGAAACACGGGAGTTATACCTGTTTGAACATTATGTAATAATGAGCGATCGTTTCAAAATTGCCGCCTTATGCAACCTCATTCACGAGCACCTCGCCATGGCTTTAGTACATGAAAATACACTTATTTCTCATTTTTCGATTCTAAAAATTAACTTTTCTCTCCTTTTTTCACGAATTCATAAAAGAATATCGATGGGGCAACCTCATTTGAATGTGTAAGCTCATAAATTTGCTTTGTTATGAAGAAAATTTAAATTTTGTTAAATTTCCATGTAGAAGTCAAAATGGCTGCAGCTCGCAAGTGACGTCACGATCGATAGCAATTGCGAACGATACTAAAAATCGGAGCAAAGTTCGTCCTGTCATAACTTTTTTATTGCTTATCCATTTTGGCTCAAATTTTCGATCCCGATTCTTCATATTCACCTCATTTTATAGCAAATATCACATTTCTGGGGTGGAATTCCTCTTTAATTAATTTCATTATCAGTCTTGAAATGTTGCACCACAGAAAAACAAATAATTGCAGGCAATATTATTCCAAGCCAAATTAATGAAAACAAGTATTGGCTAATATTTAGCATAAAATGTTCCAATCTGAGTTCATTTTAACATAGAAAACTATATTACTTTGACCTACCCTGGTACACCTCATTAGAAATATCTTTACTTTGATATATGATTTGGTAGCCTATTTCTTAAGGTCATCATACTGGTCTCTAATAAGTTGTATCCATACACCCTTGCAAGCCACCTGATTTATGTGGGTGTATGTTGATTGCTATCTTGGTTGTAAAAATAAAGTTTGCAAATACATGCCTCGAGTCCTAAGCTAAACCTACACCAAAAATGACCAACCTTTCAAAAATCAATTTGATATGAGACTTATACCTAAAATATCAATAAAAATATCAATCCATTTCCAGTGGTGGTAGAATCAAATCACATTTCCGGTTTCAAACATATATGCAATCTCCATATTCAAGCTGAAGTATGTATGATACATACATTTTCTTTTCAAGATAAAGCTTCAAGAAGATGCCACAAACAAATGCTTCAATAAATGCTGGGAAAATAAAACAACAAAACCATTTTTGAACTCCAAGGAACATATGTTAGTCCTGGTTCCTAAATATATCCATCTGTAGTTGCACATTTTCCAATATGTCCATCCCACATTCAGAAGACCTATTTCTCCATGCACTGTGAACATTTACTACCAAAACAAGAAATTAACTCCATACAACAAATGATAAATTCCTCATTGTTACATACATGTCTCCGCCTAAGATCTATTTTGTCCAAACATATGATGTCCATTCTAAATTCAGATAACACATTTCTCAACGCACTTTGGATAAATACAAACAATACGTCCAATGCCAAATACTATTCCAGATTCCTTGACACTTGTTTTCATCAAAATCCACTATATCCCTTCAAAGTTCTGATGAACATTTACATGTAGTTGTGGCCTATTTTCCTTTGGTCTCCTCAGTTGTGTGGTATGCATACCCTTGCTTTCATTCACTCAAACATTTGGACTGCAGCGCCGGTTTTGTTTTCAAAGAGACATTTCTGCATGAATTGAGCACACTGCTGTGAAGAATGGAACAGATCAATTTCTGGAACAATAGCAATCGAGTCGAGGCACTACACTCCAGATCCAAGAATTGATTTCTAGGCCCTCTGGGCTAGGTCCTGGTGCTGACCCTAGTTTGTGAGAGAGCAAGGGCTACATTCGACCATAGACCTAGGTCTATGATTCGACCCAATATGGTTTCAGATTAAAGAATTTATTTCTCGGCCCTCTGGACTAGTCCTGGCCTGGACTGGACTGGACTATGGATCCATGAGATGGATTAGCTCCAATATATATGTTTGACCTGTAGCTTCAGCCCCTATTATATAAAGGCAGTTTCCTACACAGCATACCGACAGAAGAGGACACACATGTTGATTCCCAAACCCTGCAACCAGTTGGTAAGCCGTCTGTGTCAACAGGCACTCACTGATCAAACAGCACATACATGTAAGCTCCCGACTTCTCCTGGCCTTTTATACCTTTCTATTAAAATATCGCTTTCTAAAATGTTCTTCTGGCTCTAGTCTTTGATGCAGGCTCTTGACTTAATATTAGAATTGACCTGTGGCTACAGCTAGTCCCAGTGATGTGGTTTCAGCGTTCAGACACAACATACCGACACACATGTTGATTCCCAAACCCTGCAACCAGTCGGTAAGCTGTCTGTGTCAACACACACTCTCTGCTCAAACAGCACGTAAGCTCCCGACTTCTCCTGGGCTTGTATACCTTTCCATGAAAAACATCACTCTCACTACTGTCGGCTCTAGTCTTCGATGCAGGCTCTTGACTTTATATATCGTAGAACACAGATTTAACCTGTGGCTTCACAAAAATACAACACACACATGGTGACTCTTTACCATGCAACCAGTGTGAATGGTATGCATTGCTGAAACAAATAACTCATACGCTCCCTGCTTTGCCTTCACAAAAAAAAAAAACATCACTTTCGGTACTGTTGGATCTAGTCTTTGGCGCAGCCTCTTGACTGTTTAGCTAGAGACAGAAATGACCTGTGGCTGCATAATAATACATAACACACATCACTATGCATCCAATGCAAGTAAGTACTCAATATTAAAGGAAGACCTACTTGGTAACATTGTCTGAAAATTAATTCAAAGATGAAATATTGGTAGTCATATCCTTGTAATGAAATTTTGGCTCAAATGATCAAGGTATGAATTATGAAACTACATAAGATTTTGTATAGCGTTACACGGAATGCTCCTCCAAAGCTTTTGTTCTTTTTTTCCCCATATTTTATCATTATCTTACCAAAAACTAATCCATTTGCCAAGAAATATCTGAAGTCTGTCGATTTTGAAAGCAGATATGTATCACATGTTTATAGGCAATTAAACTGAAATATAATTTACCGCCAAAGTAGAGCTTTAGCAGATGACAACAAAGTTACCAAACTAGTACCTTTAATGCATGCCATAGCTTTAGAGCTCCCCAATTCCTCCTGGAAATATGACCCTGTAACCTTCTATGAAAACATCAATTTTTAATTGCGTTTACCAGGTTAATCTTTAATTTGATAATTACATTCTGATACTGCCAATTCTATGCAGAAAACATATATGGGGCTGAAAGTCTAGTCTACACTAGAAAGTCAAGATGCAGTTTTTATAGGTGATAAATATTCCAATTTGAAAAGTGAAACTGTGCTCAAGCAAGCGTGATTCAATTACAAAATCCAATCAATTTAAAGGGGTAGTTCAGTTTTGGTAGAGGGGGCGCTGCACAACACAATTTGAAAGAATTTGAAAGAACATGCAATTTTAATAGCAGAATAAACTTTATTTGGTCAAAATCGGTTCAGAAATGGCTGAAATATCAAGTAATATATCCGATCATAATAAATTTGGGCCCCAAATTTATTCGACGATTTTTTTTTTTTAATATAAAAAATGCTTACACTTTTTCAAAAATTTTCAAAAGCGGTTTTTAAATAGTTGTTGATGACCCCTCTATTTAATCATTATTTCAACAAAACATCACATGCATAATTTTGTATGAAAAATGGTTGAAACCAATGCCTTTTTAGAGAGCGCCCTCTTGTGTTTTAATGGCTATTTTTGAATGATAACAGGCTTTTTACTTAGTCGTTTGTAATTTTGTATATCTTTTGAGCATGGTGGAGTTATAACTATTAGTTTGTAATGTAACTGTGCAGGTGTTGGTAACTAAAGTTCAGCCTTACCAAAACTGTACTACCCCTTTAACTACATGTTGATTCCAATGTGCTAACAAGTACGCTCCTCTCACTCCTTATATCAAAGATGGTTTAATCAGTAATCAAGTAAATGACTCTTGCTTTTGCTACCAAACATGACAGGATTGCCTCATGTCACCAAGGGACTTCAAATCTTCAAATTGAAGCCCCTCGATTTCTCTAAAAATAATATTTCCTAGTTGTTGGCAACTGGCTGAGTGCCTGATACCAGGTATATTTTTCTAAAGCTAATAAACTCATTACAAATTTTAAATTGTAGTCATGCCCAAATTACAAATTAAGTGTGTATTCATACCTGTTGGACAAAGTCTAATATTTCATCCTAGTTTTTCAAGTAGTTTGCTTCATATCACAGAATTTGCAGAAAATTGTATAGAATGGACATGAAAGGCATTGAAGCATTTTTAAAAATGGTGAAAACAAAACTGTGTAAACTCTGTGTTATATCTCTTTCACCATCTATACCATAGCCAATTTCCGTAATTATATTATCTGACATTCTCAACTATGATTGGAGAGAGGGGAACGGCATAATGACTTTTTTGCAATTTCCACTTGCCCCTAAACATTTAGAAACAGCCTGCCGATTTTGTCAAGATTACTCGTAACAAATTGACAAGATAAGATGATCAGTCATAGTATTTAATAAACCACTCCCTTTCTGATCTTGCCGGCAGAGGGAAATTGCATGTTAAACCCTCTGGCTGCTAAAAACCAGTGTGCTTTGTATTAATATTATGCAGTAAAAGAATTACATTTTAATTTTATGGGGCTACTTTTTCAATCTGATGGATATCACTAAATATTTCACATACCTATTACTCTATGGTAATTTTAGGGGCTACCTACTAATTTCAGGGGGCTATTTTGAAAATTAGGGGGCAAAATCGCCCTCAGCCCCGATGTAATTTGTACCCTGATAGGCAAAGGGTTAGTGAATACATCTGAGCTGGAGCACAACATTAACAAGAAATTCTGCCTAAACATCGTCAGTGATTGGATATTGATTAGAATCCCTGTCACCCTAAAAAGTACACAGTCTGTTCAAAACAACATTTTAAACCTTTTGATGTTTTCAGATTACAGAATGTTGCGTTCATACAGCCCATGTTTGATGATAAGATTAAAATAGTCATGAAAAATCTTAGTTTCAAATAATAATTATTTTGAAATAGCATCATACCTAAGATGCATCATAATCATAATACTATGAAGAAAACAATTTGTTTTCCTTTTGAGGCAAGACTTCCTTTAATTGAAATTTTTAAGTTATCTTGAATATTTTAAATTCTCAAATATCTGCTGTTTCTTATGACAATCCTTTTTTATACACTGTGGTCTAGTATTAACAGGTTATTGTAGTGTTGCGTACGGATAATTTGACCTTATGGAATTATGCAATTTGCTCTGTACTACCCTAACACTATATTTTGTACCGACATTACTGTTGTTACTTTTCTTATGTGTATTTATACAGCGTTTTATAGAAGAAATATGTAATTTGTTATTGTTACTGTTAGGTACAATGCCATGTGTTTACTTTCAACAAATTGTTATAAATTTTATAACATTTTTAGTCCATGGCTAATTTCATACTCAATGAGGCAGGTGAGCACTGCAGTTTCACAGTATATTAACTTTTAGTGAAAAGGGATTTAATATATGTGATTGGCTATAGCAAAACCCCACACTTTGTCTGTAAAAAATCTAAATGTAGATTGTCATACCATTAGAAAGGCCTCATCACAAGCTTTCATTTGACACTTTGTTCTTACAAATTGGTCAATAATTGGTGAAGATATGATTGTTTCAATTTTACAATCGTAAGTCTTTTACACACACTATGTGAACTTAAAATGCCCATTTGCCCAAACATGAATTACCGATAAGTGCAGGGTTTTGCTATATCAGGGCCCCGTTGCAGAAAGAGATACAATCGATTGTAAGTTACGATTGATCGTAAGTCAGAAAATTTACGCGTTTCAACCAATCAGATTTGCGCATCTAGAACACGTGATCTGACTTACGATTAATTGCAACTTACGATCGATTGTATCTCTTTCTGCAACGGGGCCCTGGTCACATATAACAACTTTCAAGGCTGAATATCATTAGTCTCTCATTTTTTCGCAGCCTCGATTTTCTCTTTATATTGAGAATATATTTTGCAATGCACTGTGAAGACAGTACTTCCTCATTAAAAATGTAAACAAATTGTACAAATTGTAATTTCACTAGTATAGCTTCTGAAAGTGCACATTTCCTTTAATTCGTGTGACATTCATGCTGCATCGTCATAAAAGAAAACGTTCAATCGAATGATACACCTGATCCACAAGCTAACCGAATGAGGAACGCATCAAGACTCTCAAACCCCTTCTTAATCAAAAGAAATAGTCGCGGTGACGTCCTGACGTTGCCGGATGAGATTCTACACCGTTTCAATTAAGAAGCTCCGATCGGTATAACATCAGGACGACATCAGGACGACATCGGGGTGAGATTCACCCTAGACGGGTCAGGGTGATAGCGTGGTGACATCCTGACAACATCAGGATGACATCCTGATAAACCTTGTATTAAGAAGCGCGCAGAACGTTACCCGGGTAGAAGACGTGATGGCCGTGAACAAAAAACACAGCGCGCGCCGATACTATGTGTCGCCCCAGCTGTTCGCGTGATGAGGGAGGTGCGGTTGTTATGGTAACCTACCTGAGTGAGGATTTTGCGGATGGTAGAATAAGAAGGGGTCCGAAGGCTCGCTGCGTGTTTTACGACCTGACCCCCTACTGTTTCTTATCCAAATCTCGCCCGAGTAACATCGGGGTGAGGTTTATTTTTCTCAATTAAGAAGGGGTTTCAGTCCCATGATAAAACTCCTGAAATGATGCATGTCTGCAAGATCAACTAAAGGGTGAACAGTTTCCCTTGCATACACCAATTAATCTGCATACCGTATTTGTCGGTGTATTAACCGCTCCGGTGTATTAACCGCTCCGGTGTATTAACCGCACCCCTAAAAAAAAATTTAAAATAAAATAAATAAAAAAGTGTGGTTAATACGGTCGTGTATTAACCACACCCCCTTTTTTTTTTTATTTTTTTTTTTAAAAGGTGCGGTTAATACACCAGCAAATACGGTACATGTATTTTCATTTCCATGAGAGCACAAATCTTGACTTAATGGGAGTCATGAGAGTTGAATTTCCACTGAAAGGAGTTCTTTCAAAAGCAAGCACAATATTTTCCCTAAGTAGTAAAGTCAAAACATGATGCTCAAAACATTGAACCATGATTGGGTCCTTCTCAGGACAACCATTCTTCTCAGAAAAAGGTTAGTCCATCAAGTTGAACCAATGGCATACATTCGCAAGTTGCTACATATGTATAAATGAAATCACTTTGAATATCTACGTTCCGAGTGATGCTCAAGTTGATCTTATCAGATTTAATTATATCCAGATCCAGATCGATCAAAGAATTTCAAATTGCCCTGCCAATGGAAGAAAATGAAGCAAAAAGAAACAAAACAACACATGCTGCGCATGCATTATGGTTTATGAAGCATCCGCATTCCAATACAACTGAAAACCGACAGCAATAATCCAGGATCTTCACATGAGAACTCGAAGAACTAGATCTACTAGATCTAGATCTAGAACTAGAACTAGAACTAGATCTACAGAACTTTGAATGTACATCATTACATGTATGTCCACATTTGTTTGACAAAAAAATCAATGCTCCAATATCACGTTATAATTTGCAAGTATCCCATCATGCAATTACTTATACGATGCGTTGATATAATTCATTGAAAACTGAAAGTGAATAAATAATCTGAAGTATAAAACTTGAAGAAGTTGAAGTTTCTTTTAGTCTCACGAAGGTTTCTTATATAGCTCCTTGGTCTCATGCACACATGTCCACATTTGTTTCACAAAAATCAATGCTCCAATATCACATGTAAGAACCCCTCATGCTGTGATAACTGTCCTCAACCTGTACAATCACCTATACTTGTACCTTCTTTACTGTCAAGATTACGCATGTCCACCACATTTGTTGGACAAAAATCAATGCCAAATAATAAAACATTTGTGTTACAGTTACAGGTATCCCATCATGCAATAACAACTACCCCCAACCTGTACAATCCCCTACCCACATAAATCATTCACAGGGACACTTCAAATTTGGTGCACAAAAAACAGGTCTTTGTTGCATTCACAATACAAAAGGCAGTTGACCTTTTTTAACAGCAAGATATACCACATTTGATTGGCGGTAATGACCACAGATTGTAACAGCCTTTTATCACCTGGCTGTTTATGAAGCTTGTTAAACATGGACTCTGAGTCATTACACTAACGAGTAATGGTTTGTTTGCTCGGGCTATACCCATGTGGTCTGTGTCTCATTTGGTCTACTAGGTGATGGTTTAAAATTGAAACTTCTATTCCCCAACTCCAACTCTAAATCTAATCCTTACTCTAAGCCTCCACACTAACTTTTTTCTGTACTGGCCCATTCAGGCAAGTAAAATCACACATTTTTAAATTTTATTTGCCCCCAATATAAAATTTATTTGCCCCCTTACTTCTAGATGAGATTTACCATATGAAATTACATTGTTCTCTTGTAGTTGAACAATTATTTATTGCCCAATCAGGCAAGCAAGCTAGACAATTTATGAAATGTTACTTGCCCAATACCAATTTTTACTTGCCCCGGGCAAGCGGGCAATTGCTAGTGCCCTGCCTAATCCTTATCCCAATTCTAAGCTTCTTAATTCTAATTTTGCTAGTAAATGAAATGGGAATAGACTAAATAGGTCTAGACCAAGTGGCAAGCTGGCCAAGGAGTTTTTACCCTGTGATCATTGCGTAGATTTAAAAGTATGCTCCAAAGTCCATACAACTGAATCGGTTCAACTTGAAAATAAAACATAGATATCTAAACATCAATTGTCTATTCAATAAACATAAACAGACAATATTGTTCCTTATTTGAAAGATTTGCTAATATACCATCAGGGCTCATCTGAAGCGGGGACCCAGGTGCCAAAAATGCTCTCCGGACCTATTAAATTTTACACTCAATTCACTAATTTCTGTAAATAAAAAACATTCTATGAAAAAAAGAACAATATAGCTTTTTATTGTACTCACCTACCACTATGGCGTCAAGGTCCCATGAAAATGTTAAATAATTCCAACTCAATTCATACACACACACTTCCAAGGAAAAAATATGATAAATTTCACCTGTATATTCCAAAACGGACACTGGCTATAAGTATCCTCTCTGTTATGAACAGTGGCAAAGCTTATTTTCCAATTTCTCTTAAAATCATAAGCTTGAAGAGGCTGGGGTTAATTCATTCCCAGATTTTTCAAGTAACCAATCACTAAATTTCAACTGAATTGAATATTCCACAACAGACACTGTTCATAAGTATCCTCTCTGTCATGCAAACAGTGGCAAAGTTTAATTTCCAATTTTCCAAGCAAAAGGAGGCCAGATATGGCATGAAACGAATGGCTAAATTTCACCTGAATATTCCACAACGGACACCGACTATGAAGTAAACGAGTATCCTCTCTCTTATGAACAGTGGCAACTGAAACATTAAGTTTCCAATCTCGTAAAAATCTTAAGCTTGACAAGGTTAGAGTTAATTCTGTCCCAGATTTGGCCTACAAGTGAGTGTGTCTATTAGCCAGCCAGAGGAAATGGGTCCTTACCCTACCCCCAGGACTCAGTCATATTAAAGTAAGGGTCTATGCCTATAATCCATGGTCATATTATAGGTGTTTTTTTTTTTTTTCATTTCTAAATTTGAAGCACTGCTTGATTGGGTGAAATTTGCTTAAAGGGATAGTTGAGATTTGGTAGAGAGGGCGCTAGACGACTTATTTTTTTGTGAGGTAATGAAAAACTGAGTGTAAAATTTGAAAGAGCATAATATTTAAATAATAAAATCATCTTTGTTTGATCAAAATCGTTCAGAGACGGCTGAAATATCCATAAATATAACAATTTGTAATAAACCTGGGGCCCCAGGTTTATTAGAGAATTTTGAACCAGCCGTTAAAAATTCAAAAAAATGCTTCCTCTTTTCAAAAAGTTACAAAATAGGTATTTAAATAGTTGTTGGTTATTTCTCTATCTAATCACTATTTCAGCAAAGCATCACATGCACAATATTTTATTAAAAATGGTTGAAATCGATGAGTGTTTAGAGAGCGCCCTCTTACGTTTTAACAGCTCTTTTTGAATGATAACATGATCTTTACTACGTCATTTGTAATTTTGTGTTCCTTTCTAGTTATAACTATTAGTTTGTTATGTAATGATGCAGGTTTTGGTTACTAAAATTCAGTTTCACCAAAACTGTACTCTCCTTACCAGAACTCAACTATCCCTTTAAAACCTCTGTAAAAAATAGACCTCTAGAAACATACTCCAAAAGTTGGCAAAATGTTAGTTTTATCTGCAGCGGGTCATTTTAGGGTGAGGTAAGCTGCTACAGACAAGTTTGAGTGTAATTTAAACCTTACAAAATATTCCGGAGGATCCTTTTTACTTTTCTAGATTATTATTTAATTTGTAAATGTATATGATACATACATTTGAATGTAAAGACCAGGATTCAAATAGGGCAAGAAAAAGAGGAAAATGTGACAACTTGATTTAAATTCTATTTTCAGCACAGTGGAAAGCTCAAGGATGTTTTGGTTTAAAAAAAAACCCTTAATAACAGAACATAATATACAGTATAAGAAATTTTAAAATGTTAAAAACACTTCGTTTGAGAAAGGTGATAGGATTAATGTGCGTAACTCATTTAAAGGTCTAATTTTAGCCACACATTGGCAAGCACTAGGAAGTTTGGGTGATAATAACGTCACATGCTGACGAAAGGGAAGAAGCTAATCTTGGGAGTTTACATCAAAGAGACTGGGTGGGACTAGCCACCGTTATTGACAGATCCAATGAGAAGCAACATCCTCTGTAGCTAACTACTTCTCAAATGACCAGGGTTCATAAGCATAAGACTCGGCTAGCTTCACAGTCTAATAAGAATGTGTTGCATAATTTACATTTTCAGGCGAAATATTCAATTAACATCCATGGTCATTTATTTGCCAAACTGTTTATTTAGTTTAATGTTGGTCCATGGCAAAGCTTTGGAATTTGACTTCTCTACATAACAAAAAAAATAATGAACACTTCTTATGGGAGTGCATAACACATAACATAATCCAGCATGTCTAATATACAAGTGCCAATGATAAAGTTGGTTCCATCAACTTTCATTGGGAATCATTAACCCCTTGACTATGGGAACCGGGTTGGTTATGTACAAAGTCTATGGAGATTTTAGAATCTCGTAGTGAACAGGTTAATTTATTGTGTTTCTTCTGAGATCTATCACATCATAGAGAGTTGAAAATTAATCCCTTCAGGAATAGTCCCAAGTAATACTCAGCTTAGGGACCTATGGAGAAATGTACAGCCATCCTGATCTTAGGAGAAAACTGATACATTTTGCAATTAACCCTGATTATCTAATTATATATAATGCAATTAACACTTTCAATACTATTTGATTATTGAATAAAAAATGTATTCTCTATGAACCAAAGGCCCAGCCTGAGTATGTAAACATGTTTTACAATATTTTCCCCACTATTTAATATCACACATAGATTTCACATGTGAGACAGTACTTCACAAGACTTGAAGAAATCAAACTCAGATCATATAAAAAGGAAGTGAGCCCTCTATAGATAAGAGTCAACACAGCAAGGGTTTGATATTTGATGACATAAACGGTACCCTGGGGTACCAGACGAAAATCCGCCATTTTTAAAAATTATTTATTTAATTTTAGGGCTGTACTGTGGGTATAGCGTGCATACAATCGCGCGCTGCACTGCATGCACAACGCAATACGGTTGTACTTCGAGTGGACACAAGATGGCGCTACACAACGCGGGATACCGGGGTACAACGGTACCCCGGGGTACTGCGTGTGTCATCATTTTACCATTTAAAAACATATACAGCTGAATAACAACAAAAAGGGAATGTTCAGAAGAACACAAAATGGACATGTATAGTAATAGTGATGATATAATATTAAAGAAAGAGAAACAAGAATGTAAACCTTGTTGAGTAAGGTATTGTATTAAAGGGTATACAGTGTACATACATGATGGAAATGGAAATATACTGTGCAGACTTAATTAATATCAATTTAAATACATCTTAATGGTTCTACGTGTCCCATAATATCACTATAACAAATTATTCAAATGCACAGCATCATAAGTATGCAAACAAACAAACATACTAACATTCGTACACACAAATACACACAAATACACACAATTAAAATACTAACACAAATCATTTGTCATAGATACTTCAACAGCAGATGTAATAACATACACCACACCACACACACAAACAAACAAAGACACATTTGAATATAGATTATTGGTCATAGTTGGATGTAGATGAGAAACAACAACAACAACAAAAATAAATTTCTCAAGTCAACTCTCTCCTTTCTGAACCCACTGAAATGCATGCAGTGGAAGTACATGGGTTAGTTTAGGTCATTTTAATTTATGTAGCCCCTCATATCATCAATGACCATCTATGGGCTCTTTTTACAACAAAATCGTAAACACCCATACAATCAACTTGATATGCACATTCTCAACTCAATGGGGAGCATTCTTGCCAGTATATCTGTTGAAGGCCCTAACATGATTTTGAGCAATGTTCAGTCCTAACAGGCACCCATTCATACACCTACAATGTAGGTAGAGAGCAGCATATTGGGTCAAATTGTCAAGGCAAGGCTTGGTTTCAAACTCAGGACCTAAGGATTGAAAAGGCTGTACTCTAAAGCCCTCTGCACACAGAGCCGACTCGACCCGATCCGACTGGTTTTCAGTCGGTTCAACTCAGTATATATGTTGCCTAAGGACTCCCGTTTTGCCGGTCAAGAGCCATTCAGAGATCATTCGAGGCCGATTCAACATGTTGAATCGGCTACGACTGAGCGAAACCGACTCTACCCTGACTGAAAACCAGTCGGATCGGGTCGACTCGGCTCTCTGTGCGGAGGGCCAGAGCTACCAACATTGAAATTCAACAATCAGGAAGATTAAGGGAAATTTCATCAGAAATCAGGAAGATATCTATAAAATGCATACAACCTAATGAAAATATTTTTTGATAATCAGGAAGATTGGTCAACAGATGCAGTAATCTTGGTCTATTTTCAGGAAGTCTTTGCAGCTCTGGCTCTACAAATCTTGCCCAATCACACTCACAAACATTATCACAAAAAAATAACAACAGAGTGCTTACCTGACTTAGTCCCACTCTGTAGGATGAAGAGTCTAGGTCCAGATGAGGCAGCAATTGCTCAACAGCCTGAATAAAGAGAAATAGAGTGTTACATGAATTACACATAAAGGTCACAAAGCAGTTCCACATGAAATTAAGACTGAATTAGATTGAATATGAACTACATAAGGTAAATAAAAAGATCAGTCAATGTAAATTCTGAACATCCTGTATGAAGAAAAAAATAGAAAACAAAAATGCAAGTTCCAAGTGCAAAAATCTCAGTCAAACAGGTTATATTCAACTTCACCTAACATATTATCTTTCTTTCTGATTTGTACTTATTATGTTGTAATTTTTGTATCTCTTTGTGTACAGCGCTTAAAAACGTATGAATTAAGCGCTTTCTAAATGTTATTTATTATTATTATTATTATTATTATTTTACTATTTTATTATTATACACAAACTTAATATTTACATTTTATCTACATTTTATCTATAAAAACGTTTTCATGGAACACAGAAGCAGGGCTCAAACAACCATTGCCTACCAGAACCTGGTGAACCATGTATTAACTCAATAGCCAAGTTCATAATGTAGAAGCAAACAGGTTAAACATCTCACCTTCCTCTCATCCATGACAGGCTCTGGAGTCTTAGCCTCGGCCGGAGCCAGGATCTCAAAGCGATGTCGGAACTCTTGGAACAACATGCTCTCTGGGAAACCTGTAACGCAACAAGAATAGAATAAATGAAAACATCATCATTTCAGAAAAAGAAAACAAAACAATTTGAAAGGAATAACCTTACAATATACTTTAGAAAAATTCCTGTGGTGAAAGAGCATTTTTTTTAAATAGTATCATTAAGGAGTAGCTTTGTTACTTGTGTGTTGGTTAAAATGGAAATCAAGTGTGTTGTCCAATTAACTTATTAAAGGACCTACAGAATACAACGTATGTTGACACTTATTCCATAGTTGATGACTTGAAACATAGGTATGCCGAAGAAAAATCCATGAAAATAAACACAGTAGTGATTTAAGACTAGTTTCCTGATGCCAAATCTTACCTAGCAGCCAATTTACGCCCCACCCACATTTAGCGTCCGGAATAGGCAGCGTGATCGACGTGCGATTGACAATTCATTTGCTTACGTCATGACGCGTCATCTACAGAATTTAGTTCATTAGTCCGGTCTTTAGATGACGTCACATTTTGGCGATTTAAAAGGGGCGTTCCCAGGACAATAAGATATTTACTAATTACCCCAAAATTGATTGATTTCATGAGAAATGAATGCTAAATTCTTTTTCTTTGGGAAAAATTACTTATAGAGAGCCGAATTGTGAAAATTAGGCCATCTAGACGCTGTAGTTCCTTTAATAAAGAAAATAAAGATACAGCAACTTATATATTTGAAGCTAAATGGGAATTGCACTCATAAAATGTAACGATCATCAGATCAAAGAGGCTTAACGCCAGAAAGGGGTTCACAACTTCACTTATATTCATATATGAAGAAAAGAGGGGAAAATGGTACTCACCAAATCTGTATATCCTGATGGCTGCCATGATCTTGGTTCCACGGACTTGTGACCTCAGCAGTGGGACATCAACAAGATCACTCGTGGGAGAAGAGTTTGGAGGCTTGCCAGCAATCACTCTTGCCTCACACAAGCCTGCGTCAGGATGAGGCTGTATGCAGTGCACAAAGTGGAGCCGAGTTCTTCTGATGCTGTCTATAATTCCATCCTGTAAAACAAATAAAAAACAGTTTTTCTTTATTTTCTTAATTGAAATATCTTTCAACAATTGGTTGATTAAATGAAGACCTTTAAGAAATAACTGTTTACGAGGTATCAAAATGATGAAGTTGATTTATGTTTGTTGCGTTCTTGGCCAATATCCAAGTGTAGGATTCCGCAGCCCCTTTCCCTGTATAGCATAGCTAAAATAACCTGGCCATATTAGGAGTGTTGTAGTCGAGTCTGCCCCAAGGCCATCTTTCAGGAGACTCACGCTGTCAATATAATGGAAAGATGTTTGATGGAGGCCTTGGACATGGTGGACTTGACTACAACACTGCTGATTGGGTCTTAAAGGGACTTAGTAACATTCTCCAAATCCTCAAAATACAAGAGCCCCAGGGGGGCACGACGCTCACCTGAGGTCAATCAATTCACATCTGGCGCATGTTCTCTCTGGCACCCTCAGAAGATATGAAATCAGTTGAAATCATGCCAAAATCTATAATGTGATGTACTATTTAATCAATAACTTTTGATCCCCTGTACCTAACATTATGATTTACCATAATGTTTGGGTGAATCATAAAAAAAGACAGACACACATATAAGACAAAGCTTAACGCATTTCACCAGCCACTGACCACTTCAGCATATTAACCCCACTCACATAGGGACCCTATGGGGCCATTCTGCGATGGCCTGTCATACTTCTGGATCTTGAGAAGAAGATATTTAAAATTAACATATTTTTTACACTTGGTGCCCTCCCCCAGGGCCCCCCTGAGGGCCACGCCCACCATTTTAGCAACTTCGATTCCTCTACCCCTAAGGATGATTCCTGCCATGTTTGGTTGGAATCTAATCATTGGTTCTGGAGAAGAAGATGAAAATGTATATTTCCTATGGTAGGGCCCCAAAAAAAACTGTTACGCCCACAGGGCCCTTGTGGGGCCACCCACAAAAATCTTGTGAACAACTTTCATTCTTCATCAATAGAGGCATCTACATATGAAATATCAGGTCTGTCATACTTCTGGATCTTGAGAAGAAGATGTTTAAAATTTACATATTTTTTACACTTGGTGCCCTCCTCCAGGGCCCCCCTGGGGGCCACGCCCACCATTTTAGCAACTTTGGTTCCTCTACCCCTAAAGATGATTCCTGCCATGTTTGGTTGGAATCTAATCATTGATTCTGGAGAAGAAGATGAAAATGTATATTTCCTATGGTAGGGCCCCCAAAAAAACTGTTACGCCCACAGGGCCCTTATGGGACCACCCACAAAAATCTTGTGAACAACTTTCATTCTTCATCAATAGAGGCATCTAAATATGAAATATCAGGTCTGTCATACTTCTGGATCTTGAGAAGAAGATGTTTAAAATTTACATATTTTTTACATTTGGTGCCCTCCCCCAGGGCCCCCCTGGGGGCCACGCCCACCATTTTAGCAACTTTGGTTCCTCTACCCCTAAATATGATTCCTGCCAAGTTTGGTTGGAATCCGATCATTGGTTCTGGAGAAGAAGATGAAAATGTAAAAAGTTTACGGACGACGGACGACGCACGACGGACGACGGACGAAAAGCGATCACAATAGCTCACTTGAGCCTTTGGCTCAGGTGAGCTAAAAATTGTAATTCTAGCGGTTCCTTTATACCTTGTTGTATTCGTATTAACAATAAAATCATGGGACAGCTTTCGGTTTTTCAAATTTCCCTTTCATTACAAAGATATGTATGATTGAAGTATTTAGATAAGAAAATCTCCGGGCGAGATTTTCATCCCTGTACAAAGTGAATGCAGTGAGTTGGTGAATATCACCCAATATCACTTTGCATTTTCGCTCATTACTTGGCCATACATTGTCCATTTGACCTGAAATTTTCACACAATACCCTGAGGACATATGAGATAACAACAGTATACATTGCATCAACCATTCATCAGTTTTTGCACATCTCAACAAAGTTACTAGATCCCTTTAATGTTTAAAAAACAAAAATACTCAGTTCATACCACTTGGTACTTGACTTGCAGGCACACAGACTTCCTCTTGATGGCTGCCGTGCCGCTGGTCCACGCTCTGCGTATACTGGAGGCCCTCCGAAGTGAACTGCTGCCCTCTATGCCGGCTACTGAACCAACCATCGAGCTAGGCAACGTGCCGGACAGGCTGATGAACAGACTTCTGATGTTGGGCCTGTGATAAGAAAGATGTGGTATGTAGTTCAATCATATGAAGCGAGTAAGTAAACCACTTACAGTGTATGAAGCTCAAATAACAACATGGATCATCAGTGGTTGTTCCCAAAATCATCAATCATCTGAAGACGGTAAAGCACTTTTAATCGCCTTTAATCATCTTATTTCTGAATTTCATCGTCTCTGATAACTTTGGAAAACTTAGGAAATACTACAGCAATATAATGATAAAATTCCATTGGCTACAAATGTGTGTTGCCAGGATTGTTGCTACCGATAGCATGCTTTTACTTAAAACAAATAGCAGATAACATTAGTTTAATTACTTTTGTGATTCCTGCAGCACGACTGAAGCACTCCTAATGGAAGGGTTCTCCCTGGACTCCTTCAGCCAGTTGGTGGCGTTGTACGTGACTGGGACCGAACCGTGGAAGTGATTGAGAACAAAGGACTTCTCCAGTGATGTCTGTTTGATCGCTCCATCAGCTGGAAAATGAATTGAAAGGTTGATTAGCCTTTTATCCTTTTCATCAATTTTCTTCATTTCTATAGTTCCTTTATTTTATTAGAAAGACGAAATCAAGCTATAGTTCTTTTTTTTCTAGAAACAAGAAATAGGGTTAGTTGTGTTGCTAGTAACTGACACTAAGCCGTGGAAGTGATACAGAACAAGTGACTTCTATTGATGGGTCCGTTTGATTGCTCTATCAGATATTTTTTTAAAGGGTAACAAAAGTTGAATAGATTCTGTTTCATTTAATCTGTACATATTTTGAAGCAGTTATTTGGTCCTTCATTCCTTAAACAAACAATTAAATTGGTTGTTTTGAAATTAAAAATTAAAAAAGAACTTACATCTATTCGCCTCCTCATGGTAGTGGAGATAGAGCCTCTCTAGGAAGGTGTCATCAGACGCTCCTGGAAAGATGGACTCCTCATCCAGCAGCCACAGGATGCCCTTCTGGTCTGTGTTCCTCAGGTCAGGGTTCGACGTGCGGATCTGAGCATAAGAGATGGGGAAAGTCTCACTATAATTACATTACTGTTTTTTAAAGAAATTGAAGTGTAATGCATAAGATATAACGGGATTGGCAATAAAAACAAATTTCAATTAAGGTTTTGTCGTCAGAAGCTCCAGGAAAGATAGACTCCTCATCCAGCAGCCACAGGATGCCCTTCTGGTCTGTGTTCCTCAGGTCAGGGTTCGATGCGCGGATCTAAGTGGAAGCAGATGGGAATAATATCAATAACATTTCAACAGGGCCCCGTTTCATAAAAAACTTCTCAAATTCTGGTACATGTTCAAATATTGTAACTACTGTGTCAACAGCCAATCAACATGGAGCATTGCCATAGCAGTTACAGTATTTGGACATTTACAACAGAAACATTTTCAGGAACATGGTTCAAACCTGTTACAATAATTTAACAATTACAATAATTGGAAAAGTCATATGAACACGGCCTAAGAAGGCCCAATATGGACAAACACCTCACACCAGTTGACTAATTACTCACAGGAATGGATTATGTCATGCAAATAATCTATCAAATTATAGTTAAAACAACAAAATAAATGGAAGTTTCATTGAGCATGATTTTCAATCTTACATTTAATTAGACAAAAGCTAAGAATATATCAAAGCATATTACTTACCAGTCCTTGTTGCTTATCAATGAGGTTGACCATGAGGCCTGGTGAAGACTCAGAGTCACTCTCATCAATACTGCATGCAATGTTCTCCTGCAATGGTAAAGGGGCAGAAAGAAGTGCTAGCCAGTTAACAGAGAGCTTGCTTGAACAAGGTGATCAGTAAGAAACAGCAAATACAGCCAATTAATCCACTTTTACACAAAAAACACTCTTTGTTCCATTCAAGTTTTTTTTAAAGCAACATTTCTGATCCAGGGTTCAAAATGAGGAAATTACCAACATTTTACCTTACTTAACAAGGAAGCAATAGTTCAGGTTAGTTTTGGGCTACCCAAAAATAGTTTTTGACCAACCAAAAATTGATGAGGTTCAGTTTCACTTGCATGTAGGGATCAATCTAAATAAAATTAGGTTCTAGACTTGCTGACAAAATTGATTAGCGGTAAATGTTATTAGGGAGACATTGTAAAAGTCTCCCTAATCACAAAGAAATAATATTGGTACTTCTAGACTTCACAGCTGCATTTGATACAATAGATCACATCATACTCCTCAGATGCCTATCCGAACGCTTTGCTATCACAGGAAATGTTCTCAAATGGGTATCACCGTACCTATCAGATCGTGACCACGTTGTGAAAATAGGGAATAGCACTTCAGACACGGTCCTGGACAAACACGGTGTTCCACAAGGCTCAGTCATTGGACCCCTCCTGTTCACCCTGTATACAGCCCCCATTCACGATATCATATCTTCTCACCATCTTAGCTCCATGATCTATGCAGACAACACCCAGATATACACCACTTGCACACCATCAGACCCTGACGCTGCACTCACAAAACTCAATGCCTGCATCCAAGACATCCACCAATGGGCGACGGCAAGCAAGATGATGCTCAACTCCAGTAAAACAAAGGTTCTTCATTTCACTTCGAGATTTTCGCTACAGCCACACCCAGCCATTTTGATCACGGTTGGAGATGTGCAGGTTAACCCTTCAACAGAAGCCAGAAATCTTGGTGCAGTTATGGATGAACATTCATCTCTTAAGGCCCACGTCAACACCACATGTCTCACTGCAATGGCCGCCCTCCGAAAGATCCGGGCAGATCCGGGACTGTTTAGACGAAAGAACCACATCTACACTTGTACACGCATTTTTAACTTCTAGACTGGACTCCATCAATGCTCTTCTTACAAACCTTCCAGACAAAGACATTAAGAAACTTCAAAGAATACAGAACGTTACAGCCAGAATAACCAAGAGAGCACGCCGAAACGAGCACATCACAGTTCACACCCATCCTATCCTCACTCTACTGGTTGCCTATTGACAGACGCATTCAATTAAAAATACTTCTAGTCAACTTCAAGGCACTTCACCACACTGCAACCATGTACATCACCAATCTCATGCACAGGTACACTCCTACCCGCACTCTTCGCTCAGAAAACCAACATCTCCTTTAGATTCCAAGATTCAACACACAGCACTATGGGAACCGGTCATTCACTCTCTCTCTGGAACAATCTACCCCATCACATTTGATCTATGACCTCATTGGACTCATATACAACTGAACTGAAAACCCATCTCTTTAATGTTTAAATTATGTAATCCCTAGTAGAAATTTAAACTGATTTGTTATTAGGCTTTTGTTATAATTCATTACGCCTATGGAGTAAATTTTCCTGCTTTGTGTAAATTATTTGTTATTTAATATTAGAATAAGATCATTTATGTTAACATGTAATTGTTATTGTAAATGATTTAATATGCATGTAAGTTTGGGTATTTTTGTAAAGTGCCTAGAGATAATTTTATATTAGGCGTTATATAAATCAAATATATTATTATAATAAAAGTAAAATTTACCTCACCAATGTCTGAAATCCTAATTTGGCATTATTTATGCCTAAATCCTTCTCTGAGTTTCAGGTGAAAATGTTGAATACCTGTGCATATTTGTCCCTCTGTTGCGTGAAGGTGGTGTCATGGAAGAGGAGCTGTAACCTCTCCTGGGCGTAGTTGTTACAGAAGTCTTGGAACGTTGCCCCTCCGCTGCGCCCACAGGCCTCAGGGATCTGTAGACCAGGGATGTCCACCACCAGTATGGCTCCCTTGGTGCGGTAAGTTGATGACATAGATCTGTGGATGGCAAAGGGAAGATTGAGCAATAAAGAGCAACATAAATAAATTCTTACGCTTTGCATAATAGCACTACACTGCACTAAGGTTTGCTGGACGGAAGAGCTAGTTGGGAAATGAAGACATTGATTTAATGAAGAGAAATTACCTATTGACCAAGTCTCTGTGTACAATCCTGAAATCATTCCTTGTCTTGTCTTGTCTTGTTAATACTGCACAAATCGCCTCCAGATGGTGGCTTAAAACGTGCAGGCCTTCATGCAATCAAGGCTATGCACTAGATTTCTGCCTTTTCGGGCAGATCCTTAAATGTTGAAGCAGCCGCCGTTTTAATGTTTGACGGCAGTGAATTCCAGAGTGGAATGGTCCAGGGGTACAAGGAAAAACGGTAGCAGTTCTTGCTACTTAAAATTGTATCATAGTTTAAGATGTGGTGTTGGCGGGTGCGAGGCCTCCTTTCTCGCTCTTGGTTGTTGAGCGATAGGTGACGAATGTTTGCTGGTATTAGTGAGTGTGCTTCTTTGTACAGCATGGAGAGTCTGGCTATCGTACGGCACTTCTGAAGCGTGTCCCATTTCAGATCATGAATCATGTTAGTTACACTGCTGGTCCTGCTGTAATCAAGTGCCTCGGTGCCCGAGAGAGTTGCCCCTCCTCCAATTCCTTCATCTGATGGCACTACTCTAAGAATATTCCCAGCTGGATTGTCCTTAGCCTTGACAAACTTTAATCAATTTGAGAAGTTATTAAGGAGTAACTTACCTATTGACCAAGGAAACAACAGCATTGACCAGTTCTGTGTACAGTCCTGAAATCATCCCTTCATGCGCCTCGGTGCCAGAGAGCGTTGCCCCTCCTCCGATTCCTTCGTCCGACGGTACTGCTCTGAGGTTTGTCCTGGTAGGAGTGCCTGTAGCCTTGGGGCTGAAGGTGGACCTAGCAAGTTCTTCAACAGTCGTCCCCAGGAGGTTTGCTGCCTTCTGGGCCTCAGACGGGTTCTGGAACTGAGCCTTTGCACTCCCGGAACCTGCACAAGAGGAAGAATGAGGCAGAAAACAATGGGTGGATTGGGTTTAGTTATTATCAATGAAAAGGAAATTAATCTTTCTTTGGGCTTAGGCCTCAATAAGCTCTGATTCTGCAAGAAGAGAGGGACAAAGACAGATAGAAATGACAGATATACAGTATTCACTATGATTTTCCATGATTTTCATGCAGGGATTTGATGGATTTTTATAATCATTATTCTAGTGCATCTATCTGCTGAAGTGTTCTGAAGACCATTTTTATTTATCATATGTCCAATTCGTGAAACAGGTCCATGAACAACTCCACAAAAATTAATTTGATCTTCCACATTTCTCTTCTACCGTGTTGTTTGGCTTATGGTAAGAGAAGAATAAAATAGGGTTAGATTTTTTCAAATGCCCCTTTAGTATGACGATATCTATCATTGATAATCACTCAGTTCAAGAGAGTTTATAAACGGTCATAAACGTCATACTGTAATTAGTTGTAAAAGCCGACGTAAATTTTCGCTTTTTTAACCAGGAAAGCAGTGTTCTTTTTCAATGAAACTTTCACACATCAGTCAGACATATCTTACAATGATTTTTGTATAGGATTGAAGTCTCAAATGTCATTTTGGGCAATATCTGACACTTTACAGGTGCACCTTTAACTAGACCTTTTATCGATTATCATTGCTCTCACTAACTTATCAACCCTGCCACAGAAATTAATGTATGTGTTCTGATATTTACCTAGATTATATTTCAAATGAGAGATATGAGAAATAGTGTACCTTTGATGGCACCAGCTGCTCCCAGATGTATGATAGCTGCCAAGGTGCACCAGAGGGCCTTCATGTCATCCATGGAGAACCCAAGCACTTGACAGGCTGATAGCACCTTCTGCCACATCACCTTGCCATGTTCAATCTCCTCGGTCTAAAAATAATCAATTTAATCAAATTAATAACTCAATCACGATAACTATATCAAAAGGCACAGTAAGTCTGCAAAAACTATAATGTGTAATGCGTTATACATGTAATAGAATGTAACATATTGATGTAAAGGCTAAGCAGTTGATACACTGTAATCACTTTCTGCCACATCTCCTTGCCATGATCAATCTCCTCAGTGTGAGGTTTGTAAGAGAGAACATTTGATGGTTATATTGGAAGCATTATATGATAGAGTGCTATGCATTAATTCAAACTTTTATTCTACAAAAGCACATGTTCATAGGGGGCACTAGGCTGTATGACAGTAAGCCTTTATTCAATCAACCGGCTTTTAGTACCATTTTACCTTGCCGTTATCAACCTCTTCATTCCACAGTAAAATTACACAAGAAATATTACATTCATTTGTATACTTTATGATTAATGCATTGTAAAGCCAAGTATCTGGCAACTATTTCTGCAATATCACCTTAGGATATATTCAATCGTGAACAAACATAAAAGTGGCGATAAGACAGCCAATGGCAGTCCGCACAGTTACTTATTTCTCGACCATATGTAATTGGTTCATCATTTCTCATATAGTTGAAAAGGCAGATCACGTATCTCATATACGTTTTATCCACCCTAAATATTTCTGTAGCTCAGTTCAGTTACAGGGCAAGTCACAACAAGGGTAAAGATTCCCTTTCATTATGCTGTACTTACCGTTTCAATCGGCCGAATGTATGGATTTTCCTTTGACATTCTGTTCAGTGACAACTCTTGGCTGTAGATAAAGAAAGGCAAAATAAAGTTGGCATTAGGAATGCAAAAGTAGTTTGCCATAATTATTTCAACTTGTAACTAGGCAACAACAAATTACAATGGAGTATCATGAAATTGAATATGTGCATTACAGGTATATGTACAAGCCAGGTTGCATAGCTTTTGACTAGCCCAAACATTGAAGCGAGTCAATTGGGATGTCCACTGGTCAAGCAATCTGGAGGTTGCGGGTTAGATTCCCATCACAGCGGGTCAATGGGACAAGCCACAAACTCGCCTAAGGGTTAGAGTACCAGTCCCGCGAAGTCCCAATTCTTGTAAGTTTTTTAATTCAGATCCACAAATGTAAGTTAACAGATCATGAAAATGACATTTATTCATGTCAGTCTTCTTTAGAATTGTATTGGATAAATTTGTATATGACTAATGAAAAGGGTTTCATTGGAACGTCTCACATTCAAGGGTCTTCGTGGCTCGATGGTTGAGCACTGGTCTAGCAATTTAGAGGTCTCGGGTGCGATTCCTGGCAAGGCCTATTTTTTCCTTACTCATTTTAATTGAAATACATTTGTATAAGTTTATAGTTAAATGAAAAAGGCTTGATTGTATTATCATGCCTGAGTGCCTGCTCTGCCCCTGCTAACAGATAATAGAAGATGTTGAATGCTCTCTCTCCCTCCGGTCTCCTCACTATTCGGTACTTCTCCAACATCAGAATCTGTTCAGGGTTAGACAAATTATAAATAAGATGATCAATAGTTATATTTAATTTGAACATTTGTACAGCATTTGAGATAGCCCTGAGTGATTAAATGACTATAGACCCATTTCTTGCCAGTGAAAATTAAACATAAAAAATGAATGGGCCCCTGTGTTATATTTCAGTGATACAAGAAAATTAAAATTTAACTATCTTAACAGAATCAAGAATTAATCATAACGTTTGCCTGAAACCAGAACTGAGTGGCCACAAAATAATGAAATACATATGAAGTAATGTCAAAACTGGTTCAACTAGAAGAGCAAATACAAATTAGGAATCAATTAAAATAATGCCTCCGGCCACTTCGTTGTGGAGGCATAAAAACTGTTGCTACAAAACTCATTTCTAACTGCCCCAGGCCAGCAGACCAGGGCTAAATTGTAAGCTCTGGCAAACAAAATTGTCTCAATAGAAATCTCTATGTCTCTAAACGACATACCTGTACAGAGCTTGAAGCTATCTGTCCCACGTGATCAAAGTCCAGCGAGTAGATATTAGCACACCTAGTAGCACTCGTGTTCTGATTTGTCCTGGCTCCACCAAAGGCATCAAGGAGGGTCGTCACAGCCGTGATCTTGTCAACTTAATAAAATGAAACACAAAAATTATTATAAATTAAACATTAGTGTAACAGACTGGTCTAAATTATCTATCTCTCTTAGCCCAGCTGGTCAGCGTTCAAAGTAAAAGATATTAGCACATCTAGTAGCACTCGTGTTCTGATCTGTCCTGGCTCCACCATAGGCATCTAGGAGGGTCGTCACAGCCGTGATTTTGTCAACTTGGGAAAGAAAATGCAGATAACAATAACAATTATAAATAAAACATATTATTGAATAGACAGGTCTAAATTATCTTTCTCTAGACATCTCAAACACACATCTTTTCTCTAGGACTACCATTTAACAAAAGATCAATTAAAAGTATCTAGCCAAAACCTGCTCTAGCGACCACTTGTACAAAAAGACTGCTCATGTTGATTCCCTAAAAAAAGAAGTAGTTTACAAGTAAATGAACCTGACTTTAAAGACCATCTGCTTATAAAGACTACTTCATACATGTATGTCTCAAATGGGTGGCATTTACAGACAGGTTTTACCATATTTCTAGCAACTCCTCACTCACCTGTGACGATGTTATTATGCGTGCCAGCCACGATAGTGAGGTACTGTAGCACATGGCGCACATTCCACGACTTCCCTCCGCCACTCCTCCCCATGAACACAATGGACTGATCCATGCGCGTTGTCTGCATGGAGCGGTAGGCCGTCTGTGCTGATGCGTAGATGTGAGGGGGCATGTCCTCCAGCTTACAGCCTCTGAACATTTGAATGACCTGTCAAAGGGAAAATCAAATTATTGATATTCTTATTTTTGTTGCTGCAGTGGGGAAGTTATTGATTTTCATATAAACTTTAAATGTTTCAATGTCTCCTTTTTCTTTCACTGTTTCATTGTTCAAAACTGTCTGGACGGCTCCCAGAGGAATAGAATCTGAGACCTCAAGATTGCTAGGCTGGCGCTCTGATCACTAGGCTGGAAGCTTATAATGGCGGTCCTTCCCTGAAACTCTTTTCAATGCTCACGGCATGGATGAAAGGGTCCATGTCTTCTAGGTAGCCGCCTTGGAACTTTTGACCTGTAGGTACAATTTTAAGGCGATGTCTTGTCTTTATAATATACTGAAGTATTGCACCAGAGAGGTGGGTTGCACTATGTTCAGACCACTGTCTTAAAATACTACAAATTTTGTGACTTTGATATCCATTAAAGAACAATTTTAACATTCAAGCAAATTCGTAAGACACATTACACATATAATTAAGATACAGAAAACATTCTGAACTGTTTACGCAGGCTAATCTATTACTGATGCACCGTGTTAATATTCTACCTACATTTAGATGATTTTAAATATGCTAATCCCTTAATTTATAAGCATACTCATTACTCAGCAGTTAAACTGTTAAAGCCTTTGATTTAGTTTTAAAAAGTATTCCAAGTTGATGTTCGACATTTATTAACTTAAACAAATACAAAAGCTAGTTGCTAAATTAATCACTGCACTTAGCAATTACAGCTAATGATTTTCCCTGCGATGGATCTAGTAAACTAAATAAATCAAATTATGTAATGTTAACATTCCAACTATGTAAGCTTAGAAATCTACAAAAGCTTATCGCTAAATGTATCATTTTACTAGGCAATGTATTTCCCTTTCCATGGATCTAGCCAAGAAATTAATCCATGCTGATGTGCTACCTTATTTGCTTAGAAAATTACAAAAGCTAGTTACAAAGCAATGACAACTTATTAAAGGGATCTAGTAACTTTGTTGAGATGTGCAAAAACTGATGAATGGTTGATGCAATGTATACTGTTGTTATCTCATATGTCCTCAGGGTATTGTGTGAAAATTTCAGGTCAAATGGACAATGTATGGCCAAGTAATGAGCGAAAATGCAAAGTGATATTGGGTGATATTCACCAACTCACTGCATTCACTTTGTACAGGGATGAAAATCTCGCCCGGAGATTTTCTTATCTAAATACTTCAATCATACATATCTTTGTAATGAAAGGGAAATTTGAAAAACCGAAAGCTGTCCCATGATTTTATTGTTAATACGAATACAACAAGGTATAAAGGAACCGCTAGAATTACAATTTTATTTTGAGGATTTGGACAATGTTACTAAGTCCCTTTAATGTCCCTTCCATGGATCTACCCAACAAGTCATTTCTGTAATCTACAATACTTGGTACTTGGTAGTTTATTCCTCCAAAATACTCCATAGGAGTTTTAACTGGAGGTTAGTGGTTAGTGGTTAGTGGTTAGGCCCTAAGGCCTAACAAAAAAGTAAATCTGCATTTTGTCTGCAATCATAGATATATATTTGTTTCTAAATCTTATACATGAAAGGTCATCACTGATTACAAGAATATTTGATCATAGAATGTTCTTATTTGGTGCTACATAGATTTTCCATTCAAGAAGAACAAACACACACACACAAACACACTGTACACGGTCGCACATGGGCACATACACAAATGTACTCACTATTTGTCAAAGTACAACTGAAGTTTGAACAAATCTATAATCTCACTGATTTTTCAAAATTGCATTCATCAAAGAAAATACTTTTTAACATCATGTTTGTCTTGTACATCATACCATCCTCCATCCCTCCCTTTGCTGCTTCATTGCAGTACAAATCTATTATTCATTACAACTATTCATCACAACTTGATATTCCTACCCATAGGCATGTTTACAAAGTAAATGTTTTAAAGGATGGTCTGTAAAATCCCTTTACATCCTTTTTCCCTGTTTAAACCCATTGAAGACAGTGTGATTGGGTAAATCACACATTTTCCATTGACTCTACATGTAGCTCATGAAATTTCTGTCCTGAATGAGTTAAAACATATTAGCACTTCACCCAACACAATTTAGAGGGAGTTTTCTTCCATCTACATCGTATATTAATGTAGTTTGCCATAAATATTCAATTGAAATGCAATAATATGCCAGTGATTTCCCACTTATCAGTGCCGTGCTACTCGTGTTAAGCCCTCTGCAGACAGAGCCGACTCGACCCGATCCGACTGGTTTTCATTCGGATCGGCTCAGTTTTCAGTGCGTCGCGACACACATTTTGCCAGTCGAAAGACAGTCGGATGCCAGTTGGGGCAGATTCAACACGATGAATCGGATCCGACCGACCGGGCCCAACTCTAGCCTGATTGAAACTAGTTGGATCGGGTTTGAGTCGGCTCTGTCTGCGCCGGGCTTTAGACATCTCACTTTGTAGTATTAAAAACTTTATTACTCATCCAAATCTTAATAAATAAATCAAAAAATTATTCAACAATACAGGCCTCCGGAGAATTTAACATAATTGTAGAGCTCTAGGGTTCTTCAAATTTTGAAAAGTAATGCCTGCAGAGGTATTCTGACATGCTTTGGTTTCAAGTGACACATCATCTACATATATGTACATACATGTTGTCAAATTCCTGAACACACGCACTTCATAACTAGGCGGAATCATGCGTGAGCATGAGGTTCAATTTCAAACATGATTCCGTTTAGACTTTCCAGTTCTCTAGGTCAATTTTCACTGACACTAAACAATTTATGTTATGCAGAGAAGTTAATAATATTAATATGCAGAATTGCAGATCAGATGCGAAATATACAAGCGACTATTCTTCTACCTATTGTTCCTGGGGGTGTATTCTGAAAACGATTTTATCTATGTCACTAAAATATTTTTGCCAAATCGGTATTCTGAACCTGTACTTAAGGAAGAGCGATTTGCTAAAATATATTTAGTGACGTAGATACAATAAATGTTAACCCGTTGACCACGGGAACCGAGTGGGCTGTGTACAAAGTCTATGGGGATTTCATAAACTCGTAGGGAACGGGTTAACTTAAAATCGTTTTCAGAATACACCCTCTGACATTTAGACAAGAGGTATTATCAAAGGGATAGGCATATTATAACATGGCCTCTCCCTTTGAGCATCCTCTTACATGAGGATGCAGTCACTTTAAAAGCCCTGAAAAAGAATGTTGGGTACCTAAACTAACCCATTTCCTATTTCAGCGAGA
Organism: Echinarachnius parma; assembly: GCA_037951105.1. Taxonomy (NCBI): domain Eukaryota; kingdom Metazoa; phylum Echinodermata; class Echinoidea; order Clypeasteroida; family Echinarachniidae; genus Echinarachnius; species Echinarachnius parma. The sequence continues at coordinate 128,324 of JBAMJV010002376.1, read as the reverse complement.
TATTCAGGTTGAGACATTCATTATTAAAATTGCATTGCTTTATTAAGACATAACTGCACATTTAATTTCCACTAAGCACAAACTGAAATGAAACAACAAAACTTTCTTCAATAGTTGTAAAATTGAATAATCATGTAGAAACAATTAATGTTCAAAATCTATTGAATAGTAAATCAAGAACTTAAATTTACTTTTAAAAGCTGGAATCTGGTTAGTCAATTTTACAAAAGTCTGCAGAATCAAGTAATCAACAATCAAACAGCCATGTAAGGTAATTGATAAATTGAATTAAGATCTGCATCTGCATATTGTGTCTCCACACTCAAGTTCATGCTTGTAAAATATATTTGTACTTCAAATCTTATGAATGTCATGCACAAAGCAACAACAATAAAGAGCAACCACACTCCATGCATTTAAGTGTTAAAACAATGTACAATTTGAAGTGCCTGGCTGAAATAAGTTTCACACAATAATTTAAATACTTTTTTGATTAAAATATATATGTGAAGTACAATAACAACAAAGTACAGGAGATCATAGAGATAGATTCCTGACATTCCTACATGTAAAACACTGTATCATCTGTAAGAAGTCCTTTAACAAATCTTTTGATAGCTAACATGGCAACATTTCATTTGCTAAGTCACGTTGTTATAATAATTTGGTTGAGCAATATATTAATCATACAAAAATTAAATCATATTAATAATATTAAAAACAAGTTTAAATTTAAACAATTGTCTAAATCAGTTTTCTTTTTTCATTAAAAGAAAACTTGATCTTGAGGAGACAAGAAACAAAAAACTTGATATGTGCAAACAACAACAAAAATCATCTTGGCAATCAGCATGCATTTCACAGAATTTCATTCTCACAAAATTACAACAACAATAACAAAACAACATTTAAAAGGTCAGTGAAGTAAAAAATTGTGAACAAGATAAAACAGCACTGCATGGAAACTCTGAAGGGAAGAATTGTGCGGTAACACGGCAGCCTAAGATTGCTAAAGATAAGCAAAAAAAGCTACTCCACGAACCAGCATGACTTTGGACGTTGGGGCGACTTAGAAAAAAGCTGCTTGTGCTTTTTGCTCTTTAACCCTTTTCGTAGTTTTCTATGATATTTCTAAATATATTGAATGTTCTCCTAAGGATGCGTACAGACATTTATGAACCCTACTACCTATCTGAATATTGGGCAATAGGCATAGAAATAAGCAATTGGTTCTTCTGTGCTAAATTAGGGATGAACTCATAATCACAAATACCACTATATGGCGTTTGACTGTCTGAGTAGAGAATAGAGATGATTATTTATGAGCTTATCCCTTTTTTATGCATACAGCCTGATATGTAATTAAGTTGTAGTGTTCATAAATATCTTCTTTTCTGCCTAGGATTTCCTAAACATACAAGATACATTTATGTATAGAAAAGTGCACATACTGGGAAGAGAGCACAACTAAAGCAAATTTTGTCTGCAGCCATCCCAATATCCAAAGTCAACCTGGCTCATGGCATCAAAGACAGAAGTAAGGGGTGCTTGCAGTAAATTCAAGGGAAATCTCTGGTCGGAGAATCTGGTAAATACTTACTGCCTTTGCATGCTGTGTGTGGGTAAACAAAAACATATTAACAACACAAAATCTACAAATAATCTACATGTAAATGCGTGAACTCATCTCAAATTATAAAGTGGTATGGTGTGCACATTTTAGTGATATGAACAAAAACATACTACCATGATGACCAAGTTTGAACACCACTATTCTGACATGCAATCGAACACTGATGCAGTTGTACTGGTTCAACAAAATATTTCTAAATTGGTAGCCTCTACTGAAATGCATTCTCCAATCAAGGTTGATCAATACATAAATGGGGATATTTTCTCATATATTCTTTGACAAGCAACTCACTAAATATAAAGAATGTTACTTTTCTTACTGTGCGCAAATGAACATAAAATAGGTTCAAATTAACTCAAGGCAAATATCAGGCCATGTGCATTTTTTCTGTTATCGTTAAAACAACATGACATTATCGACTGCAAACTGGTTTTGAAATACATTCCCTGACTGTGTTCAACATGCAGACGTTTTTTTTTTTTTCTTTACATACATGTATACATGTAGAATAAAAACCGACAAAGAAACTTCAAGTAGATCGATTTGTTGAGAAAGCACATTACAAAGGTTTATGTATAATTGTGTAGGCTTTATCTTTTGCACTAAACTAAGAGAAAATAAAAGCAGATTCGATATCTGTTCTAAATAGAAAATAAAATAAAGGATCTGATATATATATTGAAACAAAAAGGGAAGTTCTTAACCATCCAAAGAACAGACACATATACAGTTATACGCTGTACACTGATCTTGGTGAAATAACTGACTATTAAACACATCTTAATGATGAGTGCAGTCTCTAAACTGGCAGCTGGGAAAGCCATAAATTGTCTGGAGCTCAGATAACGAGCTCAAGAAACTCATTCTGACAGATGCGAGTCCATTGTGAGCGATAAATCCGACAAAACATATGTGCATGTGGCATCAATTTACTTCGCACTGCATCACATCACTGATGCAAACCGAATGTACGATATAACTTCATTCATTTAAATCCTTTGCAGTTTGCGCTTTTTTTCTTTCCATTATTGGTAAGTGGTAAAAAAAAATCTATCCAAATATTGCAAAATATGTTCCCTGTCGTTTTAAGCATTCCGTTTATGGTGGAAACATTAATTTTCAAAGGATGGTACGGGTGGCCAACCATGCTCTAAACTTGGATATCTATTTCATTTCGTACTCCTAAAAGGAGCTAGGGGCCAACAATTATAATAAAATCAGCTAATAAGAAAATTGAAATCAAGTTTCATTACTTGAATAGTTTGACTCTCAGTAAATACATGACATTTATCGAAGAAAAAAACAAATTTAAGACTCATTTCCAATAAAAATGTAAGACCTGTACTTTCTTCCCAAGATGTGAACATACTGCATCAAGTGCATTTTATAAACTAACTGTCTATGCATGCTAAGATAATTCAGCCACTTTCATTAAACTGTAATTCAAGCATAATTATTTCTAACAGTAGACAAATTGAATCAATACGAGTCAATATTCTGGCTTTCAACATGCTTGCCAATGAAGACAGATAGGCTTAGCCCTGCCATATCATAATAACGACTAGTGTTGAAAACCTAGATAAAAATTCTCAACTAAGAGAATTAATGTGTCATTTTATTTTCAGAATCATGACGTGATAGAGAATGAATTACCGGTCATGCTCCATTTGCAGATGTGTCATTGATATCTTCTGAAGATATGGACACATTGGCGTAGCCACGGTGGCAGAGGGCCTGTGCCCCCCCCCCCCCCCCCCCCCCAAAAAAAAATAATAATTTGGAAAAAGCAATAGAAAACATAAGGGGGATATTTATTTTTTTTAACTAAGAAATACAAAAGGTGTGCCCCCTAATAAGTTGTGTGCCACCCAATCAGTCCGACCACGCTACGCCACTGTATCGACACATTATTATGGCAAAAGACATGGCCGATATAGCTTGTTGTATGTAATATGAGAGAAATAATTAATGGCTTGAGAATTCAGTGAACCAATTGGTGGGATGGTGGGATGGTGCAGATGGTTGATCATGCTTGAAACTTGATATCTGTTTCACATGTTCTCTTTCTTCAAGTAGTCTGCCCACAGGCAGGTTTAAATTAATCATGATCAAACTTCTCTCCTATGTGATCTTTCTTTAAAATGTGCATATATGGCCCTTGTGTCACCGAGTTAAGTCCTGAGCATTGTATGCTTCCTTCCTCTTAGTCTTTTCCTTTTTCACACGTTATCTTCTAAAAAGGCATTCTTATTGCATTCCTAAAACAATATGCCAATGTCGTTGGAATGTCTAACTTTAGAATAATTATTTTTATGATTAAATTGTATAAACCTCAAAAGACAAATACTACATTAAACAATTCCAAATTCTAGCTCTTCCAACGGGCATGCCCGCTTCATGAAAAACAAATCAATGGCCTGTGAATTCAGCATGCCCAGACAAATCATATTGCTGGTGGCTGAAATTTAATGAACAAAGAGTCTTACTTTAAAGTGAGGCCTGTAAAGTGTCTAACTCCACGAAAATTACTTGGAGCTTCCTCGTTTCTCTTCTCCCGTGTTGTTTAGCTTATGGTAAGACTAAGAGAAGAATAAAATAGGGTTAGATTTTTTCAAATGCCCCTTTAGTATAACGATATCTATCATTCAGCTCAAAAGCGTTAACAAACGGTCATAAACCTCATAAACGTCCGTTGTAAAAGCTGACGCATATTTTCGCTTTTTTAACCAGGAAAGCAGTGTTCTTTTTCAATGAAACTTTTACACATCATTCGGACTATCTTACAATGATTTTGGTACAGGATTGAAGTCTCAAATGTCATTTTAGGGAAATATCTGACACTTTACAGGCCTCACTTTAAGCTTGTACAGGATATATCATTATCATGGCTAGATTGACCTACTGATTTTGAAGGTCGTCTTGCACCTGCTCGATTTTCCGTTTAAAATGTTATCTTGTAAAAATAGACATGTACATCGCTTACACATGAAATCTTTCTTAGATGTAAACATGTATGCTATTCATCATACTGCATGCCCTTTCTTAAATACTCCTAACAAAATTATGCATGTATGAGAATGTACCAAACAAAACCTTTTGTTTCATAATTTTGAAAATTATTTTGATATTGAACAAGCTTTATCAATTATGACAATCTCATATACATGAACATGTTGGAATTATTAGACTGATTCTGTTGGTTGGTCCCGCTTTATGCTACGCTACAAGTGTATGATATAAGTAGCCACCATTTTATTATTATTTTGTTTTATATGAAATCTTTCTAAGAAATCTTAGTAAGTTGATTGTGTAAAAACATTTTGATATAACAAACATTTAGACTGATTCAGATGGCTACTTATGCTCGATACTCGCATACAAGTATGTTTCCTATCAAAATCTTTCTAAAATGTAGAGAAACTATCCACCATACAGCACACCCATTCTAATTTTTGTATCACAATTATGCATGTAGAAGAATTAGTGAGCAAAATTTTAGTTTCATCATTATTAATAACATTTTAATATTGAACATGCTCAGAAATGTGCAGTTATTAGGCTGATTCAAATAGCTACTCGTTGCTCAGATGTAAGTACATGTGTATGTGTTTCATATGAAATCTTCCTAAGATGTAGATACACTATCTGCAATACAGCATTGCCCATTAGACCTTGTCACACATGGGTTCAGAATCCAGCGGGCCGTGCCTAATCATATTATTAGCTTAAATCTAATAAGCCGTAAATAAGACATGAACGTGTATATGAAGGAGGCATAATTGTAGTTTGTACGGGACACCTTGCTGTTCGTTCGTGTATGGTCAATTTGCCAATTGCTCTACACCCATTTGGTATACTTCCAATTTTCACTACTAGTAACAAAATCATTATTTAGAAGCTTTGATTTAGGATTAAGGATTAGGATTAGGGTTAAGGGATTAGGGTTAAGGGATGAGGATTAGGATTAGGGTTATGGGTTGGGATTAGGATAAGGATTGGGGTTAGGGGTCTGGATATCATTAGGATATGGGTTAGGGTTGGGATAAGGATTATGGTTAAGGTTGGGATTATTATAAGGATTAGGGTTTAGGGTTGAGATAAGGGTTATGGTTAGGTTTAGATTAAAGGTTGGTAGTCAAGTTTGGAGCTGGGGAAATGGAAGTTTCAGTAAGCATGTAGAAGACCAAACAAGATGTAGACAAAATGGATGAAGACCAAGGGGACGTAATCCTGTGTATAATACCCCTGGTATTCCAGCTAGACTGTGAGCAAAGCCTAATTGTATTTATTACTAATGACAACTTGATTAGCCTAAAATACTACTTGAAGAGGTCATTATACTACATGGACATAAGCGAAAGTTCTCTGTGAGTGTGAGCCATGCCTACATGTAAAATGTATGAACATTCTATTATAGCATATATGTCTCTAGTAACTTACATTAACACATAATAAAGTGTTTTTTAAGTGCAAAATTTAAGATATAGTGAGCAAAAGATTACATATTTCATTTAATTTATTTCTGGCAAGTTTCCTGCACGTGTGAATTAAAATTATATTATAAATTATAATTTAAGTGCCTCAGTGTGCTACTTGAATTTTATGGCAAGCAATCTTGAAAAGAAACAAGTGAAAGATAACAATTTAAAAACAAATTTATTCCCTGTTTTCACTTCTTACTATGCCTAAATAAAACTGATATTACCAGATCAGAAATTAAATTGTTCAATTGTTAAATTGATTTATAAATTTATTGACTATTTTGCAGATATAATTTTGCAAATTGATATAAACCTGTCTTTGCAGAATACTAATTAGAAATTAATTTTCATAGAGCATCATAAATGTAACTTAATTAATTAAAAGTGCTGTAAGCAATTGAGCCAATGCATTGTTTGGTTGATGTTGTGCATTTAAAAATATTTGTTTTAATATTTGTTTTAAATTGTTTAAATGGCCGGAAACCAAATAACAATGTTGTTACTGATTCCAAGTATTGCTGTGAACTTCTTACCTTAAATTGATATTTCTACAAAAAGAGAAATATACACAATTCATGTTTAAAATCAGGGTGATATTTCAGATTTGTATAAATTTAATTTGCGATATACATGTTGAGACAATGAAGGCAAAAGAATAATAATGTGTAAGATTTTTGTCACATTACACATTACGCAGTTCCAGTATTGATTTGTGGCGTTCATTTGCTCAGGGTGTCAAGGTCCTGTCCCTTCTGTAGAGTTATTGCTGGCTGGCATAGTGTCATGTTGCAGTTGCACTGTTAGCCTTCTAGCCTTGATTTGCTCACAATCTCAATGTCACATATTTCCAACGCTAGAAATTAACTTTTTTATTTTAGCCCAGGCAAGCGATACCAAGATTTCTTAATCTTACATTTGAGTGGCCCGAAACTTCAATCTGGTGGCAAGTTGCATGTAAATTTGTATCAATGAATTTGTGGTGGAAAAACATGGCTTACTAATTGCTAGCAGGAATGGCCAAAAACAAGATAACATGTTACATCATTAATCTTCTAGTATTTGATTTGTGGTGTTCATTTGATCAGGGTCTCAGGGTCACACATGTATACCCCTTGGGTGTGATGCACAGTTATTGATGTCTTGCATTGCATGGACTTGTGTCCTGTTACACCATCAGTTATGTAGTCTTGACACATGGTGTTCATTTGCTCCAAGTTAGTGTCAAAGGTCACATATGGGAGCCAATGCTGGGTAATATTTTTGTTCTTCTTGTGGCCTGGGGGGTGTTTCACAAAGATCCTTAGAAGTTGAACTTAACTCTAAGTTGGACTTTAAAAGTATGGTAAGCCATTTGTAGCCTTGGAATAAAATATACTCGAAAACAAAAATTCAAGTATTTTAGACTTTTTATCAATATTACATTTTAGAACATGAAATCTCCTTGATAAGTGAAAATAATTAATTATTTGAATCAGCATTTAATGCTTTTGAAAAGGGACTGTTACAATAAAAATCAAAGAAACTAACAGCTTTCCATAAGTCCAACTTAGAGTTAAGTTCAACTTAGGATCTTTGTGAAACGACCCCCAAGGCAAGTAAAAGCAAGTTGTTTCCTCACATTTGACTGACCCCAAACTTGAATTTTGTGGCCCCTAGCGAAGAAGAACATAACAACTTCTTTTATGTTTAGTTACCCATTTGGGAGAGTTAGATTTGGATTACGGAACATTTGGTAGCTCAAAGCATATTGTTAGTGGCACAGGGCCAGCATACTAGAGCTAGTCCAAACACTACATAATATATCCTTTGAGTGACATGTACAGTTAATGCTGCCTGGTTTAGGCCCAGACGAGACTTTTTGTCTTTTTCTCTTTGATCTGTGGGGTTAGATTTCTTCAGAGTCCCAAGTTCAAAGGTCACAGGGGTGAGATGCATAAATGTATGTTCATGTATGTAGTTAGTGCTGGAGTACATTTGTGTCAAGGTAATGTTGCCTAACATATGCCATACATGTACAAGTTCCCTGAAGAAGCTTTTATAAGGGCGAACATTTGGAAACTATGTTTTCACACATTCTACCAAGTTCAGATGTTTGTACAATATGTAATCATGTTGAGAGAGTGTATAATGTGTTGGCTTGCATTGTACCCAGTAACAAGGGGTAATAATATCCCTGTTTCTAATGCCTTTAGAAACGGTTGTATTGAGGGCTAGGAAGTATAGTGGATATATACTGCAACTAATCGTAGAGTGCTCGTCTACTATAGCAGGAGCTGTTGTATTTCATTCTGTGTAACCTTATTTCCTGTAATATTTGAAGACAATAATAAATAATGATGGTTTTGATTTATAAATCATGTGATATAAAAAAAAAAGTAGTACTGAAATTGTACTAGTACCTCAAAAAGACAAGTTTTTGATGATTGCTAACAGAGACATACCTAGCTAGATAATGACAACATATATTACAAATGCAGTGAACTTATCATGCAGAAAACTGTGCTACCACTATTTGTGCATCAACCAGTATCCACTAATATGGAACATTCCTAATATCTGACATTGTCACTAATATCTAATATGAAGGGAAGGGGTGAAATGCCATTCACTTTTAAAACGGGGAGGGGAATAGGGATAAAAACCAAAATTACAAAATTCAGGGTCAAGTTTGGTTCAACATTTGACCTTTGACCTCTTACCTTGTCCGAGTAGACGGAGAGTTGGTGGGTGGGGTTGATGATAAGGAGATTGCGTCCTGCGTAGGTATGGATGAGGTTCGCGCCATAGCGCTGCCGTAACGTGTGCAGGACGCTCGACTCGTTCAGGAATTGTAACGACGCTAGATCCTCCGCCCGGTCAAATTGTGGTGGATTCGCCTGCACAAGATTGGGAACGCAAGAGTAGAATACTTCAGATTAGTAAGATTTCCAAACAGTTTAATAGTATTTTAGTTAAGACCAAAATATAAGAAAGGAAAAACATAGTTATGCAATACACATAATCATACATGTAGCTTAAGAGAATTGTATGTGTCTGCTATCATAAGGGCCTTCATCAACATTATACATTTATTTGACCAGAGTCTTTCATTAACTATAAATACTTTGTACTTTGCTTGCATAATATTTTCACAATTACATTGCTTATAAATTACAAAATTAACACATATTTGCAATGTAGAATCTGATTCAGGAACTGAGGAGTGCAGCAAAATTATTTTTAAAAGAGCTTCCTTAAAAAAAAGATGAACAAAAAGGACAACTTTGCATTGGGATTACTGGTATTTAGTTTCCCAAGGTAATAAAGAAATAAATCAAATTTGTCTAGTTGTTCCTTTCTCTTTCATATTTCAATAAAATTCTTCTTTCTTTTTAAAATATGTACATCAATTAAATGTTATCAAGTGCTCTTTGCTCATTGAAATAAACTTCCTCTTTCGACAATGACACAGATTAGTTCTTTCACTTTTGAATGCGTAGAGTAGGCTCTTAACTCTTTTAAAGAGGGAAGTAAACATCATAGTGAAAATACAAAAGTTCTTTATCATTAAGTTCCAAAGTCTGTGTATAATCTAGAAGAGTTTTTTTTTAATGTACATTGTATTTGTTTCTTCTCAAATTACATGTACATGAACTTCCTGCATATATAGAACTAGTATGCACAAATTTAAATCAAGTCATTCTATCACATACATGTTTTACTAGGATTGAAAAGGGGGAGCTTAGCCTTAGGGATAATACGTCCCAAAATATATGAAAGGACCTTTCAAAGTGCTAAAAAAAGTGCAAACAATTATTCTAGACTGCTCTTTTTATGCAAGCAAGATTTAAAAGTAGTAGACCCCCCCCCCCCCCCCCAATAAGAAATATTTGTCTTTCCCTGACGCACTTATTTGCTATCAAGTGCTGCACATGTGACGCATTTCCTAGCTAAGGGCTGTATGAAGGTGTTTGGGTTTCCACATGAATAACTATCAGGTGATATGCTATGGAAGCAGTCATGTGAGAGGTCACATGGTTCACTGCACATCCGCAATCTGTAATGTGCTTTACTGAAGACTTAATTCCAGCATGTGATGCATGTGTACCTCATACACACATAACTTTGCTTCTTTTCAAGTTTCAGGCCATATAATACATGTTCTTCTACTGTATGTAAAATTGCCTTTCAGTATCTGGTTCTATCCAGAATAACAGACAAAACGGAATAATGAATTAGTAGCATTCAGACTGACTTGACAAAAATAAACCCGAGCTCGGGGCAATCTCGCCCCCGTAAATCATTAAAGGGTTCTAGTAACATTGTCCAAATCCTCAAAACGTACTATTAAAGAACTCTAGTGATTCCCTCGTACCTTGTTGTATTCCTATTATCAATATGAGCATGGACCCGGTTTTGTTTTTTGTATTTTATTTCCATTTAAGACAATTTACGAATGAAGTGTTCAGATTTTTAATTATCCACTGGAAAGTTATTACTGTGTACATTAATTCAGTTAATTCAGTGCATTGGGATATGCATGCCCCCCCCCCCCCCCCCCCGCCAAATAAATATAACTTTTTTTTTGTTTAAAGAGGGAATAAAGAAATAGAAAAATAAAAACAAGCTACACTACTTCCATTCTTCTTTTTTACATTTAAAATGGGAGTACATATATATATTTTGATTTCGAGGAATCGTTGACTCATTTATCAAATGAATTGTTCCTGTACTGTACAACACACCTTTGACATAATCAGTAAACTGTCAAGTGCTGCACACCCACTTTAACTAGTGTATGTACTAGGTGCTATTTTTATTGGATATTAATCATGAACACCTACAGTATATTCATAATTACTGTGACCTTTTATATCAAAACAAGGCTTCAAAGGTACAGCATTGCTTATCACCATATCCATAGTCAGTCAACAGAGGCAAAAGAGGGTAATGATTTGTTTGTTTGTTTGTTTATTTCCGAAATCACAACAATAAATACAACAATGAAGTGCAACGGGGGATTGACCCAATTGAGCAGAATTTAAAAAGACAAAACCGCTGTTCGTCCTTGGAGTCCCACAAAGGATTCCCATGTAGGATTTCAATGAGGGGCAGCCATTCTAAAAAGATGATGATGATGAGGATGTCGACAAATAAAAGACAATGATAATGATGATTGTGTTGTACAATTATTCATTCATTTGATTAAATTTGGGGAAGGGGGGAAAACAACTATGATATACTATTTTCTTGAAGGGAGGGGGAAATCCACTCTAAGCTAATGTCATAAGAAATCAAGTAACAAACTGGATTGATATCAAGCCGAACTGCTTTTCCAATGACTAATGCTGCAACGATTTTCCTTGCAGTATTTTCTTAATACGGTTTTCCCCAGTGGTGAAAACCACAGGAAAATATGGGTTATGAAAAAAGAGGTCTGTGACAACAATGGAACATGTTATCAGCCAATTTCACAAGTCAGCAAACAGGAAGCGACAAGCAAACAAATATTGGGCAAACGTCACTTCAATGCTTTTTCTATGGGCCCGACATGAAGAGTATACTTAAAGGGATAGATCTAGTAACTTTGTTTACATGTGCAAAAAGTGGTGAATGGTTGATATAGGGATCTAGTAACTTTGTTGAAATGTGCAAGTGGTGAATGGTTGATGAAATGTGTATTTTTGTGATCTGATGTATCCACTTAATAGTGATGTGTGAAAATTCCATGGTAAATAAATGTCATATGACCGAGTAATGAGTGAAAATGCAAAGTGGTATTTGCCAACTCACTGCACTTACTTTGTACACAGTTTTAAGTGTCCAGTAGATAGTTAAAAATCCAAACACTTCAATCATATATATCTTTATAATGAAGCAGGGAAAAAATATACGTTGGCTCAGGGCGAATTAGCCTCCGAAATGCCAAAAAGAGCCCCTAAAAATCATGAAGGAGCCCCTTTAAATTTGCATAGAGTTCAATGAAAACACATTTTACAGTGTTATGTTCATGCAGGCAAGTTTGAAAAGTAGCCCCCCCCCCCAAAAAAAAAATAATAATAATAAAATTAATAAATAAATAAATAAATAAATACCATTAAAAAAATAAACAATAAACAATACAATATAAAAAAAATTCCCTTGTACAACGAAATTCTGAAAAACCGAAACCTGCTCCATGTTTCCACTGGGAATTAAATTACAATGAGAAATGTGAGAACCGCTAGAGTTCTAGGTAAGTTTTGTCGATCCCTCTAAAGTGTAACCTTCTGGTACAAGATAAGTTCTGATGCAATACTCCTGCCTTTCCATGGATTGGGAATGTAATGCAATGAACATACTCAGGTTAATTTAGCCCCCCAAAAGCCAAAGAACTCCCCCACAAAAATCATAAAACAGCTCCAATAATTTAAACCATGTTTATGTGCAAACAAGAATTGAAAAGTGGCCCCATAATGAAGATTTTATTTCTTAATCAATTAACATTTGATTGCAATACCAATTTGACCCGATTTCCACAGGGTTCACTGCACTTTATATTGTGTGAAAGACACTCCTCAATTGACTAGTGACCTGAGGCAACTGTTAAAGGCCTGGGGGGTGTTTCACAAAGATCCTAAGTTGAACTTAACTCTAAGTTAGACTTAAAAAGTATGGTAAGCCATTTGTAGCCTTGAAAAAAAATATGTTCAAATGCAAAATTTCAAGTATTTTAAACTTTTCATAAATTTTACATCAAGAACATGAAATCTCCTTGATAATAGACAATATTAATGATTTGGAACAACATTTCATGCCTTTTAAAAGAACGGCTTTCCATAATTTAAGTCCAACTTAGAGTTAAGTTCAACTTAGGATCTTTGTGAAACACCCCCTGGTCACATATCACTGGATAGCCTAAACGGATGCCCGACAGAGAGTAACATTTGTAATCCATTCGTCTCCATTCATATGCATTGCATGTCCATTCTATGTCAGGCGATGTACGTTGTTTTATCTGGCGGAATGTTTTGCGCATGAAGCAATGCAGCCGACTTTCACCACTGGATAATTTGATTTCGCATATTTTCTTATTTGTCTGGCATTCGTTTACTCTATCTGGTGATATGTGACCGGGCCTTTAGGTAAAACATCAAAGACAGTCTGCTAGGAATTATGCAATTGCTAATCCTGTCACATATAAATGTTATTGATTAGTATGTTCTATTCTGCTAAGTCATAAAGGCTAAATAAGGATCTAACATAATTGTTATTTAAATCCTATTTGATTTTGAATGCTTAATGTAAAGTATTTTATTATGGATAATCCCACACTGACTGAATCTGTTTGAAGGAAAACATTCGTGCTTCTACCACACGTTTTATGACAGATAATCTCAAACAGGATCAATGCACTTTATAACTTCTTTCTCTGAAGTAAACATTACATTGCAAATATCACTGTGGATAATTCCACGCTTCCTTTGAAAGCTTATTCAGTTTCTTTTTTATGAGGAAATTATTAGTGCCATTGTCAAAATTTATGTCAAAATTCTTAGTATAAAAAAATGGCTCAGATAATTAATCAAAAAACACAATGCTTTCACTTCTCTTTATGTCCATACTTCTGGAATGACACCTTTTAGATGATTTTATTATGGATACTCCCACACAGACTGAATCTGTCTGAAGAAAAACATTTCATGATAGATATTCTCATACAGGATCAATGCACTTTATAACTTCTTTCGATTCCGATTTTAAAAAATATATATTAAAAAAACACATTTTTTTAAAACAATTTTTTTTAGTTTTATTTTTTTATATTTTAACACCCTGTAGTGGCGTGGGAATCACACTGGCCTAGGCGCGCGCCCATTTGTGTTTACTACTTGAAGGAAAATTCAGCAACGTGTATAATTTTCTCTTATTCAAAAAATGACAAGTAAAAAGTTAGGTCATGTTCATGAACAGCAACACTAACACTGCTACTCATGAGTCATGAACATTCATAAGATAATTTTTGACTAACCACTTTTTATATGAGAAAATTGTATATAATATGCTGATAAATGCTACTTTAAGTCCCAGTTTCGTTTTTTTCGGAAACGGGCTCCAGAGAAAAAAAGAAAGAAAAAAAAAAAAAAAAAATTTCTTTTTTTTCTTTTTTTTCTTTTTTTTTTTCTGGTGCCCGTTTCCGAAAAAACGAAACCGGGACCCGATGGTAATTTTATGTATATTTGCAAAAGATTGGTTCAGCAACAGAAGTTCTATTAAACTAATTTTAACATCTCAGTCTCCCTTTAAACAGTACTTTCCCATTCAGGTCAACTCTAAGCCTTCTCTGTACACAATGTCAAGTTGTCCTAAATCTTATCCAATTTAAAATCCCTGATTTCCTAGAAGGTGTATTTTTAGACCGGAGAGAGTGGGTATTTGTGCATTGAGTCAAGACTTGCCCTGCTTCTTAAAGAGGAATTCCACCCCAGAAATGTGATATTTGCTATAAAATGAGGTGAATATGAAGAATCGGGATCGAAAATTTGAGCCAAAACGGATAAGCAATAAAAAAGTTATGACAGGACGAACTTTGCTCCGATTTTTAGTATCGTTCGCAATTGCTATCGATCGTGACGTCACTTGCGAGCTGCAGCCATTTTGACTTCTACATGGAAATTTAACAAAATTTAAATTTTCTTCATAACAAAGCAAATTTATGAGCTTACACATTCAAATGAGGTTGCCCCATCGATATTCTTTTATGAATTCGTGAATAAAGGAGAGAAAAGTTAATTTTTAGCATCGAAAAATGAGAAATAAGTGTATTTTCATGTACTAAAGCCATGGCGAGGTGCTCGTGAATGAGGTTGCATATGGCGGCAATTTTGAAACGATCGCTCATTATTACATAATGTTCAAACAGGTATAACTCCCGTGTTTCTTGTCCGATTTTGATCAAATTTTCACCAATCATTCGTCTTGTTCTGCTTATTCAAAAAACGAATAGTTATATCAGGCCCGGACTACCCCTTTAACACACCACGTCCAAGGGGGGAAATGGGCAATAAGTCGATATAAATATCACCGTGGTAACCAATTTGTTACTGCGTGTCAAGTCAATGTTTAAAGTGTACTTGTATTGTCACAAGTATCATTTTGACAGTGGTGATGTTCAGAAAATAAGCCACTCACACAGGCTACTTAGCAGTGAAAAAATACATGGGGGATGGGAGCGAATTTAGCCCCAAAAGAGCCCCTAAAAATTGTAACAGAAGCCCTGCAATTTGACATAGAGTTCTATTTGCAACATTTTTCCGTGTTAAATACGATACAAACACACAAGCTTGCAAGTAGCCACTGAAATACAATTTTATTTTCCCCTACTACTCAGCACTACATAAGCACTTGCTCCATTGCCCATGGCAAGCGGAAGTCAGATTAAGGTAGGAACAACAAGCAAACGTAGTAGCCAAATTGGGCAAGAAAACCAGCAATTTCAAAGTAAATTTTTACAAAATATACTATTGTGCACAAAATTAAGTATAATATATTACTCAATGTACCAAATTCACTAAATGGGGTATTGAAAACAATTACTTAGCACCCTCCACCTAGTTTATAATACTCAAATGAAACTGTCTACATTGATACTTGATCATTATACCTTTAATATCATATCCAAGCTCTATAAAACAGGATATATGCTATTAAAGGGATCTGGTAGCAAAAAAGAGAGGGTTGATGAAATGGTTGATGAAATGTATATTACTGAACATAGTCTGATATACATGTATATGTCAGTGAGTGATTCATGAACATTTCTCGATAAAAGAATTTTATGCGGCCAATTACATTTAATGAGTAAAAATGCCAAGTGCTACTTACAGACTTAATGCAATAATGGTTTGTAATATCAATTACAAAGTAAACAATTGACAAATTAAATTTGTTTCATACTTATAATTAGTATGAGGAAAACAGTATAAGGCATGAATGAACCACTAGAGTTGGAAATGAGTAACTAGATTCCTTTAATATAGAAAAAACTCAAGTTACAAGTAGATGAGTCAGTGTAAGGTGATATGCTATTGCCCCATAAATAATATGAAAATTGTACTGGTATATTATACTGAATTATGTCACGACAATTTTATTTGATTGATCAACTACTGGTCCTATGTAAAAACCCATTGTTCAATTGCAAGTCTGTTAGTCTCTGTGTGCTTTTCGAAATGTTGAAGTGACTGTATGTGTATGATATCAAACCATATAAGACTGTTTTAATGTGCTCTATTATCTCTAAATGCCTTAATAATATAAATTTGTTGATGATGTCATAGCCCTTTAATTTGTTGATCTATAAAGAATTGGACATAGTTACAAACTTCTAGCAAACTACTTTTCAGTTTTTGTATGTTAGCCACATGCAGCACACATGCACGTTCTCTATACTGTAATGCCTAACGGTCTTCTGAATGCCCGGATTATTTTCATGTCATAGCCTGGTAACCTCTTTCTAAATGGAAATCTGTCAAGCCCACTTTGGCCCAATTACCCTAATAACTGACAGACCCTCCGTCCCAAGCCCAGTGTGTGTTCAAACCAGAACACCTCATATTCATAATATGCACATGTTTGCATTTTGGCAATATGATTACATTTTACCTTCAACTACAAGTTTTGGATGAGTAAATTATAAACAATATCCCTGGGTGAATTGTTTCCTGAATTTGGAGAATCATGTGTCATAGAATCAGTACAATAACTGACAGACCCTCCGTCCCAGCCCAGGCCCAGTGTGTGTGTTCGTACCAAAACACCTCATATGACGCAACACGCGGTACCCCGGGGTACCGTTGTACCCCGGGGTACCGCGTTGTGTAGCGCCATCTTGTGTCCACTTAAAGCACAACCGTATTGCGTTGTGCATGCAGTGCAGCGCGCGCTTGTATGCACGCTATACCCCGGTACAGCCCTAAAAAATAAATAAATAATTAAACAAAATGGCGGATATTCGTTTGGTACCCCAGGGTACCGTTTATGTCATCATATGCACATGTTTGCATTTTGGCAAAACGCTTAAATTTACCCTTCACCTTTAATACACACTGCCACTATAATTATACAAGTTGTTGGTGAGTAAATTAAAAACAATAACCCTCGGTGAATTGTTTCCTTAACTAGGTGAATGAGAGAATAGAGTCATTCCTGTGTCATCAAAAAGTACTGTGTGTTCAAACCAGAACACCTCATGTTCTGTATTTTGGCAATACCCTTAACCTTCACCTTATTATAAACTGCCACTGTCTACATGTTTTTGATGAGTAAAATCAATAAACCTTGGTGAATTGTTCCTTAATTATGTGAATGAGGGAATGAGGGAATGAGGGAATAGTGTCATTCCTGTGTCATAAAAAAAGTACTGTGTGTTCGAACCAGAACACCTCATTATGCAAAGTTTGCTTGTTGACATTATGCTTGACCTTCACCTTATAAACTGCCACTGTTTACAAGTTTTCAATGAGTAAATTATCAATTACCCTGAGTGAATTGTTTCCTTAATTAGGTGAATGAGGGACTAACGTCATTTCTGTGTCATTAAAAAGTATTGAGTGTTCAAACTAGAACACCTCATATGCAATGTTTGTTTGTTGACATTATGCTTAACCTTCACCTTATTATAAACTGCCACTGTATACAAGTTTTTGATGAGTAAATAAAAAAACAATAACCCTGGGTGAATTGTTTCCTTAATTAGGTGAACGAGGGTATGAGGGAATATAGTGTCATTCCTGTATCATTACTGTGTGTTTAAACCAGAACACCTCATATGCAAAGTTTGCTTGTTGACATTATGCTTGACCTTCACCTTATAAACTGCCACTGTTTACAAGTTTTCGATGAGTAAATAAACAATCACCTTGAGAGTATTATTTCCTGAATTAGGGGATTATGTAATAAATACACTACAATGTGCTAGGTCCAAACACCTCATATGCACATGTTTGTATTTAGACAACATAAACTGCCACTGTATACTAGTTTTTGATGAGTGCCACTGTATACTAGTTTTTGATGAGTGCCACTGTATACTAGTTTTTGATGAGAACATTAAAAAGAATAACCCTGGGTGAATTGTTTACTGAATCAGGGGAAAGAGGGAGTGCCTTCATATGTGTGTCATCAAAACAGTATGTATTCAGAACACCACATTAGCAAATATGTTTGTAGTTTTACAATAACCTTCACCTTATTAACTGACAATATATACAAGTTTTTGATTGATGAGTAAATTAAAAACAATAACCCTGATTGAATTGTTTCCTGAATTTAGGGAGAGAGACAATGAGAGAGCATCATTCATGTATCATTAAAAAAAAACAGTACTGTGTGTCCGAACAGCTCATACAAGCACATGTTGGTATTTTGGCAATGAGATTAACCTTCAACTTCTAAACTGCCAATGTATGACTGAGGTCTGAATGACCAAGCCTGGTGGTAATTGGATACATATACCCTGGAAGTGAATTGTTTCCTGATTCAACCACAGAAGCGATGAATTGAGTAAGTAAGTGTGCCTCCTATTTTCTATCATGAAAACATGATCTTAAAAAAAAACACAGTAATTTTGTCATGATTTTCAATTCGTTTGGAAAATCTAGTTGCCTTATCAGGCCATCAAAATATAGCTTTCATTAATTTTTGCTTGACCAAAGTAAATTTGTACTGGCCCAAGTGCTAATTTTTAGCCCTGCCTTATACATAAAGTGCCTTTAAACATTTTATTAAATGAGGACCCCATATTTTAAAAAATTGAAATGAAGAAGTAAAAGTAGGACTTTTTCCTTACCTTTTCCACATCCTCCTCATCCACGTCCAGAATGTCCTCGCTATGGTCCATCTTGACCTTGACCTTGTCCTCAGAGGTCGCCTGGTTCCCGTTGGACATCGTGGCCAGGCGCTTGGCGGCTGAGAATCCCCCACGATGCACCAGCCACACCCTCTCCGCATCCAGCCATGCCTTCTCATGAGCTAGCTGGTCATCAGACTTGGCCTGAAAATGAAAATGGGGAGAAAATAATGTACATTTGGTAAATTCAAAGAAATACCATAACAAAAATACCATAACATACCCACAGTCAAACATGTGTATAGTGACAAACCAAGGGAAACAAGAAAAGTGGCCACTGTAGACAGGTTTCACAACAATATTTATCTTGGCAGTGGATCACTTTTGATAGCCACTATCCTAAAACAGCCTAAGACAGGCTTGACTGTACAATATAATCATGAATAGATCACAGCGATAGTATCTTTTAGGGAAAGTGTCTTTGTCATCAATACGATTAAATACAACATGAAAACAATTAAACCATTTAAAAGGTTTTGATAGAGTATTAATGCAGTTTTCCACTTCAAATAGACAAATCAAGATGTATGTAAATTCAGCAAGATACATGAATCTGAACAAAACAGAAGAAGATGCATGAGACATGAACAAAAACATAAATACATGATTTGAAGACAAAATATATGCAACAATACACAATTCACATAACGTAGCAGAAACAATTGTAGGTCTTACAACCTCCTGGTTTCAGGAAAATACTGAAACAGTATGTTTACTGGGGTAATAGTTTGAAATTACAGTCGTGTTTATAATATTTTTTACTAAATGGAATATTTCTGAATTCACATTTAATTCTTTGATTATTCATGAAGGGTTTTTAAGTTTTTAAGGCATTTAAAGGGGACCACCAGGCAAAGAACAACATATAATTATATGTTTTGGTACCATTTTGTGATATCAAACAGATACCCAACATTTTGCAAAGGGTTGTGTAATCCATAAACAATGCAATTAACTACGGAACCAGTATTATTTCGTGGTTCTGTACGCGCCAAACATTTGCGAGTGCGCCACACGTACATTTGGAGACAAAAGAATCCCGGACGATTCGTTCGCTCTGAACAAAGGTAGTCTTCGTACACGCAGACCCATGAACGCATGCTTTAGAATGGTGATGCGTTTTCCAATTATTTTTTTCTTCTTTCTGGAATTATATTTTTCTGAACTTGTTGATGGAATGGACTACTAAAGATGTTATCTTTCATTTATAAGAATATTATTTTTGTGTGGTGGTACCCTTTAAGTTTGTTCTTTTTCACTGCATGGAATATTTCTGAACTCAAATTTAACACTAGTTAATAAGTTGTCATTTTTTGCAGGCTCTAAAACAATTAGGGGCTATATTGTCAGGAGTTCCGGGTAACTCTCCCACTGCATGGAATGCTTCTGAATTCACAAGATGTTGGACAATCTTTAGTAGTTTATTATCAAGGGGAAAATGACTTCACCAATTCCTTCCTATAGGAAGTGCATTACCGTCTCACACCTGTGATTATATCCTCTGTGATTGTCTGCCATAATTCAATCACAGGAAACTGTGCACACATTATTGCAAGCCACAAGTTATCACACACTAAAAAAGAAAAGAATAATTTTTAAATTGTTTGCAGTAGATCATGTGTGCAGAGAACACTTAAATGCAGACAATCGCAGCGAATTAATCATGGTTCGGAAACAGTTTTATGAAATTGCTCTGCTCTTAATTTTACATTGAAGCAACAAAGACTGTTTATCCCAAACACTTACCCTTACACTATCCCTAACATTAAAGTTACCGTTGAGTATTGGTATTTCCCGAAGTGCCCCCCGATATTTTTTTGTGAGATAATGAAAAACTGACTGTCAAATTTGAAAGAACATACAATTTTAATGACAGAATAAACTTTATTTGATCAAAATCGGTTCAGAAACGATTGAAATATCCATAAATATATTTTTATTCAAAATGTTCTTCACCGGCAATCACCGGGCGATATTTAGACTTTTTAGAAAAATTTCAAAAAATGCTCGAAGACTACTTTGAAAAATATCAGAATAGGTTTTTTAAAAGTCATTGATGATATCTCTATTGAATCATTAAATGCACAATTTTGTATGAAACAAGGCTAAAACCAAATATTTCTTTAAAATAGCACCCTCTTGAGTTGTAACAGCTCTTTTTGAATGAAAACAGGGGTTTTACTTACCGTAAAACTCCGTGTATAAGGCGCACTTTTTTCCGTCGGAAAAAATTTCAAAGTTGGGGGTGCGCCTTATACACAGGTATAGCAACAAAAAACAAAAAACAAATATTTTTTTAGCATTTTTGGGGGGGGACACCCTGTAGTCATGTTCAATGCATATTACACTGGTGTAGGGCATGACAAGAGCTTGCTGTATGTTGTAGCATTCAGCAACATATACCTTTTTCACCCAAAACAAATATTGGTTACAAATTTAAAAATTGCAAGTTTATTGAGCAAATACTGCAGCTAATGAATATTCATACATTCGTGAGCAGCAGGTACTCATTATATATATTCAATTATCTAACCAGTGGTTATAAATTTTGCTCATATTTGAAAATAGTTGTTAGTTAATTAAGAAAATTGCATTATATTGAATGAGTATAAGTGCTTATGAATATTCATGAATAAGAATATGAATATTTATGAGCACCAGTGTTATTGCTCAATGTGTGCAATTTTTGTACTAACCACTATTTTGTATGTGAAAACATGTATATGATGATGAAAGCTACAATTGACATTAAGCCCTTGATATGCTCTAGACCAGCGATGTAAGTATTCCAACAGCACTACAGGGTGTCCAAAAAAAACAACAGGGTGTCCTAAAAAAATAAATTAAAAAATTTTAAAAATAATAATAATAATTTTTTTTTTTTTTTTTTTTTTTTTTAGAAAGTTGGGGGTGCGCCTTATACACGGGTGCGGCTTATACACGGGTGCGCCTTATACACGGAGTTTTACGGTAGTCGTTTGTAATTGTGTATAGTTTTTGAGCATGGTGAAGTTATAACTATTACTTTGTACCGTAATGGTGCAGGTTTTGGTTACTAAAGTTAAGTTTGACCAATACTCAACTATCCCTTTAACTTTAACTCTAACACTAACACTAACACTAACACTAATGCAGGGCTTGACACTAGCACTTGCCCTATTGCCCGGGCACGCCGGCGTAGCTATAGGCTTGTTCGCCTGCGGAGCGCACATGGTGCAGCATTTACCATAGGCATTGCATGCAGCTGCGAAAATGCGGTTTAATTGTGTCAATGCATTGGCAGTTTTTATTTCTAACATTTTATTTCCCAAATATTAAATTGCAACGCTAAATTAACAGATAAGTATATATTCTTTCACATGGTTGGTGATAAAATCATATTTTTCATTTTTTGTTGTGTGGGGCGTTTCCCATTACTTTCATTTGGCTTTAATCGTAAACCTAAGCCATGTCTAGCTTTTACTAAAACAATGTGATGATAAGCCTACTTGAGAAAATAATGCGGCAGAGTCTGAAACTGGCATTGCACAATATACACATCGATGCTGGAAGGCTTAGTATTAGTTTCAATCTTCTCAGTTACTGTTAGTTTCTGATATATCTCATGTAACTAGCTAGTGGAGTAGCTACCAGTAGGAGGGGGTGGGGGGGGGGGTCATTGGGGCACATGCCCCCTCCAACAATCTGACAACAGCTACACGAAACATGTATAAGGGGAAATCCTCAAAAAAATAAAGAAATACAAAATACAATGAGTGTGCCCCCCCCCCCCCCCCCTTCTCCCAATCAGTCCGGACATGCTAAGCCACTGTATCTAACCTTTCTGGTATTTAAACAGGGTTGAGATCTTGAGGAGCTCAAAACAACCGTAAAGGTCATTTTAATCAAATATTATTTGTCAATACACTAGGATCATTTTGTTTACAAATGAACCCCACCAGGGAAACACTCATTACAGTCAAATCTGTGTGTAGTGTTTACATAATATCTAAGACTATAGGCCCTGCATACCTGACCTGTTTACAGGTTGCATTTAATCCTAAGACTAAGACTACACTACAGATATATATCTAAGACTATAGGCCCTGCATACCTGACCTGGTTACAGGTTGCATTTAATCCTAACTATATATCAACCCCTTGAAGCCTCGCAGGAGGCGATTGGTTTCATGTCTTCTCAGTTACCACCAGTGTCGGATCTCATTTATCTTTAGACCTTCCAGACAACATATATAGGTCTGTGTATACAATCAATCTATGATACAATGTACTTGTTGGTTGAGAAAAAGAAGGGCACTACGTCACTTTTTGCACTTTGTATAATCATGCTTAATAGCCCGGTCA
Organism: Echinarachnius parma; assembly: GCA_037951105.1. Lineage (NCBI taxonomy): Eukaryota > Metazoa > Echinodermata > Echinoidea > Clypeasteroida > Echinarachniidae > Echinarachnius > Echinarachnius parma. The sequence continues at coordinate 104,998 of JBAMJV010002376.1, read as the reverse complement.
CATATCAACGGATTGCGTAAACGGACGTCAAACGGAGAGCTAAATTTTCCATCCGTTCATCTCCGTTCGTATTCGTTTCTTGTCCGTTCCTTGTCCGGTGATGTACATTGTTCTATGTTTTGTACATAAAGCAATGGAGACGACTTTCATCACCGGATAATTTCATTTCACAAATTTTCTATTCGTTGGGCATTCGTTTCCACTATCCGTTGATATCTGACCGGGCCATAAAGTTTGGGAGCCTTGAAAAAGCCAAATTTAGATCTTTCATTTTTTCACAGAATAAGAAACCACTGTTATCTATCAAAATTGGTATCGTAGAGAAGGCTCGGACCATCAAGATGGTATGCATTTTATATATAACCCAATTTTGCAGAAAACTGACTTAATGCCCTTCTCACTCTCATCCAGCATTACAATGTACATGTACATCTACCTGCTGTTTTCAAGAAGAATACCTGAGATGCTGTCAGACCTGTTGCGTTTAACCCTGTCATTACCAAGCCCTTGACACCTGACAGACTTTCTACACAATCTACAAAATTAATGTTGAAGAATACTCGAGATGCTTACAGAACCATCGCATTTATCTAGAACGTCATCAAGCCCTTGAAACCCGACAGACTTTCTACACGATCTAGAAGAACTGAGATGCTTGCAGACCTGTTGCACTGAATCCAAACATTATCAAGCCTTTGAATCCAGACAGACTTATTAAAGAACTACGTGATCTAGAAGAATCAAGTCTTCGTTTGATGATTGGAAAGTGATAGAAAAATCTCTACTTATGATACAAAATGACATAATCCTCAATAGTGAACAAAATTCTTAAATATCACCAAAGTCCAAATTCATGGATTCTGTGACGTACTCTATCTTGAAACAGAACCCACAGTGGAACTAAGCTAAAAAAATACAAGCATCGCTGTAATTATGCACAAGAGGACATACATTTGACAAAAGTAAAAATAAACATTGTTCTAAAATGTTAGTCCATAAGGAGACACACACTATACATAACCTACAACACATAACACACACAAAATATTGGTCTGTTTGAAAGTTGATTTGATTCAAATCAATACACATTGCAATACAAAAACAAATGAACTTGTACTAATTGATTGCACTGATTCTGGTGTCTTTTCCAACAGACTGCTTACAGCATTTTCCTGTTTCCTCGCCTGTCTCCGAGCCTGGACCTTAGCATTGCGTGAGTTGGTGGCATACGTAGCACCCCTCTCTACCCCCAACTGGACCTTGAGGCTTGAACCAGCTGAGATCATGGTGCATTGATCAAAATTAATCACTGCTTCTTCAATAAAATTATCATCAAACGGTCCTTGGGCAAAATTAATCCCAGGTGCAGTGGTGCTGGAACAAAATTAATTGCCATACAGTCCTTGTAAACTTGATCAGTGGTGCTCATCAAACTGATTTTTATGGTCAATCCACGGCAATTATTCAATTACTGCCTCTAAACAATATTCTGTGAAAATATTAATACTGATCAATACAAAATGCTCTTTTCGTTCAATTTATGATACTATGAAGTGTTTCATTGGAAATCCATCATTATTCTTTCCAATATTGATAACAACTATTTTGTATCCAATGTGTGTTTTATGGTCAATTTGTTGTATGGTCAATTCACAGCAATTATTAATTTAGTGACTGGTACTTAAATCCTTTTCATTCAGTGATTGCTGTCAGTAAAATTTTACAATGATTGTTGTAATTGTCTCTATTCTTTCCAAATCAGATCTCTCCAAATCCAGCAGTCAAAACTGTAATTAATTATGTGCATTCCCCAGCATGAATTTTTATTTGAATCAATAAAAGCATTTCCATGCATGATATAATTCCTTGGACTCGAATGTCCACATGTTGGGGGATGTCATTTAACTGCATGTTCTGTTATGATGTCAGATGTATATTTTTTCAATGTCAGGTTTCCCAATGAGTCAATAGAGTGAGCTAGATAATGATATTTGAAAAAAGTAAGCATCATAAATCAGAATACTGAAGACAATCATCGAGCACTTCTGTTGGAGTATGTTTCATTGCAACAAAGTAGGCCAGGTTCATACCTCTTAATATCTTTTATTTGATTCAGAATAGAAGAAACACCAACTCAATACATGACTATAAATAGCAGGACCGAGATCAAGCAAGCACTCCAATCAAAATGTAAAAAAGACATTTTTCTCCAGGAAAAATTGACCATTCACAAGCAATGATCAAGCAGCAACCCAACCTATTGCTCAAATAAAGACGAAGATTTGTTGAAACCAAATAAATATATATATTTGTTAATTGTGCAAAGTGTCATAATTAACTATTAATCAGTCCTTAACGTTATATTAAATAATTGTCATAATACATACTACGGTAAGCTAGCAAGTGCCAATTTCATGTATGTATGTGTACGAAGAAGCAAAGCTGTAATGCAATGAACGTGAAAAGCATTTTACAAGTTTAAAACAAATAAACAAACATTTAATCTTTGACTAACAACAACATAATTGGCATTATGTAGATAAATACCATACTAATTATTTAGAAAAACATTTATGAAAAATATACTCCCCAAATAAGCCAATGTTTGAACAAAGTTACATAGCACCGTACACTTCATAACTGATATATTTTAGGTTAATACTTAGGTGTCATCTAAATAAGGGAAGCAGCAAGTATGATTGTACTGTATGCATCATGCACGTATGAGTGTGTTAGAATATGAATTCATGTTTGATGAGTCAAACAGATGCATTCTCAATTACAACCATGATGAATCCTGATGATCACATAATGATGCTGGAATTAATATGTAATATGTAACTATGTATCGTATAGTATTTATGCAGTAAGAACATACAGTTGTTAGCACTGATGTAGATCTGAAGTAGATCTGTAGATTGTTAAGCAGGGATGATCTGTTTATTCACCCCCCCCCCCCCCCCCCCCCCCCCAAACAAAACACATTTCTGCAGATCTACAACAGCATTTGTTAGGAATCTGAATCTGATCTTGTTGAATGAGAAACTAAAAGTAGTACTCATTTCTGTTTTATTTCCTATTTCTCACAGAAATTAGTCAACAAAGCAATCAAACATCCATTATAACATGATTGATACAACTTTCTAATACCATGCGGCATGCTTATGTCTCATGACTTTCCAAGAATCATACCAGAACAAAACCAAGAAAACCAGGACATCTCGAAAAAGGTCCAACAATGCAAGCGAAGCAAGAAAATCCTTAAATGGTCCCATGATTCCACAAACACTCCTTATGAAAGAACAAGATTCAAAGAAAACATTTCATGATGAAGGATACAGTTTATTATAATGAGAATGAGAACTTAAAATGGGAATGAAAACTTAATCCATGGCATTCCATATACAGTTAACAGTCAGCAAGAGGATAACAATCCATGATTCCAAAATCCAAAAGATGCTTCAATCAAGAAAAGTCCAAAATGCATGGATAACCAACCAACAAGAACTCCAAAGAAGACCAAAGACAACCTTACATATCCCTTGGCCATTGAAATGTCTTCCTCTCATCCACAATGTGACTCTGACAGCCCACAGATACCAGAGATGACGATATACCAATGTTTGTGAATTATGAAGCAACAGAATGTTCAATTAACTCCGACAAGCATCTATCAATTTGATCTATCAATCAGCAGTGGAACAGACTATCTGGACTCAATTCCAATAAGTGAAATTAAAACACAAGTTTATCCTCTAAAAACAAGGGTGGAATCTCAGTCCATCTCTTGTATAGATCCACACAAGTAAACATGTATGTGTTGAAAGTTTTATGCTGTTGTTGATGAGCGCAGAGATCTTGCATAGCTCCTAATGAAACAAGACTCTCGGCGGCCTTCTACGCATCGATGTAATCCATTTCTAATTAATCCAAGGGGATTGCATGGAGATCACTGCTATAACTCCAAATAATTAGGTATAAGTAAAAACTGTACGGTATGGCAACGAGTACGCATCCACGATCCATGTCGAGTGAATTTTGAGTCCTTACGATAAGCTAAAACGACGGAAAATTGCAAATTGTGCTTCTGGCTGCTAGATGTAGGCACACCCCAAGTTCTACTGATGTAATGAAGGTATAAAAGAGCAAACGATTATTCATCATACAACAATGCATTACATGTACATGCAGATGATGGATGATAGTGGGGCATCTTCGTTCTTCACAGGGGGGCCAGGACAAAAAACAACAAAATTATAACTGGCTTCAACACACAGTGCGCAGCCAGCCATGCGCGATGATTCAATCAAGTCGTCACTACGCATCTGTCAGCGATGGCATGGCGGAAAGAATGTCATCTCCAGCAGGCATCATCCAGGCGCCCTTTGCTCTTCAGGTACATAAAGAGGAATTTGGAGGACCCCCTCCCTCTTTCTTTCTCTACTCTCTCTCCATCTCTAAAGCTTTAAATAGCTCAGACATCATGTTCTCTATTCATGAACCCCCTCCCCCCCCCCCCCCCCCCCTCACCTCACTCCTAAGCACCTCACCCCAATGCAGGAATTTATTTTTAATTTTAGGGGGCTACTTTTCCAATCTGATGGATATCCAGACATTTTTCACATAATACCCTATGTTAATTTTAGGGGCTACCTACTGATTTCAGGGGGGCTATTTGAAAATAAGGGGGCAAAATTGCCATCAGCCCCTGTATATTTCCTACCCTGCCTCACCCCCACACCCCATTAAGAATGACCCCTCCCCTTTTTGAACTCTCTCTCCCTCTCTTGCATAATTACATTCTGTGTCATGTTATTCAGTTATGAACCCATCCCCTGCCCCCTCACCTCACTACCCCATGTCCAATTTAAAGAGAACCATCCCTTTTTTTTATAAACTCTCTCTACCTCTCTCTTCCAAAGCTCAAGTATTATAATTATTTTTTTTAAATTTATGATCCCCTCCCCCTCACTTCACTCCCCATGCCTAATTTAGTAGGACCCCCATCCCCTATCTAAATTCTCAGCTCTCACGCTCACCCTCACTTGTACAATATTCTTCTTTCATGACCCCCTCTCCTGCATCAGACGCCCCAAAGCCCAGTTTAGGAAGACTCCCCCCCCCAACCCCCCCCCCCCCCCCACCCCCCCCCCCTCTTATGTCTTTTGCTTTGTATAATTACCCTCCCCCTCACCTAATTCCTCAATGCCCAATTTAGACCCCGCCCTAAAGCACCCTAACATTGTCTTTTAAATGGCATTGACACTTGATACGATGACACTCCACTTGCGAATTCATTCATGGTTATAATTAGCCTCCCATCAAGTTCAAAGCCAACAATGATTAATACCCAGTTAATCATTTTAATCATAAACAGTAAACACAAAATATACATTATGTCCTTGAGTTAATCAGCGATATGATGTTCAAAAGGGCACTCAATGATGTCTAGAAATAACCTAAATGGGACACCTTAAAACAACAGTTCTTGAAACCTACATTTTTACAGGGAAAATTTTAAAAATAGTAGTTTGTATTGTTTAAATCTTTACAAATCATCAAAGTTATTTCAAAGGTGAAATATCAGTACTTGTTTTGCTTCTAATGTTCATGTCTAATGACCTGGTTATATCATAGTTGTGGCAAAAAATTATCAAGATATAAAGATTTTTTTTTTTTTTTTTTTTTTTCCATTCATATCTTAGCCAAAACTAACCTGTTTTGCATGATATTTGAAAATAATACTTCGCAAGCCTACTTACATTATAGATATGCAAATTATTTCCTATCCAAATAATGTTTTGCACATGACGGCAAAGTAACCCCAGGTTCTATTCATGTAGAATAAACATTGCAAATGTGCGATCCAAACAATCCATAGCCATTTCTAGGTTCTACCAACCCTAAAAGGCCCACACAGAGACCATGCCTCACTGATGCTTTCCCTAGTTACTATAGCAACAGCTGACTTCATCTCAAGCTTCACTGCTAACAGGTGACTACCAGAGATGAAAGACAAAGTACATACATGGCCTTTAGAGCACACATTCAGCAAGTTGGCATTTTAAAGGTGGTTTAGATTCATAAATCACAATGCGCAATGCCATCAAATTATAATGAGCTATGGTGCCACCAAAACTGGGCAACCATAATGAGGAGAGTTTTGAATATTTTTTCTTCGTTCTGGGCCACCCAATTATGGCATCAGACGGTCATACGAGCCAAATGTGATGAGTCTTTATTCTTCTTGCCTGACCAGGCCAACAATATTTGTTTCCTTCTGGCATTGCATAATTAATGCACTATCATACAATCTGAACTAACCCTCTCAATACTAAAAATATCACTAAGCTCATCTTATTACTTACATATGCATACTGTTCAATTTCCTACCAAAGGCAGTGAAAATGATGATTTGGTCCTAAAAATGTCAATAAGGATCCCCAGAAATCAAGAGTCCCAACCCCCCCCCCTTCCCCCAGGCAAGTATAATGTACAAACAAAATCAGACTGCTGTTTCCATGGAGGTGAGCTTGAAAAGTAGCCCCAAAAGGATTGAAAAGGGTTCATTTGAAAGACAAAATATTATTATCCACTTCATATCAGTCTTATGTCCTTGTGAAATATGTACAGTACGTGTACATTCTGTAGGCAAATAATTTAATCAATATATAATGCAGCGCCTGCGCAATTTAACTTCAATATAATTAAGCACAGAAAAAGACATATACATTATATAAAGCAACCAAAGAAAATGGTGGTCTGAGCTTTTACTAATTTTGTAATTTTGGCAGAAAATAACAACGTGAAAAGGATAATTTACATGTGTACATAGCAGGTAAATAATATGTCACGGTCCATTAATTACAGAAAATGATAGTTTAACATGTTGTTTCATTTAATTCCAGCCAGATGTCCTTCCTTGATACATGTAGGTAAGCAATATAAATATTTGTACAGTATATGATCCCATTCCTAGTGCATTAATTCAGCACAACTGAACTAAGCTCAGTTACAGACAAGAACAACATTAGGCAAACTGTGCACTGGGTAATTCTAAAGCCCGACTGGGTGCTAATAATAAAGCTCCCTGGAATTAACATTCCTATCTCGTCATTGCCTGGTGATATCTGATTGCGCCACTGACAGTCCAGTCTGCCACTGCATGGCTGACTAACCGCCTGTTCACACATGTCTCTCAAAACGTCATTGGGATGAGTCGGTGCGGTGCGTCTTACACTTTTAGTACACTTGTTGACCTCAAAATCAGCGTTTAGAAATGTGTTTCAAGCTTATATTTTCACTGGAATTAATATTCTTATCTTCATCATTCCCTAGTGATATCTGATTGCAGCACTGACAGTCTGCCACTGCATGGCTGACTAACCTCACACATGTCGTGTCTCTCAAAACGTCATTGGGATGATTGGGTGCTTTTAAACACTTGTCTACCTCAGAATCAGCGTTTAGAAATGTGATTTAAGTTAATATGTTCACTAAACTTAGCATGCATATCTTGTAAGTGCCTGGTGATATCAGACAGCACAACTGACAGTGACAGTCCAGTCAGCCACTGCAGACTAAATAACCTCATGTTCACACATGACTCATAAAATCGCTATTGGGTGCGTTTAGATACATTTGTCTAGACAAAAATTGGTGGTTTATAGAAACTTGCTTCAGGCCAACCTTTTCACTTGCTAATCATTAGCCTGAACATGATTCAAAAAGCTGATTTGGGGCAAGACAAGAGTAAAACGAAAGCAAATGCAAGATGACTAAATTGTTCACGTTCACAAGGAAATTTTAGTATCTGACCATGAGCACTGTAATGAAAATTGTGTATCCATTACTAACAAAATTATAATGCTTCTTTTAGGATGTCAAATGTACAGTATATCACATTTTCAAGCGGTGTGTGAACTTAGTTTCAAGTGTAATTCATATTCTGGGTGGAGCTTTAACTTTTTTTGAAAGCAGCTGCGGCTGGGTTAACGTGTGCAATAGGCAAAGGTGTTTTGAACATGAGGCCTGCTTCCCCTTTTACACCATGTGAACACATGAGCCGAGACTCTGTTCTGTTGTGATTAGCATAAGTTGGAACAGGAGGGGATGGGCTGTGTAATATAAAAGTGTAAGACATTTAACCTATTTCCTACTACATTTCGCCATCCCCCAAAACCCTCATGATACCAGATTTTACTTTTAAAAGGCAGTTGCTGCAGGGTTAATGTGTGCAATGGGCAAAGGTGTTTCATTAAATGAGGCCTGCTTCCCCAAATACACCATGTGAACACCCGAGCTGAGACTATGTTCTGTTGTGAAGTCGTGACAGGAGGGGATGGGCCATGTAATGTTTAAGTGAGAGATAGTTAACTTGTTTTCCTACTATATTTTGCAATCCCCATTAACCCTCATGATAACAGCTTTAACTTTTAAAAGGCAGTTGCCGCTGGGTTGATGCAGTAGGCAAAGGTGTTTTGAACATTAAATGCGGCCTACTTCCCGTTTTGCACCATGTGAACAACACCTGAGCTGAGACTCTGTTCTGTTGTGATTAGCAGAAGTCGGGACAGGAGGGAACAGGCAGTGTAACATTAATGTCAGAAATGTAACCTTCACGATACCGGTAACTTGCCGATTGGTCAACAGCCAATTCGGTCTACTAGAAAATTATGAATTTGGGGGCATATGATTATAAGTAGGGATTATAATTAGGGTTAGGGGTGTGGATTAGGGTTAGGGGTGTGGATTAGGGTTAGGGTTAGGTTTTGGGTTAGGGATCGTGTTTGGAGTTGGGGAAATTGAAGTTAAAGGCATCAGGTAGTAGACCAAATGAGTTGGAGACCAACTGAGAGTAGACCAAGCAAACATAAACCACGATACCGATCCCAATAAAGGCCATGAACTAGATTTAATCCTACCGCAAGCTGCACATGTGTTGGGGTATAGAGGGCACTGTTTGAAGTGCTACACTGCAGTTCACCATTGGTTCTGGGCTAGCTGGTGCACACTGAACTAGTGTGTGCTTTGAAAGGCGTTCAGGATGGCACAGCTTTTAATTTAGGAATCTATGTCCTGGATCCGTTTACAAGTAAAGAGTAAAGAATACTTCACAAGCACATGTATCAAGTGCTTTGCTAAAAATATACATGATCACCTCTTTTGCACAGTATACAGGACATACCCTAGCAATCATACAGTTATGATTCTGGGTACTGGAAAATAAGAAAGTGACAGAAATTATTCAAGATGTTCAAGAGTGTTGCAACCCATATTCGAATCATGTACTGTATGTTACAAATCCTCGACGATTGGTTCATGAATGTATGATGTGTAGCAAATTTGTAATTTGTATGCATATCTCTGTTGTTTGAATTGTATTTGTAGGTTTACATTCAATCAAAGGTTACTCAATTTAGACCAACCATTCAATCTAACACAAACAATCACCTTTGACCTGCAGGCTACAGAGGCTGACACTGATAGTTCTCTGTGTCATTCAAGGTCAAGTCTAGGGAATAATGTAATATTATTTTCAGAGGTTACTTTTTAAGCGTGCCTGCACTGAAATTAAAACAGGACTCTCAAATGTTATTTAACATTAATTAACATATTTGTATTTGGGTGGGGGGCACTTTTGGCATTTTGAAGCTAAATCACATTAACCCTTAGCATACATTTTTTTTCAGTTAAGATTTCACCCTTTAGCAAGTGCAGGGGGAGAATTACGTACAAATTGTCCGCTATAACTTATAATTTATATGTGGTGGTAACAACCAAAAAAATACTTTTTTTTTCACGAGGGCGATTTTGAAAATTTTGAGGGAAAAAAACAGCCTCGTGAAATTATTCACGAGGGCTATTTTGGGGCTCACGGGGGCTCTTTCTTTTTTTTACATCGTTTTCACTGCTTAAGGGTCTAATAAATGATTATCATGATGTGATCTATCTGATTATGCCATGTTTGGTACGTTTCTGGCGCTTTCCGTTCATGCAAAAAGATGTTTAAAAAAAAAAAATTTTTTTAATTAAAAAAAAAAAAAAATCTTTTTTTTCTTTTGTTTTTTTTCGCCCCCGTGCCGTGACCCACGGGGGCGATTTTAAAGGTATCGGGGGCGAATCGCCCTTTGCCCCCGTGTATTTTTTTGGTTGGGTGGTAAGAGCATTTATTAAAGGGGACCACCAGGCAAAGGACAACACATTATTATATGTTTTGGTACCGTTTTGTGATATCAAATAGATACCCAACATTTTGCAAAGGGTTGTGTAATTCATAAACAAAGCAATTAATTTCCACCACTTACGGAACCACTGCTATTTCCTGGTTCCATACGGGCCAAGCATTTGCGAGTGCGCCAATGCTTTCACGCGTACGTCAATAGATTCCCGGATGATTCATTCGCTCTGCACAGTGCGCTCTGGCTCTGCACGCATATAGTCTACGCAATTCAGACCGCATGAACGCATGGTTGAGAATGGTGATGCGTTTTCCAATTATATATTTTTTTCTGAAAACATATTTTTGTGAACTTGTTGAAGGAATGGAATACTAAAGATGGTACCTTTCTATAATAAGAATATTATTTTTGGGTGGTGGTACCCTTTAACTCTGTGGGAAGAGTTTATAATATAAAACATAAAAAATTGTTTGTACCAAAAAAACAAATTATCAATGTTTTTCTATTCACACCACTGGTTCAGTCAACCTATTTGAACAACCATCTCCGGTCTACATTCCAGAGCTCTTCACATACTAGCCTTTTAGCAAGGCTTCGTGTCTCAAGCAAGCAATGGCTGCACTGCATGCAGGATCAGGAACGACTGAACGCGTGATGGAGACTATCCGGTGAGTGGTGAAGTCGCCTGTGATCCCCTCAGCAAGAGATTGTGCATGATAGTCGCGCTCTCCAGTCGTTCCTGCATAACGTATATTATATTCCACATACTAAGAATCTTGCTCTACGATTGGTCAAAAGTTAATCACGTGATGAAATATAGTTTTGCCCATTCGTTACACTCTGTAGATATCTTGGGTGAAAGTGCGTTGCACTCACTAGATAAAAAGTACTATCTACACTCCGCGGTTGCATTGAATTGAATACCAATAAGTGGCGCGATAACTCTATGCGCGCGGTTGCATTGAATTGCTGTGGAGAGTGTGTATTCAAATTCCGCACTATTCAGCATAGCCACACACTGCACAGTCAATTCAATGCAACCGCGGATGTGTGTGTGTGTTGCGCGAATTACAAATGTAATGCGTACTTTGCACTGTATATGTATCGTACACCGCTTGCCATGACTCTGACGTTTAGACTTTAGAACGTTGACTTATGAACTGTTTTAGTGTTTCATCATCATTGATTACAATTTTCTTGGAGTCTGACTTGGAGTTGGAGTTCACTTTCATTTTATAAAGACCCAAGTGCTAGCCTATAGCCTTAGGCTATGGAATTGTCATGGAGTTAAACAATTGGAATAGCCATTGTTGGTAAGTAGATCATAGTCTAGTACCAGTAACTGTAGTGTTACTGTTAGTGTTAGAACTAGGCCTAGACATTAAAAGCAGTTTAAGTTGTCTTTCTCGTAGACCTAGCTACCAGTGAAATGTTTCCAATGTAGAATATAAAGCAAATAATCACCTTTTGGTTTCAGGCAATGGCAAACCATCATTTCCTCGGCAATCTGAATGTATACGCTATCTTTCCTCAGCTTCGCTTCGGAAAGATAGCTACATCCAGATTGCCTCGGAAGTGATAGATTGTGCCATTGCCTTCACCAATGGTAATTATTTGCTTACTATACCATGCATTCAACTCAGCTCAGACGAGACAGGCCTTGTCAAAAGGCTATTCACATGTATTACTTTGTATAATGGGGTTAAGGGTGAAGGTGAAGGGTAAAGGTCGTTTCAGGTCAAGTCATCTTACTGGTGCTAATTGGAGTGGTTGTGGTAATGGCTTGCTTGGAGGCATGTAAACCACCAACATCAAGCTCGTAATGTATTGCGCAAAGGCTGCGATTGATATGATCTATGATCTATTCTGAGTACATCATCAACTTTACAGACCTCATCCAAATATGAACTAGAAATTGCGCGCTCGGCGGGTCGCGCAGCCGAGCACATGTATCCCCCGAACCAATTGCATTGCACTTTTGTGGGTTGTAATATTGTGAACTGAACAAGTTTGGTGGTGTACGTTGTTCTACTAGGCTGGCAGTAGCCTTTGGGCAAGGCCTCGCGCGCTGTTTGTCCTCCGAGCAGGGTCTGATTAATAGACAAGGCGATGTGCGCTTACAGCAGTGATCGCTGGACTGAGCCGCGTCAGCGGCGAGGCCTTTGAATCGACTCCAAGCTGGGGCAGAACCGCCCAAGCCTACTTCATACCAAATAAGAAAATAATCGGACAAGAACTCGGACCTGTAGAGCGGTCACAAGGTAATCTTAACTATTTCTTTATATCATGGTTACCATGGCAACCATGAATCCGCCCCACACCAAAATCAATAGGCTTCATCCTCTTTCCTTAATACACCTTCATACCAAATAAGAAAATGATCGGACAAGAACTCGGACCTGTAGAGCGTTCACATGGTAATCTTAACTATTTCTTTATATCATGGTTATCATGGTTACCATGGCAACCAGGACTCCGCCCCACACCAAAATCAATAGGCTTCATCCTCTTTCCTTAATACACCTTCATACCAAATTAGAAAATGATCAGACAAGAACTCGGATCTATAGAGCGTTCACAAGGTAATCTTAACTATTTCTTTATATCATGGTTACCATGGCAACCAGGACTCCTCCCCACACCAAAATCAAAAGGCTTCATCCTCTTTCCTTAATACATCTTCATACCAAATTAGAAAATGATCGGACAAGAACTCGGACCTGTAGAGCGTTCACAAGGTAATCTTAACTATTTCTTTATATCATGGTTACCATGGCAACCAGGACTCCGCCCCACACCAAAATCAATAGGCTTCATCCTCTTTCCTTAAGACACCTTCATACCAAATTAGAAAATGATCGGACAAGAACTCGGACCTGTAGAGCGTTCACAAGGTAATCTTAACTATTTCTTTATATCATGGTTACCATGGCAACCAGGACTCCGCCCCACACCAAAATCTAAAGGCTTCATCCTCTTTCCTTAAGACACCTTCATACCAAATTAGAAAATGATCAGACAAGAACTCGGACCTGTAGAGCGTTCACAAGGTAATATTAACTATTTATTTATATCATGGTTACCATGGCAACCAGGACCGTGCCCCACACCAAAATCAATAGGCTTCATCCTCTTTCCTTAATACACCTTCATACCAAATTAGAAAATGATCGGACAAGAACTCGGACCTGTAGAGCGTTCACAAGGTAATCTTAACTATTTCTTTATATCATGGTTACCATGGCAACCAGGACTCCGCCCCACACCAAAATCAATAGGCTTCATCCTCTTTCCTTAATACACCTTCATACCAAATTAGAAAATGATCGGACAAGAACTCGGACCTGTAGAGCGTTCACAAGGTAATCTTAACTATTTCTTTATATCATGGTTACCATGGCAACCAGGACTCCGCCCCACACCAAAATCAATAGGCTTCATCCTCTTTCCTTAATACACCTTCATACCAAATTAAAAAATGATCGGACAAGAACTCGGACCTGTAGAGCGTTCACAAGGTAATCTTAACTATTTCTTTATATCATGGTTACCATGGCAACCAGGACTCCGCCCCACACCAAAATCAATAGGCTTCATCCTCTTTCCTTAAAGGGATCTAGTAACTTTGTTGAGATGTGCAAAAACTGATGAATGGTTGATGCAATGTATACTGTTGTTATCTCATATGTCCTCAGGGTATTGTGTGAAAATTTCAGGTCAAATGGACAATGTATGGCCAAGTAATGAGCGAAAATGCAAAGTGATATTGGGTGATATTCACCAACTCACTGCATTCACTTTGTACAGGGATGAAAATCTCGCCCGGAGATTTTCTTATCTAAATACTTCAATCATACATATCTTTGTAATGAAAGGGAAATTTGAAAAACCGAAAGCTGTCCCATGATTTTATTGTTAATACGAATACAACAAGGTATAAAGGAACCGCTAGAATTACAATTTTATTTTGAGGATTTGGACAATGTTACTAAGTCCCTTTAATACACCTTCATACCAAATTAGAAAATGATCGGACAAGAACTCGGACCTGTAGAGCGTTCACAAGAAAATCTCTGCGGCGGACGCGGCGGCGGCGGCGCGACGAGGCCAAATCCATAGTATCCCCCGAAGTGGTTCGGGGGATACAATAAAGACATTTTATTTCATTCAACAGAGTCATTGTTAAGAGAGAGACGGGTTTGAACATTCAACCAATCTGAATAACCATCTCCAGTATCTACCCTACATTCTAGAGCTCTGCACAAACATGTAGATTGTATAATGGGGTCAAGGGTGAAGTTTATAAGTGTTAAAGGTCGTTTCAGGTCAAGTCTTCTTCCTGGTGCTAATGGCTTGCTTGGGGGGCATTCTGATTCTACACCACCAACATCAATCTCGTAAGTTATTGCGCAAAGGCTGCGATTGATATCTATGATCTATTCTTAGTAACATCAATTTTACAGACCTCATCCAAATATGAATGAAGATGTATGATTTTTTTTTCAATAGAGGCATTACCTGTTCCCTTCGAGATTCTGAAATCTCCATAGACTTTGTATACAACCCACCAGGTTCCCGTAGTCAAGGGGTAAAGAGAGAGTGGTTTGAACATTCAACCAATCTGAACTATCCACCTTCAGTGTCTACCCTACATTCCTGAGCTCTGCACATAGTATACATGTATATTGTATTGGGGTCAAGGGTGAAGTTGATAGTGTTAAAGGTCGTTTCAGTCAAATCTTCTTCCTGGTGCTAATTGGAGTGGCTGTGGTAATGGCTTGCTAGGGGGCATACATGCCCTAGTCATCAGACTTGTAATTGATTGCGCAAAGGCTGTGACTGACCTCTTTGGCGAGTAACAAGCAAAACAGACTCCATCCACTGATGACTGAAAGAAAACTGCACATGGAAGGTTTACACAGCAAAGAAAACTTTTTAGAAAACACCTTATTTTAATTTTATATCAGATCTTTATCTAAAATTCCCAAATTTATAAACAATTGTAGGAGTATATGTGATGCATAATGAGCTAAGGATGAAATGGACAAAGGGTCATCTGAGGTCACAGTTTCTTCACAAGAATAACTGAAATGACAGCCCGGGTAAATGCTTGCTTGGGGCATGTACTTGAACAAATTACACTTCTTAGGCTGCACTTTATGAACTTGTTCAAGAATATCAACTAACACACAAATATGTGCCTGAATCAGTGTACGAGTAATGAGGGTAAAGGAGGAAAATGACAGTTTTATATAAAAGGTCATCTTAGGTCACAGCTTCTTGCCAAGACTAATTGAAATGTCAGGGGTAAAAGTGAAAGCATGTTTAAGACATGTACTTGAACAAACTTTAAATTTAACAAGGTTGTATTTGACCAAATTATTTAACAAGGATGTTATTGTGAACATGGTGGCTAACAAGCATAACAGACATCTATTGATGACTGAGGGGGAAAGTAAATGTTCACACTGAGGATTTTGTGAGTAGTGACCAGAAGTTCCCTGATTTTCAACATCTTCATTACATCCTACTTAGTGAACAGTTACAGCAACGCCAGGGAGAAATAGGTGATTTGCACCCCCCCCCCCCCCCCCCCCACCCTCACCCCTCCCAAGCTTTTCCCTACCCTTCATTAGATTTAGTTTGTGTTTTTTTTCTTCTTGTACTGTACATCTGTTTGCTCACATTTCCCACTCACATGGCCTTACCCCATCCTTGCCCTCACCACCGCCCCTTTTTTCCCTCCCCCCCCCCCCACCCTGCTTGCCCTCTTTCCCCCGCGACTCCTTGCCCTCTCCATGCCCTTTCCATGCCCCCTGCTTGCTCTCCCCCCACCCCCTCCACCCCTCCCCTTCCACTTTTGAAAGCCTGGTGCTGCCATGCATTAGTGGCAAAGCAATTCCAAAGTCATCTCACCAAATATTTTTGCCAGTTATTTGTGAGCAAGGTCAATGGTGTTTCTCTTTCTAGGAATCTCACAGTAGACTGTAACAATAAATAATGCACTTTTAAAAACCACTACCTTCAATGTATACATGTACGTACAGTACACTGCAGTGTTTTGATTTTTCGCATGGAACTATTGCACCAGTTGCAAGGTTTAATAGCTCAGTGGTCCAGTGTGCACGTATACAGTATGACAATTACATGAAACGTGCCAGCATTCACTTGTTTATATAATTTCTTATGTAAACAAAAAGGCATGTTTATCAATTTTGTTCACAATAGATCGAAATGTGGGGAGTATGTGGGACTATCTAGATCCATGGACTTTACTCAGGAACAGAGTACAAACTGTACTGTACTGGATTGAAGTGGGTGGAACTGATGTTCAAAGTGTACAATTATGTTCACTGTTAAATAAATACACTGACCTACATAGAAAATGACAAATCCGCATTCCAAGATGCATTCCAAAATGTACATAAATTTAAACATTTATTTGTAGACAGATTTGCTGTTGGATTTAATGCTAATTTTACATTTACTCCAGTCTCTACACAATATGTGTTGTTGTTGCTGATTTTTTTTAAATGTGGCACTGCATTAAATTAAAAATATTTTACGCCATGTTCTTTTTTACACACAGTAGAAGTGTAGAACTGATAAAATCAATCAAAAAACACACATTGGTAGACTTGGTAGTTAGGTGTTAGTACATGTAGTACTACTACCAGGGAAATAATGAATTTCTCATTTTATGGGGCTACTTTTTCAATCTGATGGATATCACAAAATATTTCACACAATACCCTATAGTAATTTTAGGGGCTACCTTCTGATTTCAGGAGGCTACTTTGAAAATTAGGAGGCAAAATTTCTCTCAGCCCCTGTATATTTCCTACCCTGACTAAGTACTGTAGCTGTAGGTGTGTCTTCCGAAATGATTGGCTAAGTGCTACAACCTGTGTGTATCGACCTGCAAATTATGTCAATCTACATATTTGGACTGAGCCCATTATTATGAACAGCATGTCTTCCACTATACCTCCATGACCTGAGGCACCACCTATACTGTAGATCTACATGTACCGTACACATAACTGTACATGTACTTACACTAACAATAACACTGAAACTAACTCATTGGGTGATTTCAAGTATGGTGTTTAAGGCCGGTGTTAGTGTTTATTACACACAAACACCAGTTTGATAAACACTAACACCAGCCCTAAACACCATACTTGAAATCACCCATTGTGTAGCTTAGTGCTTAGTGGGATAGCCAAGGTACTTGTAGCTTGATGAATCCCGGAGCTATTTTTAACAGCCCCAAAACCGGAATCATACAACTGCTCAAGCCTCAACTCTCACTCTCCCTCATCCGACCTACGTGTAAATTATGCATAGCACAGAGCAACACCTTAAATGTAAAATTCACATCTGTCATGATGTACAGTATGATGAATTTACTGCCATAAAAAGCTTATGGATAATGTGACAGCCTGTTTTACTTTTAATAACATGCAGAACTGATACTAGTAGTAAGCAATCAAACATACATGTTGAATCCATGATATAGATTATTGGAAAATGGAAGTTGTGCAATTTACTGTAATTGTGCAATGCACAATTGCTCAATTTTGTAACCTAGAAGTATTTGCTGTAAATTATATTTAAGCGTTGTCTTAATTAAGCATCTCTACCTAGGAGTTTATTGCTGACCACCAATATTTGAGAGGATAATAAAGTACATATTATTACACACATCAGGTCAACCGTGTGACTGAAAAAGGTTTTTTTAATGCGGAACACTGCAGAAATCAAGTTATACTGGTGTAAAAGAGTGGAATATGCTAGAAGACTCTATCAAATCCAGCACAACAATCACTAAATTTAAAAAACAATGCCGTACGTACCTTTTGAAATCCATGCCGCATTTATGAAAGGAGTTTGTAATATCTTCTCGTTTTTCCTTTGTAACATACTAAATTTATACATACATGTATCATTTATGTACTATATTGTTTATTCATTTTTATATATTTAGGTGTGCATTTTTATGCAAATGTTCAAATAGGGTTTTGTGTGTGTGTGTGTGTGTGTGTGTGCGTGTGTATCTGCGATATCTGTATGAGTTATATTTTGTATGCTTTATTTTATATGTATACTTAAGGGCCATTTCTCCACAAGCCTTGCTTTCTTAATGGTCCGAACCATAGAACAATCATTACGTATTATGTCTTAATGTTGCAATTTGTTGTATTGTTTTTTATCATGTTTATGGTTGAATAAATGAAATGAAAATGAAAAAAGTATGTGAGGCTGTCTTTCTAGAACTAGTACAGTCTATATTGTGTCATGAATGCAGAGTTTCTGAGCGATAGTGTGGGAAAACAACGGAAGAGCAGACTTGTTTACATGTACAGCATGCGCATGGCTAATCAACAGCGCCCAGTGCATAATAATATAATAGTCCACTCAAATCAACCTGAGCTGTGTAAAGATGAATCACCTATCACTCCCTAATCAATATTTCTCATTGTCACATTTTGTTGTGACCTATTAAATCAATTTCCCTTCAGCCTACTATCAGTGCTCACTGTACACCGTACTTAGAATAGTAGCAAAACATTTTTTTTTTTTTTTTATATTCATGCACATAATATATTTATGTTATGTAACCTATGTTCTATGGCCTATGCTAATTTTGAGCACTGATGTATGTATGTACCTCACCAAGGTATTAAAAAAAACATGGATTTCTTTTCTTATGCATTTTCATTACTTAGCCATTCTTAAGTATCCTCCATTAAGAAATAAAATCAATTCAGAAGGGCCTTGACCAGATGTAAATCAATTGATAAACATAATACATACGAGTCGAGTAGCAGTGTTCTGAACAAGTATACTTAGTACTTGTATACACTACAGTAGTGTACTGACGTTGTGTAACTTGTAATTATACAGTGGTACACACTACCATCAGTTTTTCACATAGAGCTCTCTCAGGACTATTATTTGAGTGAGCATAAAAACAATTTTATATAATAGATCTATACACATCACATATTAAAGAAAATATGATTGTGAGGTTACACTTTCAGTCAACAAGTGTTTAGTGGCAAAATTGCGAATGTTCAGTTTTATGATTGTAACTGGGGTAGTGGAAAAATACAAGCTTGTGGCCATTTAGCTTCAAAAATGTCTGGCTAGAGCTAGAAAAGTGCTCACAACAAAGACAAAAATTTACAAAATAGAAATGTAATGTCCCCCTGAAACCAGTAATGTATGGTCAACTGTATAAAACATACATACTCCAATCCAATGTACAATACATGTGTACGAGTCATACAGCAACAAAATTTTCAACAAAGTTAGGTATTTGGCACAACTCTGCTACTTTCTGCTAACGACACTATACGAGCTAGCAGAGCAAACAAAGGGTTGGTCAGAAAGGAATTTAGCTATTATTCTCTAAACATGTTCAGGACCCTGTTACCTTTGGAATTAATCTTAAGTTTAGCCCTCAAAGCCTCTGCCTAAACCAACAGTTATTGTATTGGGGACAAGGTCTAGATGTAGAAGAACTTTGTGGACATAAATTCTAAATTTCAAATGAGGAAGTACAATGTTTCTTTCTACTTTTATCTTGAGTTTCCACGATTCCATCCCCTACACTGAATGTACTAAGCCCACATTTATACACAATTTACGCTCATAAGTCAAAACCTTGAACCCATTTCTATTTTGCTTCTATTTTTCTCATAATTTGATTTTTTTAAATTCCAAACAGAGTGAAACTATGCATTTTTAACTCTGTATACTTTCTGTAAGATTGCATCATCATTGCAGGTGTCTTGTATTATTACACATATTTGTATCCACAGACCCAGATTTATAACCAAAACAAATGTTTTTGTTTTATTAATTGTCTACAATATTGTATGTACATGTTCATTATGAAATTTTAGATGTAGATGATGACGTCATATTTCAATGAAATTGAACGTTCCTATTGGTTGATGTACCTTGGTGCAATACTAAATGCACTCGAGAAATTCCAAATGTTTTGGTGTATATTCTGGTATTCAGCTCCAAACCATGCACTACTTGTATAATTTGTGAAGAGTACACATGGCACCCTGGAAAAAGGAGCAAGATCACAGATAGAGCTATCAGGATGTTTAAAAAAATAATGCTCATAAATATGTGACAATTATTATGTTAAAAGTTTTATTGTGACATTATTCCTGATTAATTCAACTAAGTCAATTAATCAACTAATGTTCCTTCTTGGTAAATGGAAACCAGGAAACGTTAAATTAAAATTCTCTCCATCAGGGAACTGGCACTTACTGAATTGATGCTACCATGATCACTGTTTGACTGGTTTACTGTGTTCCCTGTTGCTAGGAATAAAAAGCCACCTAAACTATACATCATGGCTGTGCAAGTTTCTGATGCCTCTTAACTTTAAGATGAATTATTCTCCTCAATTTCATAGTTGGGCAAGTGCAAGATAACGCGCACGTTACGTATGGGACATTTCAGAGACTTTCGCTCAAAAAAAAATAATGTAGAGGGACTTTGATTTTATTCTTTTACCATCTCCATTACTGGTATCTATAAGAAGAATAACCTTGGTAAAGATAGTGACCTTTGACCTTTGCAATAATATTTTATTATATAAAATGTATGGCGTTACGTATGGGACCAGAAGAAATGAGGTTTTTTATAAATAATTTTTAAGTTGAAAACTCTGTGAAAGTAATTTAGAGGACAGGTTGTAATTCAATGTGGTAGAGGGTACATTGCTCAGGTTTATTGAGGCAAAGTTTCATTTCATTCCGAAGAACGCTTTTCTTACAGGCTCTAATTAATTTGGGTAAAGACGTGTTACGTATGGGACAGTTACGTATGGGACATTTTGTCCCCATTCGTTTAATGTAGGTAAATCAATATTTAAGGCAAATTGAGGGTATTTGGTAAAAAATAACGAGTTTCCATGGTGATCTGTGTAAATAAGTATCAGAAATGGTTATGTCACCCCTTAAAACCCTATAAAAGAGGTATCACTCATTAGTTTAGCGTTCCTAGATCAGAATTTATACAATTTTACAGGAATTTGGGAATATGCAAATTAGGTAAATATCTTAATTATGCAAATCATATACTTTGAATAATGTTTTTGGAGTCAAAGTAAGTTAAGAAATCTTAAATACATAATAGGACACGATTAAATCAAATTAGTAAATTTTGTGGGTTTGTAAGCTACTGTTTAACAGTAATATTCATAAATATGCAAATTAGGGGCAGCCATCTTGGATTTCAGGGCTTTGCTCAAGTGATACATGCTAATGAGGAGCAGAATTGGCTTAATTTGCCCCAAATACCTTAAATGAAATGTTGGAACATTTTACACTACATTCCTGATTACAAATAGACATCTTGCTCTAATTCATGAATATGCAAATTAGCTAATTATCTTTCAAAATGGCTGCCGAGCATAAATTATTGTTTTACTTAAATGGCTTCACTTCTAAAAAAGTTTATGGACCTAATTACCTTCTCTATACTCATTTAACATTGATATATCATGACAATATCACTCCAAAATAAATATTTGCCTATCTGCCACAAAGGCTCCCAGCAGCTACATTGACTTTGTACGCGAATTATGTCCCATACGTAACACATTGTCCCATACGTAACACTTTTTATAAATTCTAATTTTCTTATAAAACAAAGGGAAATACAAATTTCCCGGCTTATTATAGTATTTTAGTTTTAAAATGCATAAATTAGAACTTCCCAAAGTTGCACTAGAATAAGTATTAAATTATTTGAAAAAAATGAAAAAAGGTTCCTCATTTTGTTACGTATGGGACATTTCATGATAAGACATGACCTAATTTGCATAATTAATTAGGTCATGACTTAATATTTATGCAAAATTTATATGGATGATTGAGTGGTCATGTCTATATATGAATGAAATATCATATCATTCCCTTTGATTTTTTATGAATTTGTATAATTGTCCCATACGTAACACTCTATTTCACATTTATGCAAATGAGGCCCTTCAAATTTGCATAAATTTACATAAATTTGAATTTCTTTTCATGGAATTCAAAACTTCAACTCATGGGCTTCAATATGATGTGAAACATGTCATCGGTAAATCAAGATGAAATTTCAACAGCTAGGTTGACGTTATCTTGGACTTGCCCAGTTAAATCAATGCTAGAAATTAACTTTCTTCTTTGTGACCCAGTCAGGCAGGTCAAAAACACTAAATTATTGTCTTAATGTAGTGGACCAAAACCTGAAGCTGGTAGCCTAAAACAGAGAAAAACATTAACAATTATGTTATTTTTGGTTGTCCATTGGGGCCAGTGGAATCGAGGATCAATTACATTTGGTGGCCCAAAATTGATCTTCAGGCTGTACTGTGCTAAATGTATTATAAATTATGCAAAATTTACTTTCCTAACTGGGCAAAATAATGACAAATACTTGTAAGATATCTCAAGGAAAGCACTCAATGGGTTAACAAATGCGAGTCTGGATTGGAAAGACTACATGAAAACTACAGTCTCTGATTCAGAACTAAGAATAAGTAACTTCCCTTCTTACACCATACACATGCCCACAGGGAGCCCGTTTTAAATCCAGTTATCCCTTGTAAAGAGATTACATCTTAATTCCTTCCACAGTTGTACTTGCACATGCATGCAAATGTAACTGATAGTAAGCCCACGAGGAATGCATATATCTTGCGCTAGTCTATAGGAGGCCATGATAGTCTAAGAGGGGCCATCGTCCCTACAATACATTTTAATGTTGGCAATGGTTGCTATGTACAGCGTTACTTGAACAGTATGTTACTTGTGTAATTAATAGTAAGCCCGTACACTAGTCTCAAGTACGCCATGATCAAGGGGGCCATTGTCCCTACAATGCATTTCATATTGGCTAAAATATTGTTACTCACTGACCAGTACAATATGAGTTTAGTCAACAACAACTAAAAACTACATCGAGTACAGCAGAAATGCAGGTAAACATTACAAAATGCAAGTACCGTACATGTACATACTTCAAACAATATTGTAGAACTTGAATAAGGTGTGGTACACTCTCCGGTCATAACAATCATAAATCATATAACAGGGCTCCACACTTGTACCTTTTTTTATCAGTGGCCAGGTTGGGCCAGTGAAATAATTTATTCCCCTTATCTGGTGGCCCGAAAGAAAAATTTACTGGCCCGAAAATTGTATTTCATGAGTAAACTTTTTACTATTCAAAATATCACTCTTTCCTGATCAAACCTGTGATTATAGATGAAGTATGTATGGAAGAAAAAAAGATTTTTCAAATTTTGTCAATGTCAGGTTGAAAATCTGCTTGCCCAATCGGGCCACCAAAATATGACTGTTATACACTGGCCCAAAGTGCAATTTCACTGGCCCCGGGCCAGCGGGCCAGACATTTGATCTAGAGCGATCAAGTATAACTTTTGCCTCCTGGAATTACCCTTTCCTCAAATATCAATAACAAGGTCACTCCATTCAGTACAGGAACTAATTGGGAAAAAATGTATTGCGGATGATAGGGCTAAGTAGTAAAGCAACACGTTTTCTTAATCACTAACTAGTGGTTACCTGGGTAAGCATTTGGTATACGCAGGGCTTGACACTCGCACTGGCCCGCTGGCCCGGGGCCAGTGAAATTGCACTTCGAGCCAGCAAAAATGTATAAAAGTCATAAGTTAACCCGAGTTGGCAAACTACACAAAATGATCTCTTGTTGCATTCTATTTTCTACCATCGACATGATGCAAAACACTGCTCAAAATAAATTTCTAATATATAGCCTATGTAATAAAATGAGAGTCAATGTGGGGCCTACATTTTCAATCCTAGCAGATTCTTCTTCTAAAATATACTTTGAATGGAACTACACATAAAGCCAGTGTAGTAGTTTTATGAATATGGACCCCAGTGGTAAACAAAATCGGTACCTGGTAAGATTTAAGTGCACAGGATGACAATGGGTCAAAGCGCAAAAGGGTCTGGATGCAATACCCATTTTAGATTAAAGAATCCATTTCTGTGTGTGTGTCTATTGACAGAGCACACAAGTAGCGAAGTAAGGGGCATTAGAGTGTGTGCAGATTTGACTTGTTTTGTTCGGATGCACTCTAGTACGAAAGTAACTTTCTAGTATTCAAAGGAATCTGCCCTAATTTGGGGTAAATTTTTAACTGCAGGTCACATGTTAGAACTAACGGACTAAACCCCATTCACTTTACAAATAGTACCGTAAAACTCCGTGTATAAGACGCACTTTTTTCCGTCGGAAAATTTTCAAAGTGGGGGGTGCGTCTTATACACAGGTACAGCCAAAAAAAAAAAAAAAAAAAAAAAAAAAAAAAAATTTTTTTTTTTTTAGAATTTTTTTTTGAGACACCCGGTAGTCATGTTTAATGCATATTAAACTGGTCTAGGGCATGACAAGAGCTTGATATAAGGGGGAACATTTATCAAAATATACCTTTTCCTACATAAATTATAGTGGTTAGCAAAACAAAATGCAAGTTTTTAAGCAGTAGCACTGCTACTAATTGAATATTCAGATATTCATGAGTAGCAGCACTCATTTAATATTCAATTTTCTAAACAGTGGTTATACATTTTTCTCAACAAAAAAGTTATTAATGAATTTAGTATTTTGCATATTTAATGAGCATTGCTACCTCATGAATATATGAATATTCATGAAAAAAAATATTCTTAAAAAAAAAAAAAAAAAAAAAAAAAAAAAAAAAAATGTTTTTTTTTTTTTTTTTTTAATAGAAAGTTGGGGGTGCGTTTTATACACGAGTGCGTCTTATACACGGAGTTTTACGGTAAATGAGTCTACCCTTGAAATGCTCTAGAATATTAGTTACATTACACTCAAAGTTTTAAGCAATTCCTTAATGCAGAAATTAAATTTAGCCTTAATTGCTGGGCCGAGTACAACCAAAAACAAGAGCCCCAGGGGGGCACGACGCTCACCTGAGGTCAATCAATTCACATCTGGCGCATGTTCTCTCTGGCACCCTCAGAAGATATGAAATCAGTTGAAATCATGCCAAAATCTATAATGTGATGTACTATTTAATCAATAACTTTTGATCCCCTGTACCTAACATTATGATTTACCATAATGTTTGGGTGAATCATAAAAAAAGACAGACACACATATAAGACAAAGCTTAACACATTTCACCAGCCACTGACCACTTCAGCATATTAACCCCACTCACATAGGGACCCTATGGGGCCATTCTGCGATATGACAACTTGCATTGTCATTTACCGTAAATCTCCGTGTGTACGGCGCACTTGTGTATAAGGCGCACCCCCTACTTTCTAAAAAAAAGAAATTTTGTTTTGGGACACTTACTTACAAAGATCTTCAATTATGAGAAAAATTTATAACAAATTGTTAATTATTAGATAATTGCATATATAATGAGTACTGCTGCTCATGAATGTATGAATATTCATTAGTAATTTGCTTAATAAACTTGAATTTTTTACCTATTTTTTACCTATCTTATATATTTTTTTTTTTTGCTGTACCTGTGTATAAGGCGCACCCCCAACTTTTTCTATTTGTTTCCGACGGAAAAAAGTGCGCCTTATACACGGAGATTTAGGGTATATAGATACCTATATGTTATGATACTTGTTGATGTGGAGAAGAAAATATTTGAAATTCATTTCACATTTCCTACGAGCCATTCTTGGGTCCCATGCAGCTAGGTAAGAATAAGACTAGTTATGTGAGGTGTACAGGAAGAAAGAGCATAAATTCCTTTATTTTTAGAGCCCTATTTTGTTACTCTACCTGCTTTAGTTATGTTTTAATGATTTTTATTATTGTGTAAATAACTATAATTTAGAAAAAATCCTCAAATTGGCAACACATTGTGATACATGTATTTGTGAAACAGATATATTTGTGTTCAAATTGGCATCTTTGCGGCAAAGTCACTATATTTGTCTTAAATGGTTATTACTTAATATTTTCCACTTATTTTTATGCCATTGATCCGTCGATGAAATTTAGGAGTTGCCAATTTGTAGAGGAAAACAATGATCAATTGTGCCTTAAAATAGCTCTCGTCCTTGATGGGATTACAGCTAGGTTCGGTATGATTTGATCATTTGATCATCTTTTGAAGGAACACCAAAATGCACAAACAACTTTCATTCTTCATCTACCATTTTAGCAACTTTGGATCCCCTCCCTAAAGATAATTAAAGGAGTATATACCTCTGTGCAAAATTTAAGCTAGAATTGTTGAATAAGTAGTAAATGCATATAACAGAAAGAAAATAAAACAAAAACAAAATGTGACCTAGAAAACATCAATGATACAATAGGGGCATTCACACATGCTAAAAAGTAACAATTGCATGTTGCTTCAAATCATGATTATTTTTTTGCATATTTTATATTCATTTAATTCCAATGGGTTAATTTAATAGCATCATTTTATTCTCTGGTCTCTAACAGTCGAAAAAGCACAATGCAACTGAGTGTGCAAATGGAATGCTGTGAAACCACTAGACCACCGAAAGGCTGGTTAATTTTAGAGTTTGATTCTAACTATCCCAGTAAGTAAGGTTATTTAATTCATTTAATTGTGCTGGGTCATTAAAAAAAGTATGTTTCTTGCATGTTCACACAGGCAAAAAAAACACCTCACAACCTGCTGGATTGTACGATTTTTAAATCAAAATGCACATGAGCAACTGGACCAAACTTTGACCTACATGTAACTATTCCGCACCCATCCATTGACCGAGTGCTGAAGATACTGTAAGCATGCATTTTGCATGTTGGATATGAAAACTGATACAATTTACACTGTTCACACACACAAACACCACTTGCAAAAAGATACACCAAAAGTGTATTGCACATGATGATTTGAATCATACTTATTTTCATAAATAATCCGAACTACTATTTTCACGCACAAAACCGCCCCTCCCCCCCCCGAAAAAAAATAAATAAAAATAATAACAAAAAAAATAATGAATTGCAACCTAAATAATCATAACTATTTGGGCAGTGTGAATGGTACTAGCAATGAAAGCTGCTAACAAGGTCAAGCATGAAAACATCAAAACATGAAAACACATGCTATAAATAGAAAGATTTGGGTCAAAACATGGTCCTAGATGTAAACAAGTGTCTGGGTTTCCTATTAGCATATTTATTTGCATATTTGGGAGAATGGTGATTGGCTGAGAGCAAGAGAAGGATAACCAGGTGCTTGTTAGTTGGTCTGCAGGTGGTAGGGCCCAAAAAAAACTGTTACGCCCACAGGGCCCTTGTGGGGCCACCCACAAAAATCTTGTGAACAACTTTCATTCTTCATCAATAGAGGCATCTACATATGAAATATCAGGTCTGTCATACTTCTGGATCTTGAGAAGAAGTTGTTTAAAATTTACATATTTTTTACACTTGGTGCCCTCCTCCAGGGCCCCCCTGGGGGCCACGCCCACCATTTTAGCAACTTTGGTTCCTCTACCCCTAAAGATGATTCCTGCCATGTTTGGTTGGAATGTAATCATTGATTCTGGAGAAGAAGATGAAAATGTATATTTCCTATGGTAGGGCCCCCAAAAAAACTGTTACGCCCACAGGGCCCTTATGGGACCACCCACAAAAATCTTGTGAACAACTTTCATTCTTCATCAATAGAGGCATCTAAATATGAAATATCAGGTCTGTCATACTTCTGGATCTTGAGAAGAAGATGTTTAAAATTTACATATTTTTTACATTTGGTGCCCTCCCCCAGGGCCCCCCTGGGGGCCACGCCCACCATTTTAGCAACTTTGGTTCCTCTACCCCTAAATATGATTCCTGCCAAGTTTGGTTGGAATCCGATCATTGGTTCTGGAGAAGAAGATGAAAATGTAAAAAGTTTACGGACGACGGACGACGGACGACGGACGACGCACGACGCACGACGGACGACGGACGACGGACGACGGACAAAAAGCGATCACAATAGCTCACTTGAGCCTTTGGCTCAGGTGAGCTAAAAAGCTTTGGCAACCAAAATTTTTTTGAATTTAATATGATGTACAATTTCACTTGCTTTCAGAACAAGCCATCAAAATGGAACAGCCTCTTCAATGTTTTTCTTTATTGTGTGGTCACGAGAAAAAGGAGAAATTCTATAAAATATTTAATTTAAATTGCCTGACCAGGCCAACAGGAAAAAGTGTTAATTTCTACCACTGCCTTTATATAAAAAGCTTTGTTGCATGACATACAAAGTCAAGACACTTCACATTTGAAAAAGTAGAACTCTAAGTGTAACACTGAAACTGAATGTTACCCTACTTGTTCTTGAATGAGTGACAAGGCCTGCACTAATTGCTTCCCTTTCACAGCATCACCCCATGTGCTCCATGGACCCGTAATAGCTGGTCAATGGACAGGTGTCGACATGAGTAATTACAATTAATGCCACCCTCACACTCAGTGCTAGTGACAGGGCTCACCCTTTAGATTTTCTTTCAGGTGACCAAAATGACACACCAGATAGACTCAGACCATAGACTTGTAAGGTGTTTCTAATGGCTAAATGAAATTGCTGGTGTCCATTGGTAATCAGCCCACTGCTAATTATGTAATGAGTACTGAGTGGTAGCACACTGGACGGAAGGCTTATTCCAAGCAAAGCATTACAGTATAACCATAATTTTGTCAATTTGCATTTTGACTCTTACAACTAAAAATTATGTGATTTCTTTCGAGTACACTTGTAAGTATTTGCAGGATTACGATAACTTGAAGAGTTATTTTAAACCTCTTTATCACCTTCCAAGCACCCCTAGCAGACTGCACAAAGAAAGAAATTCAGAGATAAACAAATGGAAACATATAACACTTTAAAAAACATAAATGAAAATTATAAAAAGAATTTTAAGCATCTCACCTGTTTGTCCTTGTGCCTCATACTGGCACTCCTGGCCAATGTCCCTGTCTTCATCAGCTGCTCCTCCAGGTGAACATCCGTCCCATCCACACCAGACCTCATACTCAACTCTATCAGCTCCGGGATCGGCTGGACCTTCAGCTTGACGCTATCGCCCGAGCCACGGATCAGCTCGATGATGCCATCACGTGGGCTGTTCTCCACATTGACGCTGTTGACTTCCACGAGGCGATCACCTGGGAGGAGTCCTGTCGCATTGTCGCGCTGTGTGGAGCTCGGTTCCGCAAAGTGGACCTGTCGACGAGAAATTGCCCCATCCGGCCCTGAGCGTTCCTCAATGTTTGTCCGGCGTAGCGTGAATCCGAAGCCCCCATTGGGCTGCCGATTGAGCACGACATCCCTTGCGCGAGGCGGTTTGGGAGGAGCCACTACGGGCAGACGCAGATCCACATTGAACGTCTTCTCTCCTGGAGCTTCTGATTCAGGTACGGGTTTCATCTGCAGACCATCAACTTCTGTTGTTGTTATCCTCTCGTTGTAAGCAGTGTTATGCGCGAGAACAACATTGTCGTTCACTTTCACTACAACCTCCTCAACGGGAGGTTTATCTGGCGGGTGGTCGTGTCCCGACGACCGTATCTTCAATATTCCCTTCCCCTTCGAGGACTTTCGTTTCTTCTCATAAGACGTCTGCCTGACAATCTTTGGATCCTCTGCGATGTGTTGCAGCGGTGCACTCACAGGCTGAATCCTCACATCACCCGTGCTGCCCTTCTCGTACCCAGGGGTTGATGCGCTGCTAGCATCGCTACCGCTGGGACTCGTAAGGGGACCATCTACGCTCCTCTCATTGACCCCCAGGCTGATGTTAACGCTATACTGCCCGTTGCTATGATCCGGGAGGGCGTACTTCAGGGGAAGATGAGCTGGTGTTGCCACCTTGTCCTTGTGGCGGGAGCTGGACTTCTTCCCATGGTGGAACAGCCCCTTCTTCACATCGTCCAAATGACTTAGCTCCTCTTGCGTCAATTCCTTCTCCTTGCTGCGCTTGGAATCTCTCTTCTTCTCCTTCTTCTCCTTGTCTCTCTTCTTGAATAAGGGCAACATGGTGCACTTACCAGACTAGAAATAAAGTCAAGAAAAATGGACTGTTTGGTTTGCCTCACCAAAAATGTATTTGTTGGTTTTCCTGGTAAAAATCAGTGATTCTGTGGATAGTTCCGATTATAATCCATGGATCAGTTCACAGGAACAAGAAGTACAGTTACAGTATCTGATAGGGATAAATTGCAAGAAAAAATAATAATAAATGCAAAATTATACATACATGTACATTATATATAACAATTTTTTTAGAATTAACGATACCTTAATAATAAAATTGTAGAAAAGTTTTTTTACTCTACAACATGTTTATTACAGAAGACAGCCAGGAAAATTACAAATTTGATGAACATTTTACATTTTTGTTAACTCTCTCAAATTGTTTGATTTTTAAAACCAAGTCACAGCTACTTCATTTCATACCAAATAAAACTTTTGTGAACTTTAAGAAAGTACATTTATGAATTTATTCAATTGATCCGTTCAGAATCAAGCAAAATCAGATTTATTTATTTTTGTTATACAATCCTGCGATTATTTGTTTCCAGTTCAAGGCAGATTATTCAACTGGACTCGACCTACTTTGTAGCAAAAGTGGACAAATCCATATGCCTGGTTTCTATTGCTTCAGAAATAAGATACTTTTCCGGTTTTCCCTATATAGAAATTTATAGAAATTATAATGCAAAGTTCAATCCGATGATGATATTGGCGATGTTGAAAGCACAAACAAAACTAATTGATTATTTTTGTCCTTATGCCCAGATACAATTTCACTTTTCTTTTCATGCATCTTGCTGCTAACCACTTTCGAATTGTCATCTTTGCATATAGGCTGCAGTCTTGACATTTTAAGTTTACAACGTCTTCATTTAATCATCCATTCAAAGTTGTCAAACGTTACTTTCAGGTTCTCATAATTATAATTATGCATCATTCATTTACTTTTACTTTTGTTTTAAGCCATCTATTAACTCACATTCAACTTGACTTCAACTTGTACTATAGAATCTAGGCCTATATTATAGATATCTACTTTTTCTTCTTCTGAAATTCTGTTCAAGTCTGCCTCCAACTCCTTCAAAATGTTCAAATGTAAACAATTAGCCAT
Source organism: Echinarachnius parma (assembly GCA_037951105.1). NCBI lineage: Eukaryota > Metazoa > Echinodermata > Echinoidea > Clypeasteroida > Echinarachniidae > Echinarachnius > Echinarachnius parma. The sequence goes on along the minus strand of JBAMJV010002376.1, from coordinate 73,632 downwards.
TCTCATCCAAGACATATAAAGGCATTATTTCTCTGACATTCTTTTTGTCATGCCCTGGGCTTGTACTTGTCATGAAGAGAATGACAAAAATTACTGCAAACTAAATTCACCAAGCAAGACAAGTACAACTAGCAACTACAACTACAAGAACACAAACAACATACTCCCACACACACCACATCAACTAAAGTAAATGGTCCAATCAGTTGGACTATTTACACGCAATTACGCTAATACGCTGGAGATAAGCTAACTGTGATCAGCGCCGTCCGTAGGACGGCGCTGTGAAGACGAGACGTTAAAAAATTTGGTGAAATTTTGCGACGGGTGGTTTCAAGAACTTTACATCTATTATTTTTTTATTTTTTTTTAGTTCTAGACATGAATTAAACCTTCAACCTACCTTGCTTGCTATTTAATTTGTTGCAAAAGAATGATAACTTACCTCAAATTGATGATGATGATGATGATGACTGTTATTTCCTTCGTCTTTGTTCGCTGCATGCAATGTCAGGTGACCGAAAACTCGTCGGCAATGCATAGGCATAGCGCATGCGCGGGGCGATCGGTTGACTAATACAATAAGCCAGGGACTGCATTGCCGACAAGTTTTTGATCACCTGATATTGCATGCAGCGAACAAATTCGGAAACCATTTTCGTCACTTCTGTAATCTTGCCAGTTTTATAGTAAATTTCAGTATAAATAAAACGAATGGAGCATCAGATTTGGATCATTGATGTCCATGCATAACATAATTCGTAAGTGTGAACCGAGATATGTTATTTAAAGTATGATATTGTGTGTTTTTAAACTTTTTTGATAAGTGTGTTTGCCGTTAAAGCCTATAAAGTGTTACCATCACGGTATACACACCTCAGTATGCCAGGCGCCGTACTGGTTAGGTTAGAGATAAGCATACCGCCCATTTGTGCACTGTACCATTAAAAAGTTGAACGCTGTGTTTTAGGACGCATCGCCATCGGTAAGGAAAACGGACGGGAAATAATAATTTGTTTTCTACATTTTGCGGTCTTCAAAACAACAGAGTCGGTATTTATTATCAAAGTATATGAATTGTGGATCACATAAATGAATTGTGGATCACATAAACAAAAGTTTGTTTGCATTTGCTGGTAAATGGAGGGAGGAATATGCCGACACAAAATGATCGACAAATCTATCGCTTTCAGCCTTTCATGGCCTTTTTGACATTATTATTGTTATTTTCACTGTCGGCATTAGCCGACAGTGAAAATAACAATAATAATGTCAAAAAGGCCATGAAAGCGATAGATTTGTCGATCTACTAACACACTAACCTAACCAGGCTCTGTGCGTAGCACAGAGCCTGGCATATTGAAGTGTGTGTTAGGTGTATCGCTCGTAACAATTATTGGTAAAAATAGTATATAAGATACTATACAATTTATATCTGGTTTTATACTTACGACGGATGTTATCCATGGACATCAATGGTCCACTGTCTTGATACATGAGGCTCCATTCGGTGTATTTATTCACAAAATTAGGTTTTTATCGTCCAGATTGTGGTAAGAAGCAAAAATTCCAAAATGGTATCCGAATTTGTGTCCACAGTGCGCATGCGTGAGGTCGCAGGTCAAACTTTGGCGTACGAGCCATATAAGCCAGGCCACTGTACTCAATGTTAACCTAACCGCCTGGCATATACATCGCTCGAAATCTTGCAGGAACATGTTTGTAGATGGGCGATGAGGTGTTTTATCCTCTTTAAGCAGATTTTTTTAAAATTTTGTTTACTTGTACTGCACCCTAAAATACCTATGTACGACGGCGCTACACAAAATTACTATGAAAACAATGATAACCTACCTCAAATTGATTATTTATGTCGATTGTCCTTGTTAGAATCCCGCTGTGCGATGCCGACGGATCGAAAAAAAAAGCCGGATTCTAACAAGGACGATCGACATAAATAATCAATTTGAGGTAAGTTATCATTCTTTTTATAGCAATTTTGTGTAGCGCCGTCGTACATAGGTATTTTAGGGTGCAGTACAAGTAAACAAAATTTTTTTAAAATCTGCTTAAAGAGGATAAAACACCTCATCGCCCATCTACAAACATGTTCCTGCAAGATTTCGAGCGATGTATATGCCAGGCGGTTAGGTTAACATTGAGTACAGTGGCCTGGCTTATATGTATTAGTCAACCGATCGCCACTTACGCGCGGAACCGGAATAAAACCTCGCCTATATTGCCGATGACTTTGGAGGCGACAGGACAATTTCGAATATTTGTGCGAAGCCGTTTGGGATTAATCATCAATTTGAGGTAAGTTATTATTCTTTTCATATAATTTCTATGTAGCGCGCAGATAAAACGCACTTTTGTTCTCTAGAAAAGGTTAACCAAATACAAAAAAATTATAATTAAAGGTGATAAAAACACCTCATCGCAAAAACGCTACACCATTTCGATCGTCAGTAATTCACAGCTCTGTGCTACGCACAGAGCTGATCATAGTTACTAACACACCACCAAATAAATTCAGACTACTTTGCAATTTGATAAGAATCTGTCAAGATCTGTACAATGTTTTGTTTTGTTGTTTTTTTAGTAGCATACGTCTTTTAAAGTCAAGTGATGCCACCCCTGCATTCTGCAAGTCTGAGGTCCTGACTGCCTTGAGAGGGAAGTTGAGCCTTGTCACTTGTCTTGAGGCCCTGTGCAAAGCACGCTCGCCGGAAACGCGAGTTATCAGTAGCCGCTCCTTCCCGCTCACTCACTGGCAGTAAACCGTATCAATCAACGGTCGCACTCAATCAACGCACATTCGGAACACATTTTGCTAACCTGTATTTTCCATTTTCATTACTCTCTCATGTGAACAAAATCAACAGTAACGTAGAATATGAAATAAATTGGCACATTATCCAAATTACAGGCAAAATCATCGATAACTCACCAAGATATCAGTATTTTGCGACTTGATGTTGGCTTCGACTACGAAGCCACTCGATCCGACCAATTCCCAACGGCTATCAAAAACGTTGGCTGTATACAATACGTGCATATACGCGTACCGTACATTCAGTACAAACGTACGTGCATTATCGCATACAAAATACGCTAGGTTCGCTGTACCGTGCACTCCGATCCGAGGCGATCCGAGGCCGAGGATATGGATCTAGCTTGTGCTTCCATACAAAAAAATTCACAACGCCAGTAAAACAAAATAAATACAAATTATTCTATAACTAGTTTTAATAGTCCAAGGGCAAGGGGGCAACCCTGCCATATTTTGTGTCATTGTCGCCCCAACATTTTGGTTCTATTTTCCACAAATGTTGGGACTTTTCCTACATTTTGAAGAGTGTTTTTGCTTAAAATATATCCTCATAAAGACATAAATTTAATCAATTTACTCTTCACTTTTACTTTTAGTAAACGCATTCGAGCTTTGTTTTTATGAAATTTGATCAAAAATATAATTGACACGAAAGATTTAATTTTTTAGGAATAATTAAAGCCAAGATGGAAATAATAATATTCATGTTTTTCTGTAATTCAAATCTACTGAGTGAAATGGAAAGTTTCACAAAGATTTAAAAGATGAACATTGCAGATATCGGAATCTGACATTAGCCTATGGAGCTCATATGGAACTCATATGAAGGCAGATTAGTTTCCATGGACTTTGTGAATACGGAATTGCCTAAATCAGTCCAATGCTCTTGATTATTGAAAAAAAAAAATTTGGCATAATAATGCCAGAAATAACTTTGTGGGCATTATTATCCCTTTTAGGCACAAACAAAATTTGTCAACTTCCACACAACTTACTGAGAACTTATAATTCAGTACGAGTTCACATACCTTGTTGTATTCGTATTACCAATAGAAGCCTGGAACTCAGGTTTCGGTCTCCAATGGAGAATTTAAACTGTGTAAGAATGAATTGGCATATCACTTTGCATTTTCGCTCACAACTCGGTAGGAATATCAGATTTTAAAAATGTTAATTTACCACAAGGCCGCCTCTCCCCTCTTAGTCTAATATACATTTTGTCTAACAAACAGTACTTCTAATCATCATATTGAGATATACTTTCATTTATAGTTTGGGTCTACAATCCATTTGGTCTACCAAGAGAGCACGCAGCCCCCAGGCGGCGTGTATATTCGGAGGGGGCTCCCAAGAATGGCACGCAGCCCCCAGGCAGTGTGTATGTTTGGAGGGGGCTCCCAAGAATGGAACGCAGCCCGGAGGCGGCATATATAGTCGGAGGGGGCTCCCAAGAGAGACCGCAGTCCCCTGGCGTCGTGTATGCTCAGAGGGGGCTCCCAAGAATGGCACGCAGCCCCCAGACAGTGTGTATGTTCGGTGGGGGCTCCCAAGAATGGCACGCAGCCCCCAGACAGTGTGTATGTTCGGAGGGGGCTCCCAAGAATGGCACGCCGCCCCCAGGCGGCGTGTATAGTCGGAGGGGGCTCCCAAGAATGGCACGCAGCCTCCAGGCGGCGTGTATAGTCGGAGGGGGCTCCCAAGAATGGCACGCAGCCCCCAGGCGGCGTGTATAGTCGGAGGGGGCTCCCAAGAATGGCACGCAGCCCCCAGGCGGCGTGTATAGTCGGAGGGGGCTCCCAAGAATGGCACGCAGCCCCTAGGCGGCGTGTATAGTCGGAGGGGGCTCCCAAGAATGGCACGCAGCCCCTAGGCGGCGTGTATGCTCGGAGGGGGCTCCCAAGAGAGGCGCAAACAAATAAATAAATTCATAAATTTAAGTTGTCCGGAGGGCGCCCTCTTGTGATAACAGTTACTTTTTTTATGAAAACAGCCCTGTCACTTTACCGTCATGCTTTACTACTATTGAATCATAATAAAATTAAAACTGTAAGTTTTTAATGCTATATCTTGCAAGTCTTGTTACTAAATTGATAGGACTACAATCATTTTTCAAATTCTACAATCATTTAAACTTTACATGATGAAAATTATTATTTTGTTCAGGGCAAATAACAGTATTTCGACATTAATTTAATTTTAAAGCATGTATTTCTGTGGCAAATAAGGCAGAGCCCGTTTTATCAACCCACCCTACAATATTATCTAACAGAGCGCGTTGACCATAGAGCTGTATCTTATTACAGCTCCATGGCGTTGATAGAAAGATAAGTGGAAGAGCGCCATCTCGCGTCAAAAACATTATAGTAGCCAAATCGAGTTGGTTCTAAAAAATAAGTGGAAGAGTGTCAAATATACAATTTTGAGACCACTATTATTTGCTTTGACTGATCACTCGGCCTCGAGGTTGCAATGTTTTCCAACTGTAGTAGTAGTAGTAGTAGTAGTAACAGTGGCATACCCAGGTTTTTTTCAAGGGGGGGTTATTTCGTCGTCCAAAATTTTTGAGGGGGGGGGTGTCGGTGAGGATTTTTCGAGGGGGGGATGTTGGTGAATCATTCGAGGGGGGTTGTCGGTGAAGGGGTGAAGCGACTGAGCGGGGTGTCCCCCCTCCCACGGAAGGGATCTTTTGCATTTTTTTACTTGAAACTGTGCAATGGAAATTCTGACTTGACGATGTACTATAATGTGGGTAAGTGTCATGATTCTACCAATCAGAAAAAAACGTTTCTATTTGTTTCATGAAGACAAACAAATATGTACCCCCAAAATCACATTCGCAAAGTGCCATATACAGTTTAAACATTGCATCAAATTCCACATTATTAATGATTCAACAACATGAACAAAGTTAATAGACGTAGACAAGACCGATTCCTGAGGGAGCGAAGCAACCGAGAGGGGGAATTGGTTTGATGGGAGGGTGTGATGGTAGGTGGGTGTTCGCTCGTCCACGGTATGGGTGCTTTTGAAATGTTTTACTTGAAATTATGCAATCTGGTGCATACTTAGGAAGGAAATTTGACTCGACATGGGGTAAAATCTGAGTTATCTTGTCTAAAGAAATACCTTTGTTTTTTTGTTTGTTTGTTTGTTGTTGTTGTTGTTGTTCCTGTTGTTGTTGTTTTTTTTTTTGGGGGGGGGGGGCAAGCGCCCTCCCTTGCCCCCCCCCCCCATCATCAGCATCATCAGCCCCTTGACTAGCGTAGGGTGCATCACGATCAAAAGTCGATCATCATCGATCATTCATAAAGAGGACTACCGTAGTAGTGTAAAATTCAAGTTCAAGTTCGTTTATTAATTTCAATCTTAAAAACACAAAGTATATGATACATGTGTCCAAGGGCGTCGATTTCTTCTCATGGTTGGGGGGGATGATCAGGGGGTTTGACCCAATGACGATGCGGAGCATCATCCACGAGCCGCGAAGCGGCGAGGTGATTTTTGTTGGCTATTTTGCTAAGGGGGGGGGGGGGGGGTTGACCCAATGACGATGCGGAGCATCGTCCACGAGCCGCGTAGCGGCGAGGCGATTTTTTTTGTGGCTATTTTGCTAAGGGGGGGGGGGGGGGTTTGACCCAATGACGATGCGGAGCATCGTCTACGAGCCGCATAGCCGCGAGGCGATTTTTTTGTGGCTATTTTGCTAAGGGGGGGGGGGGGGGGTTTGACCCAATGATGATACGGATACTGTGTGGGTCTGGACACAATGATGGCGTTTTTCTATGCACATCACACTTTCACTTGGCAGCCCAAGGGGGGGGGGGGGGGGTTTAAACCCATGATGAAAATCCCAGGTAGCAAGCCAACGTTGGACCAATGTTGGAATCTCGAAACTCGTTGGAAGTTGGAAACTAACGTTGGTCCAACGTTGGATTAACGTTGGATTTTCGCAACTGCTAGGAAGTTGAAATCTGGTTGGATACCAACGTTGGTCCAACGTTGGATTAACGTTGGATTCTCGCAACTGCTAGGAAGTTGAAATCTGGTTGAATACCAACGTTGGTCCAACGTTGGATTAACGTTGGATTCTCGCAACTGCTAGGAAGTTGAAATCTGGTTGGATACCAACGTTGGTCCAACGTTGGATTAATGTTGGATTCTCGCAACTCCTTGGAAGTTGAAATCTGGTTGGATGCCAACGTTGGTCCAACGTTGGAAATTTGCCAACTCGTTGGACGTTGGACAGACTTATTGGACCAACGTTGATCCAAGGTTGGTATTTTGTTTTCGCCAACGTTGGAGCAGCGTTGGTTGGGCGTACACAAGCAACGTTGGTCCAACGTTGCCGAACAACGTTGAACCAACGTTGCCAAAAAAATTGGACAACGTTGGTCCAACGATGGACCAACGTTTGTTTGCTACCTGGGATAATATAACACAAATTTAAATTTAAAACAAAAATGAACTCTATGGTTAAATTTTTACCTCATAAGTGGAAGCACTGGCTAGTGAACGTGAATGAATGGGGATAGCCCCTTGATGGGTCATATAGAGGTCAGCTGATGGAATTGATGCCGTAAGTATAATAGCGTCCAAGCGCCAGGGTTGCGCTAGCCTAGCCTAGCTAGCCTGCATAATTGCATTGCGAGCTCGATCAATCAGCTGTTGGATGGACCAGTGCGTGTACAATTGCATCACCCATTATCCGCTGAGAGCAAGTACAAGCTCAGTTCAAAAATTTGAATCAAAATCCTATCGAAAATAATAGGGCAGTGCAGTGACTACAGTGGTAACGAATTGGACCTCGGGAACATGAACATCCAGGTATTTATTGATATTTTGGATAATTTCAATTCCTCATTTTCAACAACATGACTTGAGCAATGACCAATGCCAATGACAATGTCACTGAGAGTGAGGCTGGAGAGAAAATGGAGAGAGGAGTGGAATAATTCATATGGATACAGAACTTCCTCTCCAACCGTGAACAGTCTGTAGTCTTGGAGGGTGTCAAATCCAAGGCCTCCCCTGTTATATCAGGTGTTCCCCAGGGTACCGTCTTGGGCCCTACACTCTTCCTTCTCTATATCAATGACTTGCCTGATCAAACTTCATCAACAACCAGACTATTCGCTGATGATTGTATGCTTTATCGTGAAATCAACAGCAGCGCAGATGCTCGGATGTTGCAAAAAGATCTTGATGTACTTCAGCAGTGGGAAAACACCTGGCTGATGTCATTTAACCCTGGCAAATGTATTGTCATGAGGTTCTGCCCTTCTCGATATCCAGTGAATTACAATTACTATATCCATAACTCCCTTCTTCAAATCTGTGAGTCTGGAAAATACCTTGGAGTCACCTTGTCCAATGATTTCAAATGGTCATCACATATCTCGGCAATCTCTAAGAAAGCCTCCCAACAGCTTGGTTTCATCCGCCGAAATACAAGGTTCCTCCCACAATCCTTCAGAGAGGCGGCTTACAAGTCTCTTGTGCGTCCTCACTTAGAATATTGTTGCAGTGTTTGGGATCCCCATACAATCTCAGAAATCCAGACACTAGAGAGGATACAAAGACAAGCTGCTCGTTATGTCACGGCTGATTATCGAAGAACAAGCAGCGTGTCCGTTATGATCAGCAAGCTAAAATGGCCCAGCCTATCTTCAAGGCGTGCTGTGAGCAGACTCACCATGGTTTATAGAATCATGAATAACCTCGTTGCAATTCCTCTAGATACATTTTTCACTATAAACTCATCTAAAACTAGGAAAAATCACAATATGTGCTTCCAAACATACCGTCCAAGGGGCAATATCGACAAATTTGCATTCGCTCAACGGACTATATTAGAATGGAATAAACTTCCTAGCACAGTGGTTAATGCAGTCTCACTTGATCAATTCAAAGACCTTGTAACAAACCACTATGAATCAACACATTTTGATTAGGCCCACACTCCTCCTTATATCGTGTACACAAGTTAAGTTCATCTTCGAGATAGGCTGCATTATAGCCCTTTGAAGATTATAGAAGAAGAAGAGGCAGTCCTTTGTCTTGTATAGCAGGGGGTTGCAATACCGAACGGGTTGTAATACCGTATGTGCAAATTCCCATAGGAAAAACGTTCGAATTTTGAAAGTTGAATTTGAAAGTCGGCATTAACGGAGGATAATAAATGGATGTTTAGCAAACATATTCCACCATTTCCCGAAGAAAATAAGCGTCCTGGGGCGTTATACGCACGTTTTGTCGCGCACCAGTGGCAGCGCGCATGTCAATGACATTCCCATGCAAAACATTCATCTTCGGTATTGCAACACGAAATTTTGCGTCGGGAAGAGGCTTCTTTTTTGGAAGGGTTTACAAGAAAGTTGATTTGGAGAAAAATCGGCAAATTCTTGAAGATATTTTACATCAAATGTGTTCTTTATGATTTTATGCAGCTGCTCATATAATTTCCACTTTGATTTCATGCATCTAATTTTTGTTTTGTGCCGTCAAACAAAAAGCATCCGGTATTAGGACACGATACCATACTTGTAGGGATGACCTAGCTAGAATTTATTAATTTAGTTGAGTGTGAATACTGTGATCAGGTGATGAGACTGAAATGAAACTTTGAAAGTGGCGAGTGGTTTTGAGTTTTGATCACATTGTGATGTCATCATTGTCATTGAGTGAGTCGACTTGGTCAAGCGATGTTTTTTGGAGAATGAAGTATACCAATAAATCTGGCATTTTCAGGGCATGTTTTAATACGTTAACTGGACTTTCATGCAATACAAGGGGGCCCGACAGAATTATTAAATGTTGAACTTGGATCAATTTATTAAAACTTACATGTAGCTGGAGATAATAATACATTACATGAACTATATTATTTTGAACAAAAAGGTGTTGCCAAACCACTTGCCCTTTGGTAGGGAGTTCGGTGATATTTGGATTTTTTGATGGAACCTCAACAAACTTAATATCATTGGAAAGCTTGTAAAGTGAGAAAAATAATGGTGCTTAAATCAACTTATTAGCTTCAATATTAATGGAGATATTCCAATTTTAGAGGTAGAGGGTACAAAGTTTGGTTCTGCCAGTTTCAGGCGATGGACGGTAACTATGCTCTGTGCGTGCCCCAGCGCTTTAATAGAAAATGCATGCCTCAACATGGCTAAAAATATCAAAATCAGTACGTGGGCAATTTGTTTACATTGGATGATCGCAGCTTAGCGCTATTACTACTCCCATAGTAATGTATTTCAATGTGTAGAGAAATCAACACACTTTCATAAAATACTACTTTTCCGTACCTTTTTCAGATTCCTTCCTCCAGTTTTAAACGATTTTTCGTTGAATTTTTGTGCCGAAAATCGATGCAAAAATGTCAGCAAAACAATCCTTTGCAAGGTGAAAATTCCTAAAAATATCCGGCGAATTTGGTGTCATTCGAAAGATCAGATTCTGCTCTACACGGAAATGGCCTCAAATTCAACGTAGAGGGAGTTTACGAACCCCTACTCTGGCATGGAAGTTGAGTGAATTTATGCACTGTGGTAGCAAAATGGAGTCTTCAAGTGCAGTCGCTACCGCGACTACCGCAAAGTCTCCTAACTCACTGCGCATTCAGATTGTTTTTTGGGGTGTTAAAACATCGATTTAGGAACAACTAATGCCATATCCAGATCAAGGAAGGATTATGCTTCAAGAGGATACCAATTGCATGGTAAAATATTGAAAAATATGAATTCTACCCTAGGTTTTTTGTAGCAAAGTTTTGCGTGTTAGCAGATACAAATGCGTGATTGCGGTATTCGGTCGTTCTCCCTACCTTTGGCCTTTATTTGTACTTATATTTGAAATTAATTTTAAAAGGAAAGTTATGAGCACATCTGCACTTCAATTGCTTATAATATTTGTTCCTTCTCCGGGCTCTGTCAATCATACAGACAAAGTCATTACCATGCTGTAGTGTGTTGCAGGTGTGCATAGACAATGCATGGGGGGCATGTATTGTTGAGATGCCAACACAATGTATTATAGGGGACCACCAAGCAAAGAACAACACAGAATTATAATTATGATTTGATACTGTTGCGATGCCCAACACTTAAGGGTTGTGTAATTTATAAACTACAATTAATTACCATGCACCAACGGAACCAACATGCCTCATGGTTCCGTATGCGCCAAATGACTGCAGGTGCGCCAATTTACATGCATATACATTTGGAGACAATTGAATCACGGACGATGCGTTTGTCCTAGACAATATATAGTCTTTGTCTGCAGACCCATGAACACACACTTTAGTATGATGATGCGTTTTCCACTCATATAATCTGTCTGGAAACATATTTTTCTGAGTTTGTTGGTGGAATGGACTACTAAAAATGTTACCTTTCATTTATTTAGGGTGTTGGTTCCCTTTAATTGTTTGAAGTTTGAAGTTTGAAGTTAATTAACAACAATATGTACATCATAAAAACAAAGTATTCAAGACAAATCATTAAAATACAAACTGTACATGATTGACAAAACAATGCATTACTGCAATAGATTAGTTAAAGGGTACCACCACCCAAAAATAATATTCTTATTATAGAAAGGTACCATCTTTAGTATTCCATTCCTTCAACAAGTTCACAAAAATATGTTTTCAGAAAAAAATATATAATTGGAAAACGCATCACCATTCTCAACCATGTGTTCATGCGGTCTGAATTGCGAAGACTATATGCGTGCAGAGCCAGAGCGCACTGTGCAGAGCGAATGAATCATCCGGGAATCTATTGACGTACGCGTGAAAGCATTGGCGCACTCGCAAATGCTTGGCCTGTATGGAACCAGGAAATAGCAGTGGTTCCGTAAGTGGTGGAAATTAATTGCTTTGTTTATGAATTACACAACCCTTTGCAAAATGTTGGGTATCTATTTGATATCACAAAACGGTACCAAAACATATAATAATGTGTTGTCCTTTGCCTGGTGGTCACCTTTAACTAAAATTAATGCTTACATAAAACACATTTATACAAAAGTTAAAGTTGTTGCTAAAAGAAAACCAAAAGTTAGCACAAGTGCTAGTCGAGATCGGTTCTCTCTTTTCACTATATCGATAGTGCATCTCTTCATTACTAAATAAGCATTATTCTAGTACTTAAAATTATATTGTATACAAATACAAAACATAACTAACTGCTAACATAACAGATAATTTATTTGTCTATCAAATAAATTGTGAGGGTATTACGAAATGAATATCTTGTTTTTTGTTCTCTAATCTTCTGAGATAAGCTATTCCAAAGCTTGTACTCTGTGCAAACAGGAAATTGTGTGTGGCAAAATCGAGTTGGAAACTGATTGGAAAGCCCATTCTCTACCTATCTTGCCACATCATGTTCCATTGAATATCAATCGATGTTATGTTTCCACCCTGTTTGACAATATTTTTAAAAATGCATGAATGTTGTAAAATGTAGTCAATGTATATGTGTACAAGGAGAGATTCCTGTTTGCTGCCCTCATTTGTTAAAGTTGATACATTCTTGTACTTGTTCACGAAAATCTTGACAGATTCCATTAAAATTCAGCAAAATGATAACAGTGAAAACAAATACATGGGGGCTCGGGGCGAATTCGCCCCCCAAAATTTGCATAGCGCTTATTAGAGTTCAAATTTCAACGCGAATCAAATTTTGGAGTGTTAGAATTATCATGCAGGCAAGCTTTAAAAATAGCCCCCGAAAAATATATTGGAATATTTTCCCTGCATGTATCTATTGGGGGCATGTTTCATGAGGCAGTTCCCTTTATTAAATTGTTTTCTTACCGGTAAATATGTAAAGCAGTGCTAGATTCTACAAATCAACTTTTATTCCTGGTGTCCGGTCGGGCTAGTAAAATTGAGACTCATCAAATTTTGCTTGCCCAAAACAAAGGGAAATAAAGTCTGTTGATGTTTAAGAAATGTTGGTGGTCGCCGGGCCAGTGGGCCTGTGCTAATTTCGAGCTCCGTTTAAAGCATAACTTCACTTAATTTAGTTGTAAACAGACACACAATAAATATAGAGCCGTACAACAGACACACAACGGCTCTATATTTATTTACATTCGCTTCAGGATATAGTTTTGGCCAGGAAACTAGGCACAACCTTTTTAACCAATCAATTTGTGACAATATTTTGTTTATGAGACTTATAAGTTATAACACTGTACTGTCTATTCAGCGAGAGGGCGACAGACTACTTAATAAAGACATACACTTCGTGTCAGACATCTTTGTGCACAGTGAGTTATTTCAGTCTTCAATTAGTGACAAACTCTTAACATGGTGGCAGCTGGTGTTTGAAGCCCACTCATTGGAAGTTTTGCCATGATTTACCAAGGACTTAACACAATTTGTAAGCTAGCTGAGCTGTATTTGGAAGATCAAGTGTGCACATCTAACTGAAATTATTTACTCTGGCCCCACATACTTAACTTTGTGTGAGTGACTGTACAGATGCTGTCATTCAGGAACTGAACTGTTCTACGGTAAGCTTGTATTCTTCATACCGTGCTTGTGCTTGTATACTACTATTCAAGATGCCTGATGATCGAAGTGATAATGGTGATGTGGCCAGTAATGTGTTCAAGAGGCCAAATATTAACCCTCCTGCTCACTTGAGGGTATCTGATGGAGATGCGATTGAGGAATGGAAGATGTGGAAACAGATGTGGGACAACTACTGCGTGCTCACAAACCTCTCTTCTCAACCAGAGGATTATCAGACTGCTCTTCTTCTTCATAGTATCGGACCGGATGGTGTACGCATCTACAATGGCATGAAGTTTGCCAGTGAGGCAGACAGCAAGAAGTGTAGTCTCATCCTCGAAAATCTTGACTCTCACTTTCTCGGTGAAAGGAAGGAATTCTTTGAGCGTTTCAAATTCAATCGACGAAATCAAGAAGCAGGAGAGAACATTGAACAATACGTCACTGTGCTGAGAACCATGAGCAAGTCATGTGGTTTCTGTGACTGCATGAAAGACAAGCTACTGATGGACCGACTGTTGTTGGGCGTGTCAGATGACAGCATGCGGGAGAAAATGATGGGAATCCCAGACCTCACCTTGTCCAAAGCTATTGACATATGCAAAGCTGTCGAAGCAGCATCAGTGCAGATGAAAGCTCTCAAGAATGAGGAGGTGGTCTACAAGGTTTACAAGCAGGTCAGTACCGGTACATCTCGTTACCCTAGGAGGTCTGGCAAGAGCAGTGGTAAACCGAAGGATGCAACTGACCCAAAACGATGTAAATTTTGCTGCAAAGTGCATGAAATGAAGAAAGAAAAGTGCCCTGCTTGGGGTCGCACATGCATGGCATGCAAGCAAAAGAATCACTTCAAAGGATCAGAGGTGTGCAGAGCTTCAACCATACACTGCGTAGACGATGACTCCAGCTCTTCATCAGGTGAGAGTATTAGCTCTGTCACTGTACAGAATGTCAACGCGGTTGATGCCAACAATCGTGCTGTCTTCTGTAAGATGCTGCTCCACGGCAGAGAAGTTGAGTTCCAAGTGGACTGTGGTGCTACAGTGAACCTACTCCCACAGAAGTATGTTGTTTCTCACAACAACATAAGAAAGGAAGCGGTGCAGCTTCAAATGTGGAACGGATCAACACTCACTGCAGTAGGGAAATGCAAGATCAAGACACGAAATCCTGTTGATAACAAGAAATATCTGGTTGATTACGTGGTGGTCGAGGAGAACCTGACTCCTCTCCTGAGCAAGAAGGCAGCAGAGAAGATGAACCTCATCACGATCAACTATGATAACTTTGAACAAATACATGTTGCAACTGCAAAGGATCTTGCAGAGTATCCAGATGTCTTCTCATCCTCCAAGATTGGCACACTCCCAGGAGACCCTGTCCATCTCTACCTTGACGACGATGTAAAACCCAGCATTCGACCTGCTAGGACTATTCCTGAAGCCTTGAAAGATGCTGTCAAGGCTGAGCTAGACGAGCTAGAGAGAAAAGGAGTCATAGACGTCATTACTGATCCTACGGACTGGGTAAACCAACTCTCGGTAGCGACACGGAAATCGGGCAAGGTTCGTCTGTGCCTGGACCCAAGACCCCTGAACGTGGCATTGAAGAGGGAACACTTCCCCCTTCCAGTCCTGGATGACATCCTACCCTCACTAACCGACGCCTCTACCTTTTCTGTGTGTGACCTGCGAAATGGCTATCTCCACTGTCCGTTAGATGAGGAATCTAGCCTGCTCACAACGTTTGCTACACCGTGGGGCAGGTACAAGTGGAAGAGGCTACCTTTTGGGTTAAAGGTGAGCAGCGAGATCTTCCAGAGACGTCTACACCAAGCACTAGATGGCCTGGATGGAGTCCGCTGTGTGGCCGACGACATCATCATCTGGGGCTCCAGTGAAATGGAGCATGATGTTCGACTGGACAGCCTGCTCAAAAGATGCCAGGAACTAGGCATCGTTCTCAATGCAGAGAAATGCCAGTTCAAGGTCCCAGAACTCACCTTCCTCGGACATGTCGTGTCAAACAAAGGGATGAAAGTGGACCCTTCAAAAGTGAAAGCAATCCTTGAAATGGATCCTCCCAAGTGCAGAGATGATGTGCACCGATTACGTGGTATGGTGAACTACTTATCACGGTACCTACCGCATCTCACGGAAGTCCTGCAGCCAATCAACGACCTAACCCACAAAGACGTTGCGTGGACGTGGGATGAAATCCATGTGCAATCATTTCAGAAGGTGAAAGAACTGTTGACACAAGCCCCTCTGCTGAAGTATTATGATCAAAAGAAACCCCTGATCATCCACACCGATGCAAGCGCTCATGGCATTGGTGCTGCAATGATGCAAGATGGTCAGCCTGTCGCTTATGCTAGTCGTGCCTTGAGTGATGTGGAGTCAAGATACGCGGTCATTGAGAAGGAGATGCTTGCCATTGTATTCGCTCTGGAAAAGTGGCACCAGTTCACATTTGCACGAGAGGTGACCGTCTACAGCGATCATAAGCCACTGGAATATATCGTGAAGAAACCCCTCGATAGGGCACCAAAGAGGCTTCAAGGCATGCTCCTCCGTGCCATGGCATACAACATCGAGGTGAGGTATCTGAAAGGGAAGGAGAACCATTTGGCCGACCCCCTTAGTCGTTCATGTCTACCATATGAAGGAGGACAAGAGGAGTTTGAGGTGGTCAACTCGATCACCCACCTGATGCTCCCTGATGACAGGGTTCAGGAGATAAGGAGACACACAGCTGCTGATGAGACTCTAAGTCTGGTGAAAGACACCATACTCGAAGGATGGCCTGATCACAAGTCTCAGCTTCCATTGCAACTCACACCATACTTCAACATCAGGGACGAACTGACTGTCAGTGATGGTGTTATCTTCCGTGGTGAACGTCTCGTGATACCTAAGCAGATGAGGGCTGAAGTCAAACGTGATCTACATGTTGGACACAGTGGAGTTGAAGGAACCCTCAGAAGAGCAAGAGAACTCGTCTACTGGCCTAGGATGAATCAAGAGATCTGAGAGTACATTCAGACATGTGAAACATGTCAGGAACATTCAGTCTCCCAAGCAGCGCTCCCCTTGATGTCTCACGACATCCCTGATAGACCTTGGGAAAAGATTGGAGTGGACCTCTTTCACTACGACGGTGACACATACCTCATCACTGTGTGCTATCACTCAAACTATTGGGAGATAGACAAGCTTCACAAAAGCACTGCGACATCTGTGATGAACAAACTGAAGGCCCACTTTGGGAGATATGGCATTCCAGATGTCATCATCAGTGACAACGGTCCCCCGTTCTCATCACGGGAATTCGGCACCTTCATCAAGGAATGGGGAATCACACACACTCCGATCTCCCCATACAACAGCAAGAGCAATGGCAAGGTTGAGTCTGCCGTCAAGTCTGCTAAGAAGATGATGAAGAAATGTAAGCAGACAGGAGACAGCAGGAATCTAGCCCTCCTGAACATCAGAAATACACCAACGCAGGGTATGGACAGCAGTCCAGCACAGAGGTTTCTTGGACGCCGTACAAAGACCCTGACACCTACCATGCGCCCACTTCTTCAGCCCAGAGGAAGCAGCAAGAATGAGATGAAACAACTAAAGCTCATTCAAGCAAAACAAGCAAAATACTACAACAGACGAACCAAGGAGCTGCCTGTTCTTGAGGATGGTGATAGAGTGCGCATGAAACCATTCCAGCCAGGACGCGACAAGTGGCAGAAGGCCAAAGTCCTACGAAGACTGGATGAGAGATCTTATGAGGTGATCTCTGGTGGACATACATACCGGCGAAACCGAGAGCACCTTAGAGCAACGAGGGGATCTCCAGACAGTGAGATTCCCATCCCTGCGCTACCCGATGTCGAGACGGATGTCAACGATGACGCGGCTCGTTCTAGACCTGATGACACCCAGGACCTACAACCAGCAGTCATGACTGATCTACCTCAGACACCCAGCCGTCTACATGACCAGGAGCCAACAGGGCTGAGGAGATCATCTCGACAGCGTCGTGAACCAGGCAGCATGAAAGATTTTGTTAGATATTAAAGCGCACAAAGAGAATAAAATAAATAAAAGGCAAACAAACTTTTGTATGAAACTTTTGAAAATTAAAATTCAGTCGATTTTTGGTTGAAGTTCTTTTTGCATGATTTAAAGAAAAAAAAAAAAAAAGAAGACAAACAAATAAACATGTAGATTACGAAAACACATATTTTTATTTTCACTTAGTTGATTATGACGCCTTTTGGTGTAATTACACCACTGCTATGGACTGTCATTAAATGGACTTTCGCATTCGAATGAGAACCCGCTGCTATGGACTTTCGTAATAGAATGAGAACCGCCTTGGACAGCTTCACATTTAAGACTTTGATTATTATTGAAAACTTATGGACCCATTTCATTAAAAGAGGATTACATAGTGGTTCTTAAAGGACTTCGTTTTTTTTACGCTTATTTTTATATGGTGATACACATTGTAAAGGTCTCACAAACATTCATTTATGTTTGGCAAAAAAAAAAAAAACTGGCAACGTTTAAATTTTTGGCTGATGTTAGCCACCCATTCCTCCCTGTAAAACAAAACAAACAAAAAACACAATGGGGAGGATGTGACAATATTTTGTTTATGAGACTTATAAGTTATAACACTGTACTGTCTATTCAGCGAGAGGGCGACAGACTACTTAATAAAGACATACACTTCGTGTCAGACATCTTTGTGCACAGTGAGTTATTTCAGTCTTCAATTAGTGACAAACTCTTAACACAATTAACCTTCATTCATGCTCAGTAGCGCTAAGTTTTTATGGTTCCAAGCAAACTAGTTACATGAACTACATTATGCTTTTTTTTCACTCTGCCCTCTTGGTTTGTTTGGCCTACTTTGTATTTGTTTTAAATTTTTAATGTTACTTTACAATGAGATAATTGTAGCTAAAGTTATTCATTAATTTCATGAGGTTTATCCAAAAGTGATATTTGATACTCTCAATCAATACCAATACCATATTACGATTCTTCTGAATGGTGTGTTATAGTTTCACAGAAAAAGAACACTGTATTTACCTCAGGAAAAAAAGTGGAAATTGATGTCAGATTTTATCACATACTGCCCATTGATTTTTACTACAATCAAACAATATTCCAGAAGCGTTCCGGAATGCTTTTCAATTCGATCATAAATATCTCGATAATTAGGGAGGCATTTGAAAACTTGAACAAAACTTATTAAATTGTTCTGTTACCATTATAATCCCATCAACACAGTACAAAAGAAATGTTAAAGCTCCAATTGATTTTAACTGAATTTGAAGTTCAAAGGTTTCACATCATGGGGTTCAACATCTCACCATTAAAATTTTTTTTTTTTAAATCAAATTTTGATTCTTATTTTGATTTTCCATTCTGAAAATGTGATAATGTAATTGCTAAGTGGTAGACCATTTTTTCTAATAAGTGTAAATAAGTGAAAGTTGGAATGTGTGGTGAAAGTATTTGTTGGGAGGAGTTAAAGGGGACCACCAGGCAAAGAACAACACATTATTATATGTTTTGGTACCGTTTTGTGATATCAAATAGATACTCAACATTTTGCAAAGGGTTGTGTAATTAATAAACAAAGCAATTAATTTCCACCACTTACGGAACCACTACTATTTCCTGGTTCCATACGGGCAAAGCATTTGCGAGTGCGCCAATGCTATTCACGCGTACGTTTGTAGGCAATAGAATCCCGGGCGATTCGTTCGCTCTGCACAGAGCGCTCTGGCTTTGCACACATATAGTCTTCGCAATTCAGACCGCATGAACGCATGCTTTAGAATGCTTTGAGTAAGGATTTTGTTTGCTAGTTTCTGCAATACTTTGTTAAGACTGTCCCAGCTTCAATGTAGGTGGGGTATTTCAACTTTTTGCCATTTGAGACTGGTCCTGAGAAATCTTGGGATGTGTTCATTAACTGAGCACTTATCAGCGAGAATGCAAAATCAAGTAGTCATGATGGGCACTAAAGACTGATTTAATTCATACTATCCAATTTGTACTGAGATTTGGAATCCACCATGCAAATATTATTGGTTGCTAACACCGGCAAACTTTTCTGTTGCTGGGAAATCCTTTGGCAATAGGGTTCAAACAAATTTGTATTTGTCTGCGAATCTTTTTAAATTGCTAGTAAAAGAGCTAATTAAAAGTGTTGTCATCTAATATGTGTGAGAAAGATAAGTTCTTGCATTGTTATCAAATGAAAATATTTTGAAGGAGAGTGGGTGCGGATCTTTAGCAGAAGGAAGTTTGGAAGGCCTGAAATAACATGGAAAGAGGGACATTAGTGGAAGTGTTTTTGTTTTGTTATAGTGATTGGACAATAGGTATAAGCCACCTTATAGTTATTTCATTTTTCCTTTGTTGACATTTTATAGTCAATAAAGTAATGTTGAAAAACCCTTAAATGGTAGTGTTAAAGGGAACCAACACCCCACAATAATATTCTTATATAAAAGAAAGGTAATAGTTTTAGTAATGATAATAATAATAATAATAATATTGAATATTTATATTGCGCAATATCCACCTAATAAGGTGCTCAAAGCGCTTATTATTATCCCTGGTCATTTGGTACAGTCAGACCCGCGCAATTATCTTGTACACACTCTCAACTCCCCGGGGAGCATACTAGCGGCGGGCAACCCTATAGGTGCACCAAGCTAATTTTCACCAGTCCATTCCACCAAAACCATAAGAAAAATAGGTCTCCAGAATTGATTTGACGCTCTCGCAAACCTTTGATGCTTAGTTACGGAACCAAAGGTCCTGTTAGGTTCCATAAGTTTTGGTGATCAATTGCATTGTTTATGATTACCTAAGCCTTTGCAAAGTGCTGGACATCTATTTAATATCAAATAACCGGTACAAAGTCATATAAGCCTGTGTTGTTGTTCTTTGTTGTATTGTTTGTTACGTATCATTCATACTTTCATAGCCACACCCATAACAAAGTTTTCTGCAATTTGCTGTGAAAACAGTAAACTGGATTTATACTTTGCTGCTTGCACACAAATCATTTTCCAGATGACAAGCTAGTCTGCATGCTGTAATCACAACCTATTGTTTTTAGTGGAAGTTATCAATTCTCCACACCCTACTTGTTTTATTGTAACACTTTGAGAAAAAAAACTTATCACCCGACCCCACGTTGCACTATTGATGTGCAAAGTGCGATAGTGGATACATCGTATGATAAAAATGTACTTGTGCCATCATCTGTTCTTTTATCTTATTAGTATCAATTGTTAGGTAATTAGCTAGATATCCATGTCACTTGGTATTCTTGTCAAGATATCAACAGTTGGGTAATACAGTACATCTTATCACAAAGTTTAATGATATAATGTTACACTAACATTAAATGTTTCGTCAAACTGACCTTTTGGGGGAATTTCTATTTGTTCTTGTTCACTTTAATAGTGGCACCGGTAACTGCGAATATAGTTTGGTTCAAGTTAGTAGTAGCAGCCCTGAGCCCTCAGAAAAAATGTTTTATGTTTTGTTGGGTACTATCATCAATACCTCACAAAGTTTAATTACTTTTTGGCCCAAACATTACATTTACTAACCCTAGGTTTTTTGTTTTTCTTGGAAGGGAAATGATGCGGTTTGCAATTTACAAATTTAGGTCGGTTCAAATGGAAGTGCTCAGCCCTCTTGTGAAAACAATTACACCTGGGTCCCGTTGCAGAAAGAGATACAATCGATTGTAAGTTACGATTGATTGTAAGTCTGAAAATTAGCGTTTCAACCAATTAGATTTGCGCATCCAGATCACATGACCAGACTCACAATTAATTGTATCTATTTCTGCAACCGGACCCAGGTGCCTGGGGCAATTTCGCCCCCTGCCCCCCCCCCCCCCCCCCCCAAAAAAAAAAAATGCTAAAAAGAGCCCCCAAAGAGCACTCTTCCAATGTAAAGTCATAGCTGCCAACTGTTACGAAAAATTCGTAATTGTTACGAATTTCCCACCCTCTTTACGAAATTACGAATACTCCTTCTATAATTACGAATTTGAAAAAAAAAAAAAAAAAAAAAAAAGATTTTTTTTTTTTTTTTTTTTTTTTTTTTTTTTTTTTTTTTTTTCTTCACGTTTTTAAACATATAGAGACAACGTTTAAACGTAAATCTGACCAAATCATACCTAGTAATTGTGCAAGAATGATGAAAAATAGGGCCATGAACGCCGTCCGCAATGGACTCGGCGCTTCATTCTCCACGCTCCAGGGCCCTAAAGCGGGCCCTGGACCCTGGCTAAAGGGTCTTCGCGCTCGTGATGTGCGCTTCGCGCACATGATGTTCAGTTTTGCTTAAATGTTACTAATTTAAAATTCCAAATGTTGGCAGCTATGTAAAGTTTGCACTTTGTATAACTCGCACAAACCAAAAACAAGACCCAAATGATGACACATATATATATGTCTAGAACTGTTGATTATGTAATCCTTATTGAAGGGAACTGTCTGAATCAACCAAATTTACAAGTTTGCATCTCAAATATGGTTCTTTCATGCCTTGCTGTGGTCCTCTTACTAATATCTAGAAATATGAAATCAGTTTGGGTGTTTTCAATCATTCATTCGTTATTGAGATATTTATGATTCAATTTGAGAAAAAAGTGAAGAGTTATAATGGCAATTAGTTGGCAAATAGCACATTTTTGTGCATTTCTTGGCCATATTGCATTCATTTATCACAAATCTTACATCACTCAGTATTATCAGATTACATTTTATTTAGGTTCCCTAAGTCAGTTTGAGCACATGGAAGCATAATTTTATCTGTCCATTTAAAGTCACCATGGAAATTATGCAAGTGGCTACTGTAACTACAATGTATGGTTATTAATGGTAGATATTTTGCAACTCATGAATAATCTTTCAAACTTTGTACATGTAGCAATTTACCCATTGCCTACAGGAACCTGATGGACCCTGTATAAAGGGGATAGAAGGCAACGGGTTAAAATGAATTTCATTTCATGATCCCATGAACCTACAATCCTACTCCGAGGCACCCATACAGACATTACCATAGGCGTTGAAGGCGGGGGGGGGGGGGGGGGGGGGGGGAGGGGGGCTTTAGCCCCGCTGGAGTTTTGAAAATGGCCATATTCGGGCAAAAAACACCTGATATTCAGGCAAAACCATGTCATATTCGGGGCGAACCATGTCATATTCCGGCAAACTCATCTTGTTTTCAAGCTAAACCGTCTAATATTCACGCAAAATTGATTTTGTTTTTTGTTTTGTTGGACTAAGCCAACAAAAACATATCATTTCCGGGCATCAAAAAGGCGAGAACTTTTTTTCTTTCTTTTTTGTTTTTGTTTGTCAGGTGAAAAGTCAGGAACGAAAATGATTCGGGGAAAATACCTCAGCCCCCCTGAGAATAACATTTCCCTACTCTCAACTCATGGACATTACCATACTGTTGTGTGTAGCAGGCAGTGTATTGACAATGCATGATTGGTATCTGAAAATGGACTGCCAACACTGAGCCTGAGGTGTAGGTCCATGTTGACCCCAGACATGAAACTAGTGTAGGGCTATTTGTAATTTTCCGTCTGCCCCACGGAAGCATGCACACCACAGGAATACAAAGACATATGGACTGTACCATGAATCCAGGGCAGCCACTTATTATTACAGCTAGGTCTACACCCGTTTGGTCTACTCCCTTTATGTCTGATAGCAAAATCAGTATTATAAAGGCTTGTGATGGATAAGGCATTAGGGCAGTCACTTAATATCATTATAGCTAGGTCTTCACCTATTCGGTCTACCATATTCCAGTTACTCCAATACTATAAGCAAAATCAGAATTTAGAGGCTTAGGATAACTCCGATAAGGATTAGGGATTTAGGGTAATAAGGGGTTGAGAATTGGGTTAGGTTCAGGGTTGGGGGTCAAGTTTATAGTTTGGGAAATCAAGGTTTTAGGCATCATGTAGCAGACCAGCTGAGACATTAGACTAAATGGATGTAGACCAAGCAAACATGAATCCCAGGGACCACCCCCTCCACCTGTGCACACTGAAAAACAAGAAAACAAACCCATTTATGCATGCATGTTTTTGAATGATTTTATTATTGCCCTTCACTATTACGGAGGTTAAAATCATTTCAAACCGATAAATATAAATGACTATCAAACAGAATAGGATTGGCATTGATAGTTCAGTGGAGGGTGCGTGCATTCAGTTACAAGTCATTATATTCCACATACTAAGAATCTTGCTCTATGATTGGTCAAAAGTTAATCACGTGATGAAGCATAGTTTCGCCCATCATTGATGGGAGAAGAAAACTTCGTTACACTCTGTAGATATCTTTGGTGAAAGTGTGTTGCACTCACTAGATAAAAAGTACTATCTAGTGAGTGCAACGCACTTTCACTGCAGTTGCATTGACTTGACTGTGGAGCTCGTGTGTGGCTAGTCAAATTCCATACCCAAATGATGTGGCGGGGTTCTCTATGCGCGCGAATTACAAATTTAATTGTATTCGTTGTGCATACAGTACACGTAGGTACGTAGCACACTGTTCAAGCTCATACGCTATGCATGCACTGTGTATGCATCATAGAAGTATGACTCCAACACTGCCGTTATAGTATGCATACGTATCGTACATAGTATAACAGTACACGGTTTGCTGCGTTGTTATTGTTTAATTGCTTGTTCTGTTCGACGTAAGATTTGAGTTCTAACGGAGCTGAAATGGAACTTTTTTTGCTTGAGAGTGAAAGTAAAGTGTTCCAAGATTATTGCGAATGCTGGAAACAACATACACATTGGAAATTGGAATAACATTGATGTTGGTAAGTAGATCAAACCTAGTACTAAGTAGTAACAGCTGTAATTAAGACTTGCGTTAGACTAGGC
Organism: Echinarachnius parma; assembly: GCA_037951105.1. Lineage (NCBI taxonomy): Eukaryota > Metazoa > Echinodermata > Echinoidea > Clypeasteroida > Echinarachniidae > Echinarachnius > Echinarachnius parma. The sequence continues at coordinate 49,300 of JBAMJV010002376.1, read as the reverse complement.
CTGCTTAGATCTACCGTTCAATGTGGAATATAAAGCAAATAATCACCTTTTGGTTTCAGGCAATGGCAAACTATCACTTCCTCGGCGATCTGAATGTATACGCTATCTTTCCTCAGCTTCGCTTCGGAAAGATAGCTACATCCAGATCGCCTTGGAAGTGATAGATTGTCCCATCACCTTCACCAACGGTAATTATTTGCTTATTATCCCCTGTCCACACACTGAACAAACAGCTGGGTGAAAACAAGCCAAGCGTGTACAGTTGTATCAACAACTATCAAGATCGTTCTAGTGATATATATCTCGTTGCAGTGTGTGTTCAGTTGTCATTGCATTAACTGTCCTCCTCTGGTGCAAGTTCAGCTCAGTTTATAGGTGCATGTGCTGTGTACATTGATGATCAGATCTGCTGTGTTTGTGGTATTGAGCCACTTCATATATGTAGACGTTGAGGTATGTAGCTTTATAAACCATGGTTAAGTTTTTATTAACTTGGCCTCAAAGTTGATACTGACACTTGTCAATTTGCAAGTTATGCAGTTTGTATATTCAGTTGTCATTGTGTTAACTGTCCTGCTTAATTGTCTTTGGTGCAAGTTCAGCTCAGTTAGGCACTTGTGCTGTGTACCGATGTACCGATCAGCTGTTTTTTCACGTTCTGTGCTGATGATGCTGAGGCAACTTTAATTTAGTGGCGGAGGTATGTAGCTTTGTAAACCATGGTTTGCTTTTATAGCTTGGCTTTAATGCTGCTTCTTAATGTAATTAGTTGTGGAAGTAGATGCGTGTATGCTCAGCACTTCAGCTTTAGCTTAGAGATGATATTGAACATCATTGGTAAAATTTATGCTGCTTCTTCATCAGTCGTGGAGGTATGAAGATGTGGAAACCATTAACCATGGTTTTGACAATTAGCACAATTGAAAAAAGTTACTATGTTTAGCCATTTAGCCAATCAACTACTAGTATTTGAACAAGTCATCATTGACTTGTACATTAATTTCAACAATTCGAACAAGTTATTTAACAATAATCATTTAGAATTATGGTTAGGTGCTGAAATCTAAAAATATAGCCACCTTTTAAAAAAAAATTCTGACCTGGTCTTTTGATCGATTTTTTTTGCAAATGCTTACATTAATTACAACTCTAATTTTAGGATAACTGAAAATGTGAAATTAAATATTTGAGAGTCTCTGTAATAACAAGGGCTAGGTAACAGACTCTGTAAGGCATAACTATATTCATTATGATATTTATAATTTTTGTTAAAGTCTTTCTAAAGTTGATCCCCTCCACTGGGCCTCTGGTTTGGTTCAGCTGCGTGTATCCACACACTTGAGTCAAGGTTGACCACCCTTGAAACAAAGTTACCTGTAGGTCAACCAGTAAAGGTCAATGCATCCAAAGGTAACTAAGGCCTCTACAAACTAATATGTAAAGGGATCTAGTTGTGAAAATTATTGTGAAAATGTGAGAACAAAATTAGAAAAGTATTGATGAAATGTTTCTTTCTGTGACCTGATATGTCCACTGAGTGATGTGTACAAATTCCAAGCTAACTTTTATAATGAGTAATGAGCAGAAATGTAAAGCACTATTTTCTAACTCTTTGCCAGAAGTTTATGTGTGCAGTTGAAATTGTTCTTCAGGATTTGTTCAAATTCAATCATAAATTTCTCAATAGTATCTAGAGAAAAAATTATTTTAAAAAAAACATAGTTGGTGTCATATACTTCTATTTGTAAGTGGAAAAAAACCCAGCAAGGCATTGAAAGAACCATACAAGTGATTTTCTATGATTCAGGCAAAGTTAGAGGCCCGTATTCACAAAGGAGGTTTGTAGGAGGTTTGTACAAACCATGGTTTGACCAAGGTTTACATCTATGGAATGCCATTTGTAAACTGATGGAGAAGGAATGTAAACTCCATACTTGTTTAATAACAATGTTGATTTACAATTTACGGTATGCGAGCAGCATTCCATAGATGTAAACCATCGTCAAACCATGGTTTGTACAAACCTCCTACAAACCTCCTTTGTGAATACGGGCCACTAAGTCTGCTATTTATCTAGTCCATACGTTGATTGGCTTAGAACTACAATAATAGGACCTTTACAACAAGTTGACAAGTTTTACGATACGGGGCAGAGGGCCTCTAAAAGATACAAAGACCTAGACCAACTAACTGATACAAAAGTAATTAATGTAAATTTGTCTATTCTTTGAATGTTATCAAGTGTGATTTATTACCCTATTTGTAAGTCTAATCTAGGAATCAGTGAAGTGTAAACAAATTAAAGCAATTGTATGATCTGTCTACATTGTAGTACCTGCAATTATGATTTTGCGTCTGAGCAAATATTTGATTTTTGTCAGGTCACGCTTATCAAACTGAACCTCGGCGAGAAATAGACCTGCTAATGTGAATAGTTGATCATAGCACAGTGAACTGAATGTTTGGGAATGGGAGACCATGCACTGGCTTGTAAAGATGAAATTGATTTATTTCTGTGTAAAAAGTTACATGGGGGCTTAGGGCAATTTAGCTCCTGAATTCTTTAATACCAAGAAGAGAAGCTGAAAGTGAAGAGCCTCTTAAATTAGTATTAATTAACAGAACTCCGTAAATTCTTATTAGTTCTAATGAGAATGAAACTTAAATCGCTAAGTATGTACTTATTTTAATGGGGGCTGTTGAAATATACAAGTAGGTGAAGTAGCCCCCCAAATAAAATTGTAGGAACTCGGAGATGGAAGACTTGTAATACCAAATATATATACTTTACAATAGCAATACAAATGTACATGGCGATTTAGGCCCTGAAATGCCCAACAGAACCCCCAGAAAATCTTATACTAGAGTTCAATGTGAAACAATCAGAGAGTACTATTGTTCAGAGGTACCGGTACTTAGAAAGTAGCCTCCTACATGAAATTTGATTTAAATTCACCATAGAATCTCATTGAAATGAAACATATAGATCCCATTATACAGATCTACTAAAAAAACAAACACAAAAGGTGTTTTTGGTTCATGTTTGTCCTCTCATTCTCACGCCCTTTGCCCATTGATCAGTGGCGTGGGGGGGGGGGGGGGGGGGGCATGGGGGTCCTGTGCCCCCCCTCATAATTTGGGGGGGAAAAAAGAAAAAAAACGTAAGGGGAATATTTTTTGTGTGTGCCCCCCAATCAGTCCGTCTACCCTACACCACTGCCATAGATGATTAAACCACCAGAAGGCAATTATTTAGAACATCAGAGTTCAAACAAATTGTCATAGTCTCTGTCTTTTAGTCTCCTGGGTCCCATTGCAGAAAGAGATACAATCGATTGCATGTTACGATTGATTGTAAGTCAGCAACTTTGCGCGTTTCAACCAATCAGATTCGCTTAAAGGTCATCAAGCGTGGGGATGCTACACAGCGGGTCGCCATTTTGAACTAGGCTAGTTTGCGCGCACCGCATGACACTGAGCTAGTGTGCATTACGCACCGTGTGCAACGCGTACGCAAGATGGCGCTGCGCATCTGATTTGACGAATCTGAAATACCTTTAACTAGAACACATGATCTGACTTACAATTAATTGTAACTTACAATCGATTGTATCTCTTTCTGCAACAGGACCATGGTCTGTTTGTTTTATGGTCTTTTTGAAGTTTTGGTCTACTGCACAACTAGGCCTCTTTAGCTGCCAAAAGGGGCATCATAAACACTATTATATTACTGTATAATATATCCCTCTGATCAAAAGATTGTGCGTTCTCACAGGGGACTTGTTTTGACTGCAGGGGGTCAGCCAATCACCCCCTTTAATTTGTTATTGTGCATCCCTTCACTTTGTCTAGTTATTGACGGATAATGCGATCAATCACAGCATGTTCACAATATACACACAGGTTTAGGCTTTCTTGGTCTACACCCATTTCCATTTGGTCTACTAAATGATGCCTTCAACTTCCTTTTCCCTAATTCCAAACTCGACCCCTAACCCCAAACGTGACCCTCACCCTAACCCTTACCCTTGTCCCTAATTGTTTTCTGAATCTTCCATGTTATGATTTTATTGGTAGACTAAATGGAAGTAGGCCAAATGGGTGTATACTAAGCAGCGAGTTAGTACTTGTTTTCATTTAACCGCTTCTCTAAAACAGAAAGCAATGTCAACTTCCGATTTAATTAATTGGTAAAAGAAATGAAAGTAGACCAAATGGTTGTAAACAATCACTAAAGTAGCGAGTGCACCTATACCTAGCACCATTCAAGCTTTTACAACATCTGTAAAACAGGAAACATCCTCAACTTTGAGACATTGGCTTACCAGACCAATAATGGTCTTTTCAAGTTGTTTACAGGCTGCTTGTTTTGGCACAAAGGTGCAAATGTTTGCTTTTATACAGGATGTTTTTGACCAATAGCAACACATGCGCCCATGGAGGTTGTTGATAGCATAAGGAGTGATGTATGGACGGTGAGCATGCTCTGTTTACGTTTGTTGCATCAGCTAGTTTACCCCATTTTTATTGCCCTCCCTTCTTGTGACTTTTAAAAGCTTGCTTTTGAATTCTATGTAGGGGTTAGAAGGTCTATGTTGATAGGTGCGAGAACAAACAGTTCTGAACTCCTGAGTAATGTAATCAGTCTTTCAAATTGGAATTTGCTGTAAACACCTCTACACTCTAGCTTTCGGCTGAACATTTGCATTGGTTCTTTGACTGCTATATTTTGCTTACAAGTATGTAAACCAGAAATAATTATATTAGAAGGAATTCAAGCATTTTGTCACTGCATCTTTGTTGGTTATTCAACTATTTTATATTTTATACTTTAAAGGTGCACCTGTAAAGTGTCAGATATTGCCCAAAATGACATTTGAGACTTCAATCCTGTACCAAAATCATTGTAAGATATGTCCGAATGAAGTGTGAAAGTTTCATTGGAAAAAAACACTGCTTTCCTGGTTAAAAAAGCGAAAATATGCGTCAGCTTTTACATCGAATTACTGTATGAAGTTTATGAGGTTTATGACCGTTCATTAATGCTCTTGAGCTGAATGATAGATATCGTCATACTAAAGGGGCATTTGAAAAAATCTAACCCTATGTTATTCTTCTCTTACCATAAGCTAAACAACATGGTAGAAGAGAAACGAGGAAGCTCCAAGTAATTTTTACAGGCAGCCCTTTAAACAAAATTTATATTAAATATTTTGGTCAAGAGAAAGCTCCATGTGTGACTTTTCTAAACGATTTACTATTCCTTTTTAAATGACTGATTTTTGTGGGTACATTTACATTCTTTTAATTAGCAAATAGCCAAATGATTTAGTAAAGTGGTTCATGGTTATAAGTAAAGAATTTGATATAGGTTCTGTTGTCTTTATAAGTTTGTGTTATTTTGGCTGTTAGGTTCGGAAGGATATTTAACAAATGAAGGTCCTTGTTTGTTTTATTTCATCTTTCATTTTATCACTACTTTTATTTGTTCCCGTTAAACATACTGCCTGCACACCAGGCTAGTACCTAAACTGCAGTGAATGAAAGGGATAGAACAGTAATAGTACCATGGAACATTCTTGGCATACTAAATAGGGTGCATTTGAAGCTAGTTATATTTATTTTACAATGTAATTTTTATCACAACTGTAATCTGTCATCAATTGATTCCTGAAGAGGATTGGATTAGATAGATGGTCAACCTATTTTACCTACTCCCAGACATGCCACCACATGTTACTTGTACCATGAAACATTGTTAGAATACTGGATAAGGTGCATTTGAAGCTAGTCATGTTTATTTTACAATATAATCTTATTAAGTTTGCAGTTCACAGGGTTATAATTGCAGCTGCAATCTGACATCAATTGTTTCAGATGAGTGGCTTAGATAGGCAGTCAACCTAATCAACCTACTCCCGGACATGCCACCACCTGTTCCAGTAACCATGGAGCTTGCACCATCTTAGAATGCTGGCTGAAGTGCACAACTAACATTTCAAATTTCAGTATTTGTTTCAATTTTTCTGGTGACAGGGTTGTCTTTACAACTGTAATCTGACGTCAAGACAAGTAGATTAGATTAGGCTGTCAACCTAATCAACCTACTCCCGGACATGCCACCACATGTTCCATGTGCCATGGAGCTGCACAGTCTTAGAATACTGGCTGAAGTGCACAACTAACATTTCTAATTTCAATATTTGTTTCAATTTAGTAGATTAGATAGGCTGTCAACCTTATCAACCTACTCCCCGGACATGCCTACACATTTTTCGTGTACCATGAAAAATTTTTGTAATTCTGGATAAGGTGCATTTGAAGCTAGTCATACTATGGATTTTACAATGTCATTTTATTAATTTTGCTGTTCACAGGGTGGTCATTACAACTTGACATCAATTGATTCAGCAGGAGGATTGTCAACCTAATTAACCTACTCCCGGACGTGCCCCCACATGTTACGTGTGCCATGGAGCTGCACATCTTGGAGCACCGACTGAAGGTTGCCATGGTAAAGCGGTCAGATCTTCTGCCCTTCATTGGGTCTCTCATCAAGCTGGCCTTGCTGCATGAAAACAGGTAAATATATGATCACGGTAATTCAGGGAATATTTGATATAAGAAGGCAAGAAGCCAACATTTATTCATTTCAATCAAAGATAAAAATACAAAATATATACAGATACATACATAAATGCATACATATATTTTAGCAGTTTAGCATAAGCCATATAAAAATTATTAAAAATGAAATGAAAGAGAACTTTAAAAAGGCCATAGGGCCTTGTGAGTAAATTCTCAGGAAGTCGTATTATTTCAGTTTGGCACAATTAATAAAATGATAATTCACAATCAACAACAATAACAAATAATACAAATAATCTTATTTAAGAGGATCAAAGGTATATTACAATATCAATAATTTTGTCAATAATTTTGTAGAAAATGGTGTTTGAGTGATTTTTTAAATAATCTTAAATTAGAATGAGAACGAATAGAACTTGGTAACATATTCCAAACATTTGGCAGATTGAACCGAACAGATTTTTTAGCAAGAGTTGTAGTAACTTTATACATATGAACTAATTTTATATAGGTTTGGGCTGGTCAAAATTTGATTAATGCATAATTGTAGTTTCCTGAATTAAAACATACTAGTTCATGTTTTGTTTTGTTATGAGACAAGCTATTGAATAATGATATATTAAATATACACCTAGATATCAAAGTTATCTGATTAACATGGCACTCTGCCCATATTCATATGGCAGTTGTCATCAGCTGTGACTGTTATTGGCATATGAGGAGTACATTCATTATGGATGGAATTCACAAAGGAAGTTTATGTAAACCATGGTTTAAAACTATGGAGTGCCATTTGTAAACTGGTGGAGAAAGACTGTACTTTTTATTAAAGAATATTGAAGCTACACAGCTGCTAGCCGAAAGCCACTGAATAAAGGTACATATAACCTCAGATGGTAAATTATATTTGGTGAGCACTGCTGGTTAGCAAGCACCAAGGGAATGTGATTTACACATTTTACTTGAAAGTTTACTAGAAATGTCTCTCAGTTAAAGGGATGCCTGTAAAGTGTCTAACTCCATGAAAATTACTTGGAGCTTCCTTGTTTCTCTTCTAACGTGTTGTTTAGCTTTATGGTAAGAGAAGAATCAAATAGGGTTAGATTTGTTCAAATGCCCCTTTACTGACGATATCTATCATTCAGCTCAAGAGCGTTAATGAACAGTCATAAACTTCATAAACGTCATACAGTGATTCGTTGTAAAAGCTGACGCATATTTTCGCTTTTTTTAACCAGGAAAGCAGTGTTCTTTTTCAATGAAACTTTCACACATCATTCGGACATATCTTACAATGATTTTGGTACAGAATTGAAGTCTCAAATGTCATTTTGGGCAATATCTGACACTTTACAGATGCACCTTTAAATACCCAGTCTCTCCCCCTCCCTTCAAATAGAGAGAAACAGAATAGTCCCTTGAGAATTTGTGTATCAGGCTATCCAATAACTTAGATAATAATGTGAGACACTTGGACCTCTGAGAGAACAGTGCAAAAGCAATAAAGGGGCTACTCTGGGGTAGACAAATCTAAATGATATTTAATTTTTTTGTTTGTTTGATGTGTTTATTTTCTTTACAGTAAGAGCAAGTTCTTCAGCTTTACTCAGACGAGCAGAGATTTCACCATCATAGTGGACGAAGAAGGATTTATGGGTAGGTTCATGTAAAAGCACAAAACAAACTAATTATTAAATAAAACAAAGATTTATGTGTAGGGATACTTTTGTTTTCTAGATGTCCAGTTGGGCCAGGAAAATATTTGTTTTGTTCTTTACTACGTGTACTTCTGCACTTCCATTAATGTTGTGTTTTGTGTAAACATGACGAGAGGAGGGAAATTTGAAAATATGTGTGTTTTATTTTTCTGCATATTTTATGTAGTATATGTTACAAGATGTTCAATTTTCTGTATAAAACAACATTTCATTGTGTTCCTTAAATCAAATGATAACAAAATGTGTGTTACTGCATGTGTGTGGGACTTGAAGGGGAGGGGTATTGTTATGAAAGGATTGCATTGAAATGTTATATTTTCCCCAGAGATTTCATTGTTTTTGGAAACAGAGACTAGAGTATCATCCCCTTTGACATGTGGAGCAAATGTCTCCCAAGTTGAAAAACAAATGTTTCATCTCAAAATGCCAGCTGTCATGCGTTTGTCCCATCACCCTATGGCTGTACAGGACTTCCCCTAGGGAAATGCATGCTTCATGTTTAGTTTTTGTGTTTTTGTTCAAGTTTTATGTTCTTTCGACCCATTCAAGACACTTTGATTTTACAAATTCTATATATCACAGCATAAATGTAGTTTTGACCAGTCACGAAAGGGTTAATAGGACATCATCTTTGATTTTCTGGGTAGAGCATGCAACTTGTACATTTGCCATAGATAATAAGTTAATTATCTGTAAAGCGCATAGAAAATATGTTATTGTATTATGCATTATATAAGAATTGTATTATAATATATAATAGGCTACAATATGTTTAAAGGGGACCACCGGGCAAATAACAACACATTACTATATATTTTGGTACTGTTTTGTGATATCAAATAGATACCCAACATTTTACAAAGGGTTGTGTAATTCATAAACAAAGCAATTAATTTCCACCACTTACGGAACCACTACTATTTCCTGGTTCCTGGTTTGCGAGTGCGCCAATGTGATTCACGCGTACGTTTGTAGGCAATGTAATCCCGGGCAATTCGCTTGCTGCACACGCAGTAGTCTACTCAATTCAGACCGCATGAACGCATGCTTTAGAATGGTGATGCGTTTTCCAATTATTTTTTTCTTTTCTGAAAACCTATTTTTGTGAACTTGTTGATGGAATGGAATACTAAAGATGTTACCTTTCTATAATAAGAATATTAGATTTGGGTGGTGGTACCCTTTAACTTGGTCACCAGAAGGGTGAAGTACATGTCATCTCATTTTGCACAGGTCTTGTTTGCTTTTATTACATACCAACCACATTAAAAAAACTAAATGACAAAAAGCAAAGAAAAATGGTCTCGGATTTGAACCTGAGACTTCCTGATCGGTAGACTGGTGCTCTGACCACAGATCTAAACACTCTTATGATGGCGGTCCTTCCCCGAAACCATTAGTTAAAGTGATCCCTGTAAAATGTCAGATATTGCACAAAATGACATTTGAGACTTCAATCCTATATCAATATTATTGTAAAATACAATTGAAAGATTTGTGAAAGTTTGAAAGAAAACAAACACTGTTTACCTAGTGAAAAAAACGAATATTGAGTTCATATTTTATCACCGAATACTGATGGCCTGCCGTAGATTTGTCGCAGTAATAATCATCCGTTTGACGATATCCGCACCCGTGTATACAGACGGTACAGAATTTGCGCGTTCTCGGCTCAACAGTCGGGTACATCGACTCGTTGCGCTGCCCTGTCTATCAGGAAGGTTTCGGCCACTCCGCCGGCCCGGTTCCGTGATCGCGTGGCGCGCCGGCCGGGCATGTTCAGCTACGGCAATTTTACCAAAACCGTTGGGCAACGGTTTTGAGATGATGATTTTCAATGATAATTATCTTCATACTAAAGGGACATTTGAAAAAATCTAACCCTATTTTATTCTTCTCTTACCATAAGCTAAACAACACGGCAGAAGAGAAACGAGGAAGCGCCAAGTAATTTTCGTGGAGTTAGACAATTTACTTGGATTACTTTAATGTACATGATAGTCTCATACATATACTTGAGTCGTCTATTTAAAGCCAAATAACAGTATTGGGGAAGTAACTGAAAAAACATTTATATTGGCCAAACTAATTGATCATTATTTTTGAATTAGTATGAAAAAGGACTTGTGTGGTAAAAATCTGAATCTTAGTATTGTATGCAGAAATATCTGAGGAAATTCAAAGCACGCCATCAACAGGCCATTGAGATTTGGCCTAAATTAACCACATGGTGAATGAAAGCATATTTTTAATTTTTTTTGTGTGTGTGTGGGGCGTTTCCCAATACTGTTATCTGGCTTTAATTGCGTAGTAAACTGGTTAAAAGCACCATTATTCAGAAAGCTCGCCAAGAGCGAGTGTCTAGTAACCTTCCTTGAAATAATGAGCCAAGGGAACGTACAGCGAGGGATTTGTTCCTTCAGAGGCTATCGCTTTTGGCCTTAGTCCATCAATCATCAGCAGCACTTCAATCATGGATGGTTCATGAATTTGTTTGGGGATTTCATTATTCATATATATTTATTCAAAATAATTAGTTAAAATTATCAATAAATCTTGCTAGTATTACCTCCAGTTTGTGCTGATGTTTTAGAGCACTATCTCTGTCTGAGAATTTGTAATATTCTTTGTAAAATATTATCATGATATTGATTACATTTTGTTACTTGTGAATAGTTTTGCCAGATAAAGCAGAGAAACTTTGACTGATGTTTCAGAGTACTAGTACTTATGGGCTAGCTTGTCTTCAAAGCTTCTGCTTGCATAAATGCAGAGGACTTTAAAACTCTGTATAAATGTGTATTTTGATCTTTGTAAAATGGAACCATTATTTCAAATTAATTTTGATTCTTGTTATTTACAGCTTTACCTGATAAAGCAGAGAAGCTCGAACTGATATACATGGTACATAGTACATGGTTGGTTCTAGAGGCTTCCGTAGGTTCTGAAGCAGAAGATGATAACTATCAGAATGATGGCTCCCATGCCCAATGTTAGTTCAACATTTGTAGTAAAATGTAACTAAAATATTTTAACTCACCCCTATAAACAGCTTTACCAGAAAAAGCAGAGAAGCTCGAACTGATGTACATAGTACACAGTACATGGTTGGTTCTAGAGGCTTCCGTAGGTTCTGACGCAGAAGATGGCATCAGAATCACAGCTCCCATGCCCAATGTTAGGTGAACATCGTAGTAAAATATAACTAAAATAATGATTTAATTCAGCTTTACCTGATAAAGCAGAGAAACTTGGACTGATATTCCAGGATGTTACATAGCTTATTTAAGAGGCTTCTGCAGGCTCTGATGCAGAAGATTGTATTGGAATGCATCATGTTAGATAAACATTCTCAGTAAAATGTGTATGAATTATGTTCTTGTAAAATAAAATAGTGATTTAATTCATCCCTACCAACAGCTTTGCCAGATAAAGCAGAGAAACTTGGACTGATGTTCCAGAGCAGTACGTGGCTGGTTCTAGAGGCTTCTGCAGGCTCTGATGCTGAAGATGGTATCGGAATGACGGCTCTTACGGGAAAAGTTATAAAACATCCTCAGTAAAATGTAACTGAAATATTTATTCATTCTATTTCTGTTAACAGCTTTGCCAGATAAAGCAGAGAAACTTGGACTGATGTTCCAGAGCAGTAAGTGGCTGGTCCTAGAGGCTTCGGCAGGCTCTGATGCTGAAGATGGTATCGGAATGACGGCTCTTACCCGCAACGTTATTGCTCCGTTGGCGGAACGAGGCCTGTCAATTTTCTGCCTTTCAACCTGCCAGACAGACTATGTATTGGTGAGTTCAGTTGTTTGGTTGTGTTTCTGCATGTGTTTTACTTTCTTTTCTTTCTTTTTTCTTTCAACATCCAACATTTCAAGACAAATTTTTCTAATCAATATGTTGATCTTATTGTCTATTTTCTCTTCTGTTTGATATGAGAAGGGTAAAAAAAAACACTTTTGTAAAAACGTGTCTTAATTAATAATTTTGGACAAGTTTTGTAAACAATATGTTGGTCAGATTATCTTCTGTTTTAAAAGACAGTGGGAAAGAAATCTGGGTCGATTGATAAATTTGGACGATGTTCTAAATGTCTAGTTGCAATCTTGATGTTCGCATCTGGTTCGCTGTTGTTATGAGTCTCTTTCAGTTTCTATTCTGACCCCAGGGATGTAGTGCAGTCTTCAGGTTCTGACATATGTTTGAATGACCATAGACTAGCTCTTTGTATAGAAATTTGAAGACAATGCTTTAATATCCGATGGTCACTTTAAAAGCTGAGAACTTAACCGGTTTCTAGAAGCCCCATAAACTTTGTACATAACCCACTGGTTCCGGTAGTCAAGGGGTTAATTAAACACAACATAATAAGAATCGTATTGCTTTACATGAAGAATAAAAACCTTTGAACAAGTTTCTATTCCCTCTCCAGGGATACATAGTGCCCCTGTAGACAAATTTTGTTTTGTTTTGTTGTATTTTGGTTTTTTGCCTGTAATGTCTGGAAGACAATCAATTTAAAAGGTCATTTTAAAAGCTGAAAACTGTATGAAATTTGATGTATGTGGCTCCTTTGAGCTCTACGAGGCATGAGATATGTGGACAATGAACTTGTTAAGTTTCAATTCTGGCCCCAGAGATGAAAACTTTCCCAGAAGCAATAGAATAACCAAAGATTGACAAACTTTGCCAGGGAACAAACATATCTTGTGTGATGAAAGATAAATCTGTTAACTGAATAATGTGAGCCTTCTGTTCAGCAAAGTTGTATTCTTGCAAGTTGTTCAACACAATATTATGACAAAATGGGATACTAGGACAGGTTTAAGTACTTGATTTATTCAAATTTCTCTAAATGTTCCCTATTCAGGTTCGAGAAGAAGATCTTCAGTGAGTAGTCAAGTGTTTAGCACTGCACTTTAACGTCTTTCAGGGAATAGGTGGTCAGTCACAAATGGGGCTCTAGAGCTATGTTGTAGTACTTACATGTAACTAATTGAATGATACAAAAGGAATTAACCCAATTTCTATGAATTTTCCCCCCTTTAGGTTCGGGAAGAAGATCTCCAGTGTGTCATGAAGTGTTTAGCGCCTCACTTTAACGTCTTTCGGGAGGTTGATGGGAATACAGAGCCTGTCACGATAGACCCATTACAGAATGGAGTTCTAGAACCAGGTACAGTCTAAAACAGCCTTCTTATTAAACCATTTTTTAGCATCCCGAAAAACCTTATCCATATTAAATGGGAGCATAGGTCTTAATGTAGGATAGTCCATTAGCAATCTATGTGATATGAGTACAAAATGGAGAACATAATATGAAGCAAGATTTGGTGATGGATAGATCTGATCAATCAAAATAAATATCTGCTTAATAATATGTAGCGTATGATTGAAATATTTAATATAAGTTTAAATAAGTAGCCCAAAATGTAGAAAAACACAATTATTTAATGTCCAGTACGACAGTCAAAGAGCAATGCCTTATTCCTTAACCCTCCGAGTACCATAGTCAACTCTACATTAGCCACATTACTCATAAAATAAGATATATTGGTTGGTTCTTCAATTGACACAAAAGACAAGTATTGACTCAATTGTACAGGCATGTGACTTCTTATTTTAGATGAATGGTGGTTTAAGCTATTCATGTAAAGTGATCTAAAGGAGTGGGATTCCTGCAATTTAATTTGGCACTCAGACAGTGAAATGTTATGTGTTCTCAACATAAACAATAATAATGTATCTTGCGTCTTAACTTTTCCTCTATCGCAGTTGCCAAGAGAGCCATCATGTACCCACTGCACTTTCCATCCAACCACTTCCTGGTCACCAGTCTACAGCCGGACATGTTACCCAAGATCACGCATAGCCTCCTGCAGGTTCTATTCTACCCTGACACAAAGTGAGTGTTTGGTTACCAGTCTATTTAGTTAATGGTAACAGGTTAAAAATTATTTGGAAATATTTGTAGCTGCTACATGCACCACTTTCCATCCAAACACTTTCCGGTCACTAGTCTCCAGCCGGACATGTTACCCAAGATCACGCATAGCCTGCTACAGGTCCTATTCTACCCTGAGACTAAGTAAGTGTTTGGACACCAGTCTCTATTTCTTAATAAGATGTTATTTTGTAAAAGAGGTTTTACACTTATTTTCTATCTATCCAATCACCATCTGGTCTCCAGTCTACAGCAGGACATATTACCTAAAATCATGCATAGCCTGCTACATATCCTATTCTACCCAGAGACAAAGTGAGTGTTTGGTCACCAGAGTCTGCCTAAATTATGAAAGCATGTTGACGTGGTTCAAAAGCTTTCTCCTGATCAACCCTTACAAAGGGGTGAGAGGGGCATAATAGTCCCCCACTCCTATGTGATTTTCACGATTGTAGGCAACGTATGAATATCTTCCCCCTCCGCTTCACAACATTTTTCTTCCAAGTCTTGCGCATATTCTAAAACTAAATTTTCAAAATCAGACATACAGTTATGAAATCATGTGATTTTTTGGCTTTGCATGACAGTCCCAAAAATAATATTGTCATAATGTGCACACAAAAAGACCTGAAAAGAGATTAGCCTTTTTGGGGTTAAGGAAGGGAATATGAGACTTCAATTGTTTTTATCTTTCAGTCTGTCCGGAAACTACACATTTTTTGCTACCTGCGTGAGAAATTGATTGCTTGCCAACTTCAGATCTTATTCTTGCAGCTGGCTATAATTCCAGTTTTGTATTTGTTTATTTGCAGTGAGAGTATAGAGAGTATAGAGAGCAGTACATCAGATGAGACGGAGCGTTTTGTTTCCTATTCACTGATTGACGACAGGATATCACTGGTGCTAGATGTACATTTAATAGATAAGTGAGTATGCAGGTCTAGAAATTCACTTTTTTTCTTTATTTCTCACTCGGGCAAGAAAGCTTCTTAAATTCTGGTGGAAAATTAGATTAAACAGAATAAAAAAATTGGGTGGCCAATACTAATTTCTGGATGCCCTGGGCCAGCAAGCCAGTACTATGTTTGAGCCCTGGAATATGAGATTGATATGTTGTGATACAATCAGATGGGTGCTTGACTTCCAGTCATTAGGTTTCGAGTTTCAAACCGATTGATGCCCCAGCTTTTATGTCCTTCAGCTTGATATTTAATTCACATTTCTGCTCTTAACCCAGATGTAATTTGGTTTAAAGAATTCCCATAGATGCAGAACCCTGCACTTGTCGGTAATTCATGTTTTGAAGAAATGGGCATTTTAAGTTCACATAATGTGTGTAAAAAACTTATGATTGTAAAATTGAAACAATCATATCTTCGCCAATTATTGACCAATTCATTAGAACAAAGTAGCAAATGAAAGCTTGTGATGAGGCCTTTCTAATGTTTTGATTTCTTACCGACAAGTGCAGGGTTTTGCTATAGCCGGTCACATATATTGTTGAATATTTAAGCTATTGTCCTCATCTGTATGGACCTAGCCTAGTAATCATTACTGAGAGTCTGCCAATGCTAATTAATCTTGGATGCTAGGGGTACTTGACAAAACAAGGTTGCATGTTGACAATAGCTCTTGCTCTTGACTTCGAGAACTATCTTTGAATATGAAGTGACACCATCGGGCATGCGTGTTTTAATTGCTGATAATGGATTTCTTTCCCTTCTGACAGGTTTCCAGATAATTCAATATGTGTTGATTCCATCAGTGAGAGGTGGAGGATGGTCCATACGGGAGTGCAACCGGAGGGATTCGGTGAGTTTACTTATCAATCATTGAAGATAACGTGATCTACATTGTAATGTATCACAGCGTACAGTGAGGTAGCTACGGTATTTGCCCTCTGAGCCCTCCAATAATCATACAAAAAGAATAAAACACATAAGGGGACCATTTTTGTTAAGAAAGAGAAAAACATTTTGTGCACTGCTCCCCCCCCCCCCCCATCAGCATAGTGTAAAATGTAACATAACATAAAATATGAACATTGAATATTGATAAATCTCATCAATAATTATTTTGGAGGTCTGCTTTTCAAGCCCTCCTTCATTTAACTAGCACTATGAACATTGTTTTGTATCGAATTACCATTACACTTTTGAAATAATCCAGGAATCTTTCTTTGATGCATTTCATAGGCTTAGTTACCCCAAGGCCCCTTGTATATTTTTTTACTGATAACTTATGGTGTACTTTATAACTTATGTGTTCTTTAAATAATTAGTAACCAGAGCCAACCGATTTATCTTGCCAAACTTTTTTTGTCATTATTATATTGTCCTGGGCAGTACAATTATCTGTGAAATCAATATCAAAAGGCCACAACATTACATGAATTTTGTGTTTCTTATGGATATCTTTGATAAGTGGACACACAAAGAACATTGTTCTCTTCTAAATAATGAATATTTTCTTTAATAAATGTCCTTACTTTTCAGAGGAGTATGGTATAGTAGCGCAGATTGCAGAGCCATTATCAACTGAGAATATCTCCATCTTCTACTTGAGCACCTTCCTTACTGATCACACCTTGGTAAGTAAATTAATAATAATAATAAGGTTTGCGTTTATATGGCACCTTATATGATTGATAATCCATTGGTGGAACAATATTGGCTCTTGCAAAGCTACACACAGGGTGTCATTGCCTCATTATTGTTTTAAAGACAGTTTGTAGTTTTTAAAGGTTAGGTTAGTCTTAGGGTTAGGATAGGGTATTAAAGTATTAGTTTTAAGGTTTTGGTTCGGGTTGGAGGGTTCTCTCTCTTGGTACGGTTCCGTCATGGCTGACAGGTTGTGACTTTCGTGATGACGCGCCACCTGCGACGATCTTCTGCGACTCGATACAGGGATGATATGGGCTGTCCAACCAAGGATTTTATGCGGGGTTGGAGGCTTAGGGTTAGAAATCTTTGTCTGTTGATGAACAAAATTAATAGTGGAGTGATTATCATGGAATGTTAAACTGAAAAAGTCAGTGAAAAGTCAATGAGACATTATTATTATCCTTATATCAAGTTCAAAGGAAAGTCTTCTGATTGCATCATAAATCTGTTTGATTATGCTTTTAAACCCAAAATAAATGTCATATTTAGTTTGTGAACATCAAGTACAAAAAACAATGTATATTATTAGGGTATGTAGTTGCTAGATTAATCAAATGATTGCAATGTCAATCTAGTTCCACAAAAAGGTATTTTCAAGTGCTGATATTCTCAGGGAAGCTCACAATTTCTTTGTATGTGACAATTATCTGACATCTTTGGAATTTGGGCTTGCAAAAAGGAGGACAGTTTCTTCAAGCTCCAAATAAGTTTTATGAGATTCATCTAACCATTCAAATTGACTCAGATTTTGATATGAATTTTTCTTCTACCCTTTCTGTACCTGAAGACTATAGGTAATAATAGCGCCAGCCGCCAGGAGTGTCACCGGCATCATGACAGACATTATGCGCTCTCCCATCAAGGACGAGAGCTATTTTAAGGCAAAATTGATCATTGTTTTCCTCTACAAATTGGCAACTCCTAAATTTTGTTGACCGATCAATGACATAAAAATAGGTGGAAAATATTAAGTAATGACCATTTAAGACAAATATGAAGTGACTTTGCCGCAAAGTTGCCAATTTGAACGCCAATATCTGTTTTTAAAATATCACAATGTGTTGCCAATTTAAGGATTTTTCTAAATTATAGTGATTTACGCAATAATAAAAATAATTAAAAAATAACTAAAGCAGGTAGAGTAACAAAGTATGGCTCTAAAAATAGAGGAATTTATGCTCTTTCTTCCTGTACACTTCACATAACTAGTCTTCTTCTTGTTTAAGTGTAGGACTACCAAACCACAAATATGTGGGCCTTAGGCACTGATGGGATAAGATGCAACTATTGTTATTTGTAATATTGTTTATCTTTGGAATTCTCAGGTACCAGAGGCCGAGTGGGACAGAACAATGTCGGCCCTCTCACAGAGAGAAGAAGAAGAGCAGACCCCAGAGATACATGTACACACAGTAACATCATCGTCATAGCAACAGTTGTAGGTAAGAGAAGAACATGGAAGGAGCGCAAGCCCCAGAACTATTAAATTATGTTATCTTGTTGTAACACTCTTAAGTCAGGGAAGAAAAAGAAAAGATGTGAAAGGAGCAAAGGCCTCGGGGGCTACACAATCATGTGACCTTATCGTCATAGCAACACTCGCAGAACAAAGAGAAGAGCATGAAAGGAGCGCAGACCCCAGAGCTATGAAAGCATGTGACATCACTGCCTGAGCAACACTTGTCGGTCAGAGAAGAACAATAAAACAAATGAATAAAAATTAAAAAAAGCCCTGGCACTTCCCAATCATGTGAACTCACTGTCATAGCAACTCATATGTCAGCAAATATTCCTTATGGATCTGAGGGAAAAAAATGGTGAAAGGTGTCGATTGTAATAGCTTCGCTAAGACAGAACGATGTTGACACTCACTTGGACGGGTGTGTCATCGAGCGTCATAGCTTGTAAACTGACAAGAAAATCATGTGAGCTCATTGTCAGAGCAACATAATTGGCACTCTAACACGGGTTCATGGCCCCGTTGCAGAAAGAGATAAAATTGATTGTAAGTCAGCAGATTTGTGCGTTTCAACCAATCAGATGTGCGCATTTAGGACACATGATGGGACTTACAATCAATTGTAACTTACAATCGATCGTGTCTCTTTCTGCAACGGGGGCCCATGTGTGTCAAAGTTATTCCGGTATGCTTGGTCAAAAAGGATGACGAGGTATGTGAACAGCATGATAATATGAGCACTGAAATCTGACATATTGGGTGGAATTCACAAAGGAGGTTTGTAGGAGGTTTGTACAAACCATGGTTTATCCATGGTCTACATCTATGGAGTGCTGCTCGTATACAAGTAAAACAATTCATAATTTCTAATGATATGACTGTTAGAGCTTGCTAACCAGCAAATTTCACCATGTGAGAAGACAAACATTTACTTGGTGCATTTTGTAAATGTGTACCATCAACATTGTAACATTGTAAGGAGTTTACATTCTTTCTTCATCAGTTTACAAATGGCATTCCATAGATGTAGACCATGGTAAAACCATGGTTTGTACAAACCTCCTACAAACCTCCTTTGTGAATTCCACCTATTAACTCTTGAAAACAAAAGACTTTATAAAATGTATACTGCCATGAAACTACAGGGTAAACTCATTTGAGCTTCCAATTTCAATTTTGCTCAGAGAGTGATATCAAGATCTTGGATCTTGGATAACAAGATGATTTTTTTTTTCTATACAGCATTATCGTTATTGCCAATTATGTGTGAATTTGATCATGAATTAACCATGTATAATTATGTAAAACCTAATAGACCTCTAATAAACCTCTCCACTTTAATCAACATAAAAATGGAAGGATACATTTGACGTGAGAAATTTTGATTAGTGTGAAATAATAGTTAATGTTAATTACTTTTTTCCATTTATAATTGTGTATATATATGAATCGCATATGTACAGTAACTTCCTATGGGAGCATGATAAATCATTATATTCTTGTAGTGGCTGCAAGATGCGAAGTATAGACGAATCTGGTTTCAGGTCTATAGGGCCATAACTGGAGGGCTTCCAAGAGTACAACAAAAGATAATTTGAATAGGTCTTTAACCGTTATGCAACATGTCAGGTGTATTATTGTCTCCTAAACAATCAGTGACCTTTGTTCAGCATGCTAGACATGCTTGAAGCTCCCCAGTTATGGCAGACGTAGACTTGAAGCTAGATTGGTCTATACAGTATTATGTCTCTTCAGTATTTTTGGTGCAATTCCATATCTATGAATGCTGCCTACTCTTTACTGTATGCATACAGTATAAGCAGTTGATGTTATTACTCCGCTTTTACTTGGAGTGAGCTCATAATAGTCATTCCTATTTGAAAAGAAACAACTCTCCTAGCCCTCTGAGCACCACAGTCGATTCAAGTCACAATACTCAATCAGATTTATTGATTGATTTGTTCCTGATATAGATGCTTAGACTTCTTACAAAGCTGAACTTCCTATCTATTCATCATACAGGAATGGGAGATTAAAGGGACAGTTTCCCCACCATCTATTTACTTTTGATTAGCTTTCGATCAAAGCAGAATGTCATCAGAGGCTAAAATGACACAAAAGTAGCGCTAAATCCATGAATACACAGTAGTTCATTTGCTTGCAAAATGACCACTTTTATAGTATTTTCTCATTTTTCTTCATGATGGAGGAATGATGCTGCACAATCTGTAAATTTATTATAATTAAAATGAAATGTATGAATTTCAAAGTGAATTTTGTTCTTGAAAATAATATTAATGCTGCTAATATGATTGATACATGTAGGTTATTGATGTATTTGTTGTATTGTTTTCTTTTGAGCAAGAAACTCAGGAAATATTGTTGTTGTTGCTATCATGGGGAATGAGTCTTTGATAAAGAGAGGTCTCAAGCAGTGGTAAATATCTAATTACTGTGGCGTGATTTGTGAGAGATGATGGCTTAGAGAAGATGTTAGTGAGCAAAGTGAGTGAAATGAAGAAAAAGTTTCTTCATATCTCACTTGAATATCTCTTACTGATTTTCTTCTCTCATTCCTCTTCTGAAAACAAAATCTCTTTGTCCAAAACTCTCAGTGAAAAAGGATTAAAAAACATATTGATATCTCAACTGAATTTCCCTTGCTGATATTCTTCTCTTTTTATGCCTCCGCAACGAAGTAGCCGGAGGCATTATGTTTTCGGGTTGTCCGTCCGTCCGTACGTACGTACGTCCGTCCGTCCGTACGTCCCGTTCTCGTGATCGCGTTATCTCAAGAACCGATTGACGGATTTTCACCAAACTTGGGTCATGTATGTATCTTGGGGTGCCAATGATCTGATTAGATTTTGGGGTCATGAGGTCAAAGGTCACAGAGCTCATTATATATGCAAAAATAGCTCGTGATCGCATTATCTCAAGAAGGGATTGACAGATTCTGACCAAACTTGGTACATGTATGTATCTTGGGGGGGCCAATGATCTGATTAGATTTTGGGGTCATGAGGTCAAAGGTCACAGAGCTCATTATATATGCAAAAATAGCTCGTGATCGCATTATCTCAAGAAGGGATTGACAGATTCTGACCAAACTTGGTACATGTATGTATCTTGGGGGGCCGATGATCTGATTAGATTTTGGGGTCATGAGGTCAAAGGTCACAGAGCTCATTATATATGCAAAAATAGCTTGTGATCGCGTTATCTCAAGAAGGGATTGACAGATTCTGACCAAACTTGGTACATGTATGTTCCTTGGAGAGCCAATGAACTGATTAGATTTTGGGGGTCATGAGGTCAAAGGTCACAGGGCTCATTAAATGTAAAAGTAGCTTGAGATTGGAAATCTCAAGAACTGAATATCAGATTTCAATCCAACTTGATACCTGAATGTATCTTAGGGATCAATTGTAGTCATTAGATTTTGGGGTCATGAGGGCAAAGGTCAAGGTCACTTATAGCTCATAATTGTGATACGTCAAGATCTAAAAGACAGAGTACCATCAAAATTTAGTTGACATAATTAATTCTGTGTACATGTTGATTTGGGCGTGATATGAATAAATTGCGTAATGGCGGAGGCATCATTTTCGACTGCGCGCAGTCGAAGATCCATCTAGTTTGTTTTCTAAAAAAAGGAGTTACTGTTCTTCATTAAAAAAGAATAAGTAATTGTAATCATTCTGCAAGTACTCTTTTAAATGTACATGTATAAGCTTTTTATTGGGTTATGCAACAAAAACTCATGGTTGCAGGTTGGATTTGGTAGTTACAAATTAAGTCCAAACTTGTTATCTTAACTTTTCATGAAAAAAATATTGAGCTCAGATTGTATCTACCGGTATTATAACTTATTTGCTAAGTTGGTGCTAAATATTGAAGCCAGTACTGATATGTTTCTGTATTTTATGAAGGTTTAATCAGTTTTATCTTCATATTTGGACCCAAGTTTGTTATTGTCATAAGTAAGGGATTTGTATGACCTTAACTCATTTGCTGCACACATATTGCAATAGTTGAAACAATAAGAAGCACAATTTTGTGTATAAAATAATGATTACCGTATTTGTCGGTGTATTACCCGCTCCGGTGTATTAACCACATCCCTAACTTTGGGGGGTTTTCCATGAAAAAAAAAAAAAATTTTATAGTATAATTCTTGATTTTTGGATGGTCAAAATGTGCCGAGAGTAAGAAAAAACATTCTTCTTTTCCAGAGAGTTTTGGTCTATGAAATATACTTCAATTTACTGAAGTCTCTGAAGGTACGATCGCAATTTTTCATCTCCAAAAAGAGCTTAGAATTTACTATTTTCGAGGGTAGATTGAACCAAATCTGAACTTGTAAGAAGGAATAAACATATCAAGGTACAGTTTTTTCATCTCTGATTTGATTCATGTTTTGTTTTGTCTTTGTTTGTCTTCCGTTTGTCTTCGTTTGTTCACTACAGTCCCATGCATAGTGTTTCATGCTGTGTTGTGCTAGTGGGGATTTTCGTGCAATTTTCCCTATCTCCGTGTACAAACCGCACCCCCCTTTTTGCCGGTAATTCCATCGGGAAAACCATGCGGTTAATACACCGACAAATACGGTATGCACTTTTCTTTTGTATGAATTCATCATGAAAATACCTGCATTTTCTTACATCTGTACTTTTTTTACATTTCAAATAGACATTGTACTATTTTATTTTAAGTTCAGTAAAATGTATTGAGCACATATTTCTATATACAATGGGTGATTTAAAGTATGGTGTTTGGGGTTGGTGTTAGTGCTTATTAAACACTAACACCGGCCTTAGGCGCCATATTTGAGATGACTTCGTGTTAGGATGGTATACAGTGACATTGGGGGATTTCAAATATGGCGCCTAAGGCCGGTGTTAACAGGGTCATGGATACTGTAACGACAAAAATGGAACCATGACATCTTTTTATTTGTATTTGAAGCTGATTTCCATCTATCAGAGGGCACCATAAAGACTCTAAATTGTGGAATGCTGAAAGCAATATTGGTTTGAAAAGAAGAGAATTATGTTATGTGTTATAGAGATGGGACAAAATACTGTACTACCATTTCTTTGATAATACATTCTATAGACATTTTGTTACGAGGGCAATTTATGTAGTTTGTAGTTTGGGAATATCTGTTGTTTACTCTAATGTCAATATACATTACTTCTTACACAGTTGAAATAAAATATTTATGATGAATTGTATGCAAATTGTTGATTTTTTTTAGATTTTTTTTTTAAACTCTGGACTGTGTAGATTGATTACCTTCTATGGCATACAACTAACAGAAACTACAGTGTTTCTTAGTTTCTTCCATTTTTCAACAATGTTTCTGTCCATTAATGTTTGTTTTTCCTTCAATTTTGAATAACTCTAATGTTATATTTACTCAACATCCATCTTGTCTTGCCATGTCATTCTGTTTACAATGTCAATTGCCACATGGGCAATGACGTTCAACTGAACCAGCACCCCAAAATAATAATACATTGATTATTAAAGGCATAATAATATAACCATATTCTACATGAAGTCTAACATTTAATTACATTTTACTAAAGCCAGAATAGGAAAATACAATGAAAACATTTATTTGATAATTATATTAATGTTAATGTGATTCACTTTTTGGCTCTCTATTACAGCAGGTGTAATGTAATAGAATGTGAATGTGATCAGCTGCACCATATTTGTATTAGGGTTAGTTATGATGAACCGTTCACTGGATTAAGTTATAATTGAAAACCCTTTATGTTCCATATTCAATAACTTGCCTACAATATTAAGATCATTCCAGTTATTATTTTCCCTTTAAAATACAGGGCCATTCGGCCACCAAAATCATTGTTCTGTGCAAAATGGAGTGCCAGTGGAATCATGGAGCAGGTTTAATTTTTCAGAAAAGCGGGTAATGTATTTGCTTATGTTGCATCTGCTGCCATGTCAGTAGTTACATAATTTGCTTGGTACAGTTGGAAAACATGGCAGCCTCCAGTGGTCAGTCAAAACAGTTGATAGTGGTTTCTCAAACATTGATTATTACCGTTATTAATGATACCCAAGAGGAAATATACAACCAGAAGTGTCCGGAATTATGCACTTATCAGTATAACAGTAAGCAAAAATGCCAGCTTCCCTTTAGTAACCTTAGGTCTGCACAACCATGATAAAGACGTAATTGTAACCTAATAACATGTTAAATTATGCTTTCTACAATAATTGTATGTTATGAATGTACATGTACATGTATGCTGCGTAACATTATTTGTTTATAGCCTATAGAGTGGTAGAGTGTGACGTCATCAAAAATCTATTTTTAGAATTTTCAAATGTTAACTTCATTTTCCGAAAGAGCATAACAAATAATGTCCAAATGTCGAAAATCAATTGAATATGTTAAGTATTATCTGAGATTCAGTGTTTTTAATTAGTGCTCTGATTCATAAAGTTATGAACCAGAGCACTATAACACTGATTGCATATTGGGAAAAAAAATCATTCGGATGGGCATATCTCAGCCAATACTTTACATATTCAATTGATTTTCGAGATTTGGACATGATTTTTGATGCTCTTTCGGCATATGACGTCATAGCTTCTGTACTCTATGCTGTACTGATGTTGTTTGCAGCTGTGAATTTATATTTGAAATATTATGTAAACCGCTTTGTAATTACCTTACAATGACTGTATGTAAATTTTGTCATATAATTGATCTATGTAGAGATTTTGAAATTTTGATGTGAACGTACATATATGAATAAACACTTTCAAACTCATTGTAAATGGTATGATATTCTTATATTTTTGTTCGAACTGTGCTGTTATAACATATTATAGCCTAATCTGTGTTGGGTTAGAAATATAAAATATTTATTGAAATACAACAACTGATATTTACGCATAATCCAAGTAAAAAAAACACAATTTTGAAATTAAATTTCATTATATGTTTTAATGAATGGAGGTAAGTCTGACACAACATATTTTAATGAATAGAGGTAAGTCTGATATAAATATAGTACAAAAATACATAATTCTGATTTTGTTTTTTAAACATTGCATAGATAAAATATGTTGATCAAAACAAGACTATAATATATTGCTTTTGTTGAATTCAAATTTTTAAATTGTAGACATAATGTTCCTAAAATCAAATCACATTTTATAGAGAACATGCAAATGTAATAACTTTTAAGAAAATTATATATACAATTCATTCAAAGATAAGACAGGACAAAGGCAATACATACTTGGAGCTTAAAGGGATAGTTGAGTATTGGTAAAGAGAGTACAGTTTTGCTCAAACTGAATTTGAGTAACCAAAACCTGCACCATTACATTACAAACTAATAGTTATAACTCCACCATGCGCTCTCTAAAAACTCATTGGTTTCAACCATTTAAAATAAAATATTGTGCATGTGATGTTTAGTTAAAATAGTGATTATTTAGAGAGATAATAAACCTCATTAACGGCTGGTTCAAAATTATCAAATAATTGTGGAGCCCCACAATTATTACAAATGGTTTAATGTTTATCGATATTTCAGCCATTACTGAACCGATTTTGTTCAAATAAAGTTTATTCTGTCATTCAAATTGTATGCTCTTTCAAATTTGACACTCAGTTTTTCATTATCTCACAAAAACATTATTTTGTGTATTTTACCAAAACTCAACTATCCCTTTAATAATTTTCAAATGGAAAATATAAAATTGTGATACATAAATTGACATACCATTAATAATATGTGTTGAACAAGACAAGAAAGTAATATATCGGTTTTATCGAATTTCAATTGTGTAACTGTACACATAATTTTTAAAATGTTCATGTACAAAATCAAATCACATTAGAAAGATTACATGCACATTTAATATCTTTATGAAAACTGTATATAATTGTTGTTTATATAATACATTGAGTACCAGTATATAATAGAAAGGGTAAAGACAAGACAATACAAACCTGAAGCCGAAAAGTTTCAAATGAAACCAGATCAAAGTATTCAAAAGAAAACTGCAGAAAACAATTGAATATCAAACATGATGAGTTGATAATGATGAGATGAAGGAGGTAATTAATATATATATCAAATAAATTTAGATTAACATATATTCCATACCGTAAAACTTCGCCTATAGGCGCTACTATCTCACAGTATTAGCAGGTATTAATCAACAGCCCCAGCCGCGTCCACAAGGATCTAGTATAATGAATATGTATCTAGCCCTTTGTCAACGATCTTCGAACAGGTCTTAATGAATATTCATGATAGCATAATCATGTAAAGTTGAGACAACCCTATTGAACCAGTACCGCCTATAGGCGAAGTTTTACGGTATTCATAAAAAGCGTACAATGGTATACAATAATAAAATGCACATGTCCATGCCATATTGCATTAGAGTAAAAATGTCTATAAGAGCACAGTAATTACAATTTAGCATGTTACTGTATTTGGCTTTGGCAAAAACGATATGATTGGCTTAATAAAGGGATCTAGTAACTTTGTTGACATGTGCAAAAAGTGATGAAGGGTTGATGCAATGTATATTGTTGTTATCTCATATGTCCACAGGGTATTGTGTGAAAATTTCAAGTCAAATGGACATTGCATGGCCAAGTAATGAGCGAAAATGCAAAGTGATATTCACTAACTCACTGCACTCACTTTGTACACGGTTTCAAAACTCCACCCGAGTTTTTCTTATCTGAATACTTCAATCGTACATATCTTTGTAGCGAAAGGGAAATTTGAAAAATCAAAACCGGTCCCATGATTTTATTGTTAATACGAATACAACAAGGTATGAGGGAACCGCTAGAATTAAAATTTTATTTTGAGGATTTGGACAATGTTACTAAGTCCCTTTAACACAGTCACATGATTTCAACTTATTTCAACTTATTTCAGTTAGAATAGACTTCATTGTGGCACTAATCTAGTGTGGTTTTATGAATATGGGTGATTACTAAATTAAAAAGAAAGTAGCCACATAATGGAATGTGAGGATGTTTATTTTATGCAGTGTTAGAATTTAATTATGAACTATAAAATACAAAATTAATACATTGCAATATAATTATAATGCTAAAAAATATACCATTATACTATACAATAATAATAGAAATTATAGAAAATAATAGAAATGGACATGTAATAATTGAACTTCAGTATTATGAAATAATAACTTATCGAACCAATGAAATATACTTGAAACTGCATACTATACATGCACATCATCATACACAGAGGTAGAGGGGGCTTGGAGGCTGCATTACCCCCCCCCCCCCCCCCCCCTCTCTCCTCATTTGGCTAGAGAATTTCAAAACGCTGAAATTATCTTTAAAAAGCAACTTGATGATCAGGTAAATTAAGAAGAAAGTATGATGGAGCTGAATATTATGGAGAAGTGTCTGCATTCACAAGATGTCATTAACCCTTTCAGGATGGACTGATTCTGCTACAACATGTATTCTCCATAGACCAAAGCCCAAATATTTTTTGAACGGGTAAAGTGACCAAGAGGGGGAGGGCCCTGGGAGGCAGCTGTGGGTCTGCACCCCCCTATCATGCACATCATACAGGCAAAACATTTCTAATTTCTGGCAAATTAAAGTAAAATTAGGTGCCCAATGAGAATGAAATCGATCCAATGAAAAAGACAATCATTCTGTGTAATTATTCTCACATTCCCATGGCAACGCCCGTCGGACCATCTCGTGCCGCACTATCAGTTTCTTCTGCTGCAGAAGGTGGAAGAAAAGTCTGGTAAAAATTCTTGGCAGAATAAAATCATTTACACAATTTCTTTCTTTCATTATGAGAATAAAATTCATCCAATGAAAAAAGGACAATTATTCCATGTGATTATATATTCTCATCGTTTCCATGGCTACGTTCATCGGACCATCTCGTGTCGTGAGCATCAGTTTCTCCTGTTGCAGACGGCAGGAGACGGATTGTAAAAAATCTTGGAAGAATAATGATTATTCAAATAATTATTTCTTTCCTAATGAGAACGATATTCATCCAAATAATTAAATCCATGTGATTATATTTTCATCATTTCCATGGCAACGCTCGTCGGACCATCTCGTGCCTCAGCATCAGTTTCTCCTGCTTCAGACGGTGGAAGACGGTCTTGTTTTCCACAGCGCGTCTGGACATGTTTGGGATGACATCATCGATGGAACCAAATGGAATGGACTTGTAGGTCAGGTAACCTGCTTGACCTGAAACAAAAAGAAAGAGAATATTGATTTGATTAGATTTGTATTATATCCACAATTCATTTAAAGGGTACCACCACCAAAAAATAATATTCTTATTAAAGAAAGGTAACATCTTTAATATTCCATTCCATCAACAAGTTCACAAAAATATGTTTCCAGAAAAAAGAAAAAAAAATTGGAAACGCATCACCATTATAAAGCATGCGTTCATGCGGTCTGAATTACGCAGACTGCTAGGTGTGCGGTGAATTGCAACGTGTGCAGAGCGAACGAATCGCCCGGGAATCTGTTGTTTACAAACGTGCGCGTGAATAGCATTGGCGCACTCGCAAATGGTTGGCCCGTATGGAACCAGGAAATAGCAGTGGTTCCGTAAGTGGTGGAAATTAATTGCTTTGTTTATGAATTACACAACCCTTTGCAAAATGTTGGGTATCTATTTGATATCACAAAACGGTACCAAAACATATAATAATGTGTTGTTCTTTGCCTGGTGGTCCCCTTTAACCCCTTCCATTCAAGTTTCTGAAATCCCCATAGACTTTGTACACAAGCCACCCGGTTCCCGTAGTCAAGGGGTTAATAAACAACAAAGTATGACGATAACAAAATGTACAAAATGGCATATCTAAAGTAACATGATATAACAAAAATATAAAACACACAAACATATCAAAATGAATAAGTGGAGGAATAAAAAAAAAGTTAAGAAAAGAATTATAAGATTGATCCCTAAAGTGACGACCTAGTCGTAGCTAGGCAATAAAGAACAAAATACTAAACTAAAAATAAAATTCAACATCTTTAAATAAAGGGAAGCCAAATGCTTGCAATTTTGCTAGCATAAGTACATAATTAATGACACTTCTAGTTCCTCTTGGGTATCATTAATAATGGTAAAAATGTTTTCAAACCACTATTATCTGTTTTGACTGACCAATGGAGGCTGCCATGTTTGTCAATGCAGTACCGACTGCAAAGTCATCTGAGGATACTGCACTAACAAAAGCGGGTTATGTAACCACTGACATAGCAGCAGACTCAACAACAGCAGTTAATTATGAAAACGTTATTGCAGCACTACTATTAAGGGCAAAAGTACTAATTTTTAGTGGATTCCTCTTTCCAATAATTTCTTCTTTTTGTTATTTTGTTGAAACGATTATTTATAATTTGTTTAAAAAAAAAAGGAAATTAAAAATTTAAGGAAAAACAAAACAAGAATATCTGAAGCGTACCTAGTCCATAGGAGACATGATCACACATTCCCATCAGCTGGCCGAACACAACACTGCCCTCTCTTGGCGAAATATTAAGCTCTTTCATCCTGGAAGGAGAAAAGAAGATAACAAATTACAAGAATTGTAGAATTAAATGATTCATAATCAAATTCTTTAACTAACAATACATAAAAATGATCCATCAACTTTGTCAAAATTCAACCAAAATTACTTGGAGCTTACACATATCTCGTGTACCTTGTTTGGCATATGGTAACAGAAGAGAGAAATGGGTTTTGATTTTTCAAATGTCCCCCTATGGAGATATTTAAGATTGAATTTTAAACTGTCTGTGGAATTTGGAGACTAATGGGATGAAATCAGACATCGATTTACATCTACTCTTTTTTTTCACTAGATAAACATTATTCTGTTTGTATGGAAATCTCACATATCATCCCAAGAATCTTCCAATGATATTGGTATATGATTGGAATCTCAAATATCACTTTTGGGAAAATTATAAAGTTAATGCATCACTTTAATGTATATTACTTGTTCCATTTTGACATATGATTTGCTCTTTCTTTAATACAGTCTTCTCATTCTCATAATTCATATTTATTTGATGTTATTTATTATGTTGTAGAAACACTATTGTTTTTTTTTCATTGTACCTTATGATATAAGAAATATATTATTAATTCAATTCATTTCAAAATAAAGAAAAGGTTAACCGTGACCACGAGACTTTAACCAGCTACCCTAGCTTACATTTCCAGCTTGTAATGTATTCGATGAGACATCAAATGTATCATTAATTCAATTCAATCCAGAATAGAGAAAGGTTGATTGTGGCCACTAGACTTTAACCAGCTACATAGATAAGCGTGTCTGACACTTTTCCAACTCGGCTCTCATTAATGTATGTTGCGTACATGTATGTTGTTTGTGCCCTACATACAGTACATGTGTGTTGCTCTTGATACCAATATTGATCAACACTCCGTGTCAGCCACAAGATTAATAGTCAGATA
The DNA here is from genome assembly GCA_037951105.1 of Echinarachnius parma. Taxonomy (NCBI): domain Eukaryota; kingdom Metazoa; phylum Echinodermata; class Echinoidea; order Clypeasteroida; family Echinarachniidae; genus Echinarachnius; species Echinarachnius parma. The sequence continues at coordinate 18,392 of JBAMJV010002376.1, read as the reverse complement.
AGGCACATACATGTACTGTGATTCATCGACTGCATGCAATGCCTGGGTATGGCCCTGGGTATGGAAATAATATTGTGATATAATTGGTAATTTTTTGTAAATATTATTATTATTATTTTTTTTTCCAGGCGCACACCGTATTAGTTGTATTATTTTCCTTTTGAAATGCGGTTAGAAACATCAGTATAAAGCGCTATGTACATTTTTTGTATTATTATGTATTATTAAATTGCATGCTCTCTGAATCCTTGTGATGAGCATATAATTACACGTGCCTATAGGAATATGAAAATTGAACTTTCTATATTTTGATTTTGAGTGAGGTATTTGTCATAAAATGTGGATTCCTAGATAGCTACGTAGACTATACATGTACATATATCTTTATCTCAATTTTTATGGAAAGTGGATTTAGCGCCTTTTGGAAGTGAGCTCTTCATATTATCCCACAAAGTAACGTTGCTCACAGTGCATACAAACATATGCGTGATTGACTCGTCAAACATTCGTTCAGTTATACGGATTTTGAGCGCACTGCATTCATTATTTGAAGGATATACCCCTGCTGTTAAAAGCCTTCTCTATACCGATTTAGTGATGTGCGATGCAATAATGAAGGTGATGCTGTTGTCGCAATTATAGACCCCATAGATTTTGTAAAAAGTCCACCAGGTTCCCGTAAGCAAAAGGTTAATGGCATATCTGAAGTGATTAACCCTTTAATTTACCTGTTAACAGCCTAATGACTGCTTCGGCATTGTGCGACACAATGATGAAGTTGATGCTGTTGCCGCCATAGACTCATAGGCCCGTATTCACAAAGGAGGTTTGTACTAACCCCGGTTCAAACCGCGGTTTACATCTATGGAATGCCAATTGTAAACTGATGGAGAGAGAATGTGTACCATCAACATTGTTAACAAGTAAGGAATTTACATTCTCTCTCCATCAGTTTACAATTGGCATTCCATAGATGTAAACCGCGGTTTGAACCGGGGTTTGTACAAACCTCCTTTGTGAATACGGGCCATAGACTTTGTACATACATTAGCTATTCAGGTTCCCATGAGGCCCTGCAATTTACCTGTTAACAGCCTTCTGTACAGATTCAGTGTTGTGCGAAGCGATGATGAAGTTGACTTTGTTGCCGCCACGTTGGTGGACCAGTTCCATCAGACGTGCCACGACCCCGTCATACGTGGCGGTGGTTGCCTCGTAATTCTCGTTTACAGGATCTGAAGCAGATAAGCACGAGTTTTGAATTATCTGAGCTCTTTATAATGAGGTTCCACTGTACATAATAAAATAACTATAAATGTAGTATAATGTAGATTCAGTATTGTGTGATGCAGTATGATGTAGTTGACTTTGCTGCTGCCACATTGCTGGACCAGGTCCATCAGACGTGCCACGACCCTGTCATACGTGGCGTTGGTTGCCTCGTAATTCTCGTTCATAGGATCTGAAGCGGATGATTCAATAATACAGCGAAACCCCATTATAACGAGCTTTGGGCCATGAAAATAGTCTTGTTATATAATCTTGAATCTCACAATTTGAGGAGGTGTTGGGGGGGGGGGGGGGGGGGGGGGTGTTATCACCCCAAATCCTCTTAGGGTTAAGTAAACAAAATAACAGTCAAAGATAAGATTTTAGCTCAGTTTTGCTTTGTGAAAGATTTGTGATGCACCGTAATGAAAAAAATATATATTAATGCTTTAATAACATGTATACCATGAATATTGAAATTCCTCACAAAAACCTTTACCTCTCAAGCCTTCAGCCTTGGCCACTCTCCTCTCATGATCCATGTACGCCCCCCTCACCACCTTCACTCCAAACTGGAAGCCCTCTGCATCGGCCACCTCTACCCCCCTCTCCAGGTTTCTCATTGCACTCTGCAAGTCAATAACAGTCAAAAATTCAAAATACAGAGGTGTACATGTAGCGCTAGGGGTGGGGGCCATATAGGGACACAGGCCCAAATAAATAATGTGACCAAAATTTGACAATAAAAAACATTCGGGGGGCAATCCTTACAAAATAGAATATGCTCACAAATGATTCAAGTGCCCCCCCCCCCCCCCCCCCCCCTCTGCATCAGCCACTGATACCCCCACTCAAGGTTTTTCATTGCACTATGCAATTCAAATAACACTTTCAAATACAGTATTTAGAATACAATAGCATAGCTACCAGGAAGGGGGCAAGGGGGCACGTGCTCCCCCAATAATTTGACAAACACAATATAAAAACATTAAAGGGGAAAATCTTTTAACAAATAAAGAAGTACATAGAGTGTGCCCACCTCAATACATTTTCTGTCATAATGAATCATTTCTTTGATGAGATATATATGAATAAAAAGCTCTGTTTCTCTTCTTTCATTTGATGTACAACTTATGGCACATAATTCACGCATGACTAAATTAGAACAATGGAAATTGGTGTTACCAAAATTCCATTTGCATGCAGAAATTGCAGGTTTGGGTGAGTTTTTAGGGTAGTAAACATACTTATTTTGAAAAGGACAAACACCGCATAAAAATTCATATTTTTATCTTTTGTATGACACCTCATGATTAAAAAATAAATGATTTATGCCAGAGAACGAGTACAATGAAAACATGCTTGATTTCAGCCGAAATGAGTAACTTTCCTGATCTAGCATGTTTCCCATGTTTTCCCTGATCCCCATGTTTGTGTAAGTTCACTCATGCATCAAGTCCATTGTCAGCTGCTAAGTCAGGAAAGCTAAGCGACTTCTTACTCAACTATCTACTCATTTGGGAAAATCAGGCATGTTTTCATTGTACTTGTTCCCTGGAATACATCATTTGTTTTTTGTGCATGAGGTGTCATATAAAAGATAAAAATATGAATTTTTATGCAGTCTTTGTCCTTTTTCAAAATAAGTATGTTTACTACCCTAAAAACTCACCCAAACTTGCAATTTCTGCGTGCAAATGGAATTTGGGTAACACCAATTTCGATTGTTTTAATTCAGTCATACATGAATTATGTGCCATAAGTTGTACATCAAATGAAAGAAGAGAAACCAAGCTTTTCATTCATGTATATCTCACCAAAGAAATTATTCATTATGACAGAAAATTTCTGCCATGAAATCCGGTTTCGTAGTTTTCTGGGACACTCTGTATATATATCACATTTAAGTGAACCCTAGTTGGCAAATTATAAAATCTTTTTTGCATAATAAGCCAGCCATCACCTCAAATAGAATAAAATCAAACTAATACTAGTGTGGTCTAATTAATATGACCCCTTTGGTCTATATGTATAATTTACTTTAGTTTCTGCAATGAAAATTAAACATAGTTGCCAATGTGGAAGCAATCACCTTCAGGTAGCACTGGTATGTGTTCCACACACGAGGCTCGCTGGAATTGTACCTCTTCATCAGGGCAAATGTGATGAGGGACATGGCTGGGTTGATAGCAACATACTCCGCATCCACAAGAATCGTGACGTCGTTCTTCAAGGCTCGCTGACAACAAATTGGAGAATTCAAAGTCAATAATAGTAATTGTTGCCTTTCCAAAATGTAACAATCCTTCATCAGAATTCTACATCATGTTTTGTATTCTTCTAAATTGATATTTAATGTACTTGACTTGCACTTTCTAGGTTCATATGGCCTGCTATAATCCAATAAACTGAATAATAAGCCATAAAATCGGAAAGTATTTGTCAGCTTTGCCCCCTACCCTCCCAAAGGTGTGGTTGCTGCTCATATTGGCCGTGTGTATGATTGTTCACAATTTCTCCCAAAAAAATGGTAATTTTTTTACATATGGTAATGGAAAAAAGGGTACATACATTAATTGCGGAGATGAGAAAAAAGGTTACAAATTTCATTACTGTTCGCACAAAGTGAAATTAAGGTACCTTATACTGGAAGGGCCACAAGATATATTCTGTTAATGTACTTGAAGCCTGGGGGGGGGGGGGGGTACTCGTGTATATTTGCAAGACAGGTATGTGCCTCTTCAATGACCCCCTTTTTCACAGCTGAGCCGGCCGTTCCTTAGGGTCTCATTTTCATTTTGTTTAAACGATCACCGCTCCTTAGGGTCTCATTTTCATCAAAAAAGACCGATCACCGCTCCTAAGGGTCCCATTTTCATCACCCCAGGGTCTTGATAAGACTACAATCCACTGACCTGCATAATAACATCCAGACGCCCAAGGCCAAGTCTCAGATGACACATTTCCACCTCGGTCAGGTCACCAACGGTCTTAAAAATTAAAACAATGGATAAAAGAAATCTAATTTCCATCCAAGACTGGTCCCAGAAAATACTCAGGCTTGGGTCTATGGAGAAAACATAGCTAAGTCAATCAGTCTTGAACAGGTTCAGATATTTAAAACCATGTTCAGGAAAAGAATATTGGAATTATGTCATGAATTTAATGTAATTGTGTTTATTTGTTTTTATTATAAAACTCAGATAAAAAACAAATTAGATAATTTGTATATGCAAATAAATTGTATACTTATATTTTAGCATTTAAATCTGTTATTTGTAATATAGTTTGAAGAAGAAAAAAAATCATGAATATTTGTACAAATACAACAAGGTCTGTGAGAACTGCTAGTGTTCTAAGTAAGTTGTGTATAATTATGTTGACAATGTTTATTACAATAGACCCCTTTAATACATTGATTATGGGAGACAGGACTTTGACCAGCCACTGCAGATAACGTTGCTTTGTTTGTGTGCACTGTCTATATAATTTATACAATGTTTTGGGCAACATGCCATCAAGCTATTAAAGCAGTAATGACACCCCATGCAACTCTATTCTTAGGATATACAGTCAAACCTGTGTATAGCGATCACCCAAGGGAAACAGGAAAAGTGACAACAGGTAGACAGCTGACCACTATAGGCAGGTTCCATAACATATTGCTTTCCTCTTCAGGGGATCACTTAGTGTTAGTGTGGAGGCTTGAATAAACCAAATTAAATACCTCTAAATGACCATCAAGTCCGCTCCTGAAATTGGCAATGCTGACAGGATTGTCCGTGCGGAAGTCGTATTTAAGCTCAGCAAGTATCTTGGAAACCTTGGCCTTTGAAGAAAGGTTAACGTACATAATTATAATTATATATGCCCAATCAATCATAATATGTATCTCCCAACAGTCATATGCCCTAACAATGAGCAGTTTTTCTAGATATTCCTATATCTATAGCAACCTCTGCCCATCCAGAGATGGTACTCCTACATAATAGTCATATACCAGAAATGGTGTATACACTACTACACCCCACTATCATATTCCCAATTACATATATGTACACCCCAACAATCATATATGCCCAATTAATCATATACTGTATATATCCCAACAGTCATATGCCCTAACAGTGAGCAGGATCTCTTCCTATATACCTCTGCCTATCTATCCAGACATGGTACATCTACACAATAGACATATACCGGAAACAAACATATACATCCGACTATAGTATGCCAAATTAAAAACACCCCAACAATCATATATGCCCCATTAATTATATATATGTTCCAACAGTCATATATGCCCTAACAATGAGCGGGTTCTCTTCCTATATACCTCTGCCTATATTTCCAGACATGTTACACCTTCAGTCATATACCAGAAATTAACATATACACCCCACTCTAATATGCCTCATTATATACACCCAAACAATCATATATATGCCCCATCAATCATATATATGTCCCAATTTACATATGCACTAACAATGAATAGGATCTTATTCCTTCATATACTAGAAGCGACTGGTCTGCCTGTCAAAACATCCAGACATTCTGTACATCTACACAATCGTCATATGTCTCAACAACCATATATGCCACAACTACAGTATCATCTGCCAACAAGAATATAACCCTAACCATAACCCCATCAATCTTATGTATATATGTCCCAACAGGCATATATGCGCACCCCCCCCCCCCCCCCCCCCCCCCAACCAATATGAGTAGGATATTCCTCTCAACCTCTGCCTGCCTGTCCAGATGTCCAGAAATGAAAAACAATCATACTATGCCCAAACAAACATAATATACACCCCATCAGCTGTCATATAAGCCAAATTAAATATACCCCACCAATCATATATGGCCCATGACCCCCATCAATCCAGCAAGGAGGGACACTTATAAGGACATCATGCACCATTGCTGGGACAGGATGGCTTGGTCCTTCCTGGCTATCTCTGCCTGCAGCATTCCTCTCATATCTCCCGCCCCCCCCCCCCCCCCTCAATCCTGGGGGTGGTGCAGAAAGAGTTGCAATCAATCGCAAGTCAGAAATAGGCCCATTTGAGCTGATCTGATTTGCGATTGATCGCAACTCTTTGTGCACCCTTCCCCCCCCCCCCCCCCCCTCCCCGGTCAATATGAAGGGTAATAATATGTGTGGTTTGCGGTTGCACCATGTGAGATGGGTGGATTGGAGAGTCCTGAAAAGGACTATGGTAGTCCTAGAAAGGACTGTTGGTGTAGTCCTGAAAAGGACTGTTGGTATTCTTTCTAGGAGAGTCCTAAAAATAACTGTTGGTAGTCCTAGAAAGGACTGTTGGTAGTCCTAGCAAGGACTGTTGGTAGTCCTAGAAAGGACTGTTGGGATAGTCCTGAAAAGGAATGTTGGTATTCTTTCTAGGAGAATGGTAATGATCATGGGCGTCGATACTTACGTAATACCCATTCATCAGGGGGGGATGGATGAATGGATCATCCCCCCCTGATCAATGGGTATCAATGACAGATCGACGCCCGTGGTAATGATAACAGTAAATGATTTACTGATTGGAAATTGAGTCAAGGAGGGACACTTACCAGGACATCTCCCTTGATATAAGATGTCATCTTGAGCTGGGAGAGGATGGCTTGGTCCTTCCGGGCTACCTCCGCCTGCATGTCCAGACATGTCAGCATCGTCACCACGTTCCTCTCATATTTCTCCTCGTCAATCCTGGTCACGATGAAAGGCATACATTAAAGGGGTAGTACAGTTTTGGTCAAACTGAATTTTAGTAACCAAAACCTGCACCATAACATTACAAACTAATAGTTATAACTCCACCATGCTCGAAAGGTATACAAAATTACAAACGACTAAGTAAAAAGCCTGTTATCATTCAAAAAGAGCTCTCTAAAACGCATCGGTTTAAACCATTTTTTATAAAACATTGTGCATGTGATGTTTTGTTGAAATAATGATTAAATAGAGAGATCATCAACAACTATTTTAAACCTCTTTTGTAAAATTTGGTAAAGTGTAAGCATTTTTTTTTTCTTCTTAAAACATCAAAAAACCTGGGGCTTATTCCAATCAGATATATTTATTGATATTTTGATATGGTGGTAGTAGTAGCAGTAGCAGTAGCAGTAGCAGTAGCAGTAGCAGTAGCAGTAGCAGTAGTAGTAGTAGTAGTAGTAATAGTAGTAGTAGCAGTCGTCGATACTCTTATCATTATTATTTATCACATCATTATTATTATTATTACTATTATCTATATTGTTGTTTCTGTTGTTCTTCAATCACCTATTTGGGTCATCTCCAACTTCTTCCTCTGCCGTAGTTGCCAGCATCGGAGCTATTGCTGCATCGTTGAACTTCTGCGAAACTCCTTTCACTGACTGCGGACTGGCGGCAAACTGGCCATAGAACGATGCCTGCATGAGAGATGTGAATAGTCTCCGTCCAAGCAGTTTGAGGCCAACATTCATAAGCTGCAGCAGATGATAGGTGGGTTATAAAGATTGGAAATCAACTTAGGGTTATGTGCGAGGGATCAACATTGTTATTCAGATTTGTGTAATTATTTATACTATTTCAAACATATTATATAGAGAAACTGACCAGAAATCAAACATAAATGAAAAAGAGCAAAGAAAATATGTTTGAAATCATACCGTATCATTTTTTTCTTTTCTTTCACCTTTCCAGGCATTTATTGATTTCAATTTAAGTTCCATACAGTTTAACAAATCGAATTACAATCATTTTCTCTTTTACATCAATTTAGACATTAAAAATATGTTTTTATCATATATGGTAAATAATACAATTCTTTTTTGTTTTCTTTACGCAGGGTCATACCGTATCATATCATCTTATTATAATGATCCTTTTTTCAGTAATTCTACATCAAAACATACACTTTATATAATGATGTGAAGGTGTACGTTATAAATATCTATGAAAACATCACTCCATTATGTACATATCGATAGATAGGTGTATGAGGTATATGAATAATTATAAAATGCTTGCATGCCATAACCACACAGAAATATCTTATCATAATGATCCCTTATTTTATATAATATATAGGTAAGTTCCATTTTCATGTCAACACATAGGTGTAGGGTTATGGGGGGGGGGATTGGGGGGTTCAACCCCCCCCCCCCCCCCTCCCCCCTTTACAAAATTTAAGTGGTCTCGAGGCCAATTTCTAGTGGTCTCGACCATCATAACCAATGGTCTCGGTCCCTGAAAACCAAGTGGTCCAGGTCTCGGCCTGAACATTTTTGACGGATCTCGGACTCTGCTTCGAAAAATCTTCACCGACATCCCCATCCCCCCCCCCCTCAAAAATTCTGACGGACATCCCCCCCCTCAAAAAATGTCACCTACCCCCACCCCCCCCCCTCTCGAAAAAATCTTCAACGACATCCCCCCTCGAAAAAATCTTCACTGACACCCCCCCTCGAAATCTTCACCGACAGCCCCCTTGAAAAAATCTTCACCGACACCCCTCCCCCTTTAAAAAATCTTCTCCGACACCCCACCCTTGAAAAATCTTCACCCCGACACCCCCCCCCTCGAAAAATCTAAATCGACACCCCTCTCTCGAAAATTTTTCACCGACACCTTCCCCCTCGAAATCTTCACCGACATCCCCCTCCCCCTCAAAAAATCTTCACCGACACCCCCCTCGAAAAATATTGACCGACACCCCCCCTCAAAAAATTCTGACGGACACCCCCCTTGAAAAATCTTCACCGACACCGCCCCCCCCCCCCTTTAAAAAATCTTCTCCGACACCCCACCCTTAAAAATTCTTCACACCGACACCCCCCCTCAAAAAATCTTCACTGACACCCCACCCCCTCGAAATCTTCACCGACATCCCCCTCCCCATCGAAAATTCTTCACCGACATCCCCCCTCAAAAAATCTTCACCGACACCCCCCTCGAAAAAATCTTCACTGACACCCCCTCGAAAAATCTTGACCGACACCCCCCCTCAAAAAATTCTGACGGACACCCCCCCTCAAAAAAATCTTCACCCAGACACCCCTCCCTCCCCCTTGAAAAAATCTAAATCGACACCCCCCCTCTCGAAAATTCTTCACCGACACCCACCCTCTCGAAAAATCTTCTTCGACATCCCCCCCTCGAAAAATCTTCACCGACACCCCACCCCCTCGAAATCTTCACCGACATCCCCCTCGAAAATTCTTCACCGACACCCCCCTCCCTCAAAAAATCTTCACCGACACCCCCTCAAAAAAATCTTCACTGACACCCCCTCGAAAAATCTTGACCGACACCCCCCCCCCCCCCTCAAACAATTCTGACGGACACCCCCCTTGAAAAATCTTCACCGACACCCCCCTCAAAAAAATCTTCACTGACACCCCCTCGAAAAATCTTGACCGACACCCCCCCCCTCAAACAATTCTGACGGACCCCCCTTGAAAATTCTTCTCCGACACCCCCCCCCTCGAAAAATCTAAATCGACACCCCCCCCCCCTCAAAAATTCTTCCGCGACACCCCCTCCCCCTCAAAAATACTTCACTGACAGTGCATATGGCTAATACAGGCTAGGTCTACTCTACAGCACATCTACAATGTATTGTAAATGGTCCTGATAGGACCATTTACTGCTCACAGTGGTAAAAATCTACGGGACACAATTTGAACTACAAACAGAGAGAAAAGAACAGCATATCTAAAGTAAAAAATTGCATACCTAGATCGAAGCTGATTTTATGATTTATTGTACAAAATTTCATTTTCAAAATGATAAGTCATACTTACAAAAATCGTCATATAAGTTCCATTTCTTTCTCTTCCTGCTCGATGTCCCATCGTAAACAAAGAAAGCCCGCCCGCAACATGCGGAGGCCGCTTATTATTGTCCAAAACAAGCCAACTCGCGATCTGCAAGCATGCCCGCCGTATCCGATTTCGGATACGCCGTATCAGAATTCGGATACGCCGTGTCAGAATTCGGATACGGTAACACGTGTGGTGTGGGAAGCTTGCGGGAAATACATGACTGTCATCCAGATAGCAGCAACACTTTCGAGAGGGATCACGACTGTGATTTTCTCAGTCTTTTTATTTTCCAAAACTGCAGATTTTCCATTTTTTTCGACATTTGAAGAATAATTTGGACCATTTTGGTAAGTTCATATAACACTTGTATCATTTTTAGGGCCAGTCATGATTGATTTTGTTGAATTTAAGATAAGAATTTTGTGTGAAATTTTGACAAACTTTTTTGTACTGTACGTCCCACATTGTTCCCGTATAGAGCAGCATTACAATGTAATGTTGTGTGCTCTACAGAAGCAACATAAAACTTAAATTTGGTTCGTGGTAGGAATTTGATATGTAAGGGAACGTGCAATGCTTTTAAACACACAGTTCACAAGACAAAATAAGGGTAACACAGCTTTAGTTGGGTTTATAGCCGAAGTTTGTTTTATTCACATTTACGCATAACAAAAGAGGACAGAAGATCAACACCTGTTAAAAGTAAAAGATAAAGAGAATAGTACATTGTTATAATAGTTCAGAATTAACTGATTACACTAATACAACTATTACATTGTCTACATTAAGACTTTTTCTCTTAACTAATACATAAAACACAGAATAATATACATGCCATGTATATGACCACTGTTTCACAAGGTACAATCTATATACCCGGAAACAGACTCCTTAATTACAGTAATATATCGTCCTAAAATAATGTCTTACATAATCATGCTTCCCAAAATGCATTTTAAGTCATATAGGATACAAAATCTTATTGAATGACGATTACAAATAATTAAGACCAAAATAACCTTTTAACCAATAACATGAACACTCAAAGCAAATAAACCCAATAATACCAAGATCTAAAACATTGAACTAAACACTAATTTAATTACACACAAATCCCAAAAGAATTAACCATCACCAATATCCTAACTAATATGAACTATGTAAACTATACAAAACTCGCAAACCTTATGAAACTAAGAGAAGAAATATAAATATCTTTTTCAGGTATTAAGTGTTTTTATATGAGAAAGCCATGTATGATAGCCCACTACAGTCTACACTACATAGTACGGTGATCACAACTTGACCATGAGTGGACACAAAAGAATGGCTTGGGCCTAGGTACGCATTGCCCGGCTATAACAAAAGACTTGGCTTTTAATAGCTCTGCACAAATTGGGATGCACATGTTAACTTGCATCCAACATATACAACTATGGTTTAAGGCGGGGAATATATATACTACATATAGCCAGACTAACTATAAAGCTTTCTAATAAACTGATTAATTATATTAACCAATCCTTCAATTACTGAGTTCTCTATGTATATATATATATATATATATGACTCGTATCAATAATCACATCACACAGGTTCTACATTCCTAAACTTCAATCTTTACATTATGAATATACCCCACAATGATATAGATCATAATTACACAGCAAACATGTATTAAGGAAAATATAAACTATTTAAATAAAGAAATTATATATGATTCCAACACATATATCTTATTATTTTCCTTGGACTAGATGGAGAAATCATATCTAGTCAGAATATTATTACTTTAAATAAAATATAGATTGAATGTCCAGCACAATCCATTGCCTTCTACATTAATATAATGGACATTAATTAAATTAAGCGAGATAACTCACCGATTATTCATCACCTCCAGAATGACAAGTTCTTCCAAATCACAACTATCATGGAACAATCTTCCAACAATCTTCCACAAGTTCAAAACACAAGTTACTTCTACGGTGGCGTAAGAATGAATGAGCTCTCCCACCAAAAAGCTCACTGTCAATGCCAGTGATAGCTTGGGGGAGGGAGAAGCTCTTTTGTTCTCAAGCAACCTGCATCTCCCTAACAACAAAAGGGTGTTGGTCATAAAAAGCTAACTGGGAGATGCATATGTTATAATACATGTATAAAGTATATGGGAAGAACCTATTTTCTGGGCCATATATAACATACAGGGGGCTTAAAGGGGAATATTATATTAAACAATTATATAACAAATATAATTTATATCAACCAAAGTAATCTAAAATGTACCTTGGTAACATCAAGGTTCATTCCCTTACAGATATAAGATATCATTTTCACTACTAACAACAACTACTACATCAACAACAACAAAAACTGCAGCAACATCAGCAATACCAACAATAACATCAATAACTGCAGCAACAATAACAACAACAACAGCAACAATAACAATAATTACAACAACAATATACCTTCAAGCTATTATCTACAAAGAAATTAAAGCTGCACATCTGCAGCACCCCAAAGCTCCTGGCCAGCTCGAGTGAAGACTTCTGCATGAAAATGGTCTCCGCCTTCCCGAAATCGATTCCCGCTTGCGAATCCACATGATTGCCATCAAGATCATGTGCAAGTCCAGCTCCAGTTGAACTTGTAGCTACTGTGACACCATCAACAAGCCGCCCAGATGAACCGGCTACACGATTATTGGTACTGCCAAAGTGATGCCCGCTGCTCGAACTATTCGGTCGGGCATAATAATAAACACAGGCTCCAAACCTACTATATCTATTGAATCTTTGCCCACAGTTGCGATAATAAACAGGGAAAGTAACTTTTCCAACGATGGTCCTTTGCAGACACGTTTTCAACATGGTTGCTTGGCATAGAGACGGGATAGAGACACCGACATAATATGTTTTGTTCTCCCGATATCATGGATATTGTGTTACGCAATACACTGCATCCGCTTATGGCAAGCCCTTTGTGTAAAAACTAGATAAACTCTGTTTATCTCAGATAAACTGAGTTTATCTCAGATAAACTCAGTTTATCAACATTATAAACACAGTTTTTCTCTGAAAAACTGAGTTTATCAATTGATAAACTCAGTTTATCAGAAAAAAAATGTGTTTATCAATGATAAACTCAGTTTATCAACAGATAAACGGAGTTTATCAGATAAACAGAGTTTATCAGTTGATAAACAGAGTTTATCAGAAAAACTCAGTTTATCAGAAAAACTCACTTTATCAGTTGATAAACTGAGTTTTTCTGATAAACTCTGTTTATCTGTTGATAAACTGAGTTTATCTGAGATAAACAGAGTTTATCTAGTTTTAACACAAAGGGCTTGCCATATCCGCTGCTGAACGCTCTTTGAACAGATTTTTCATCACAACAAGTCGCAGACGGTGTATGCATGCACACGTTGTCATAATTGTGTTCGTTTTTTTTACTGCTTAATTAAAGTATACACCAGATTGCATAATTTCAAGTGAAACATTCCAAAAGCATTGCAGGGGAGAACACCCACCTACCAATACCATCACCCTTCCCCCTCTCGATCGCTTTGCTCCCTCACGGAATCGGTCTTGTCTACGTCTGGAATACTTTATTCATGTTGTTGTATCATAAATAATGTGGCATGTGATGCATTGTTTGAACTGTGTCGCTTTGCGAATATTATTTTTGGGGGTGCAATATTTGGTCGATTCCAACGAAAAGCGCTATCGCACTAGTTCACATTCCACAAGGCCTAGCGATACCACGTTTTTCTGACGTATATTGGAAAGCCAATTGCTCGGTATATTCAAGGTCGAGATTGCTCGGGGATGAACTAGTTAATCACGCTTTGGATTGGACAACAAAACAGTCTGTCAAAGTAATCCAGGCTCAGCCTGATACAAGTAGTACAGTTCATGGAGTACAATCAAGAACAAAATAAACGTTATACTTGATGATAACGTATAGTAGCAAATATACTGGAAAGAGAAAATTGAACCGCTACTCTGTCAAGGGAAATTCTCAGAATTGCTAGTATTTTGCAGGAAGAGAACCTTACATGGAAGTCAATTATGTTCAACCTTCCCCGCAAAATTCTTGCCATTAATGCCTATATAGTCTATAGATTATCTCCCTTCATACTCGAATCTATCGCGCTGGGGAGACTTACCGATAAATGCCCATTTTGCCCAAACACAACAGGGACCTTACACCATATTTTAGCATTCTGTCCCCCACTTCTTGAGAGATATACTTGGCGCCACAATAATATATTGAATACAATATTAACTACTATAAAGAACAACGGAACGGGCAATTTTGACGACCTATTTTGTGATATTGCAGGGGGGACAATCCCCCTAACATCCTCGTTACAAACCAACGCCCGGACCTTGTAATTATATGGGACGACCCTAAATAAATTCTTGTTATCGAACTTACCGTCCCATTCGAAAATAGTATATCAGATACACACAATAGAAAATTGGAAAGATACGCCACACTCATCCAAGATCTCGGTGAATCGGGGTACCAATTGAGATAGGACAGAGAGGCTTGGTAGACAAAGAAAATAAGGCTTGGATTAAGCGCATACTCAGAAAATGTGGCTGCAACGCAAGACCAAAAGATGTCTTTTACCAATCCGCACTTTTGTCATCGTTCATTATATTTTATAGTCGCCACGAACGAGTATGGTCAGAAGCACCATACATGTAAGTTTGTGGTAATGATGTAAGGTTCTCTCTTTTAAGTAAAGTAATAAATTATACCTATAAATAATAAAACAAGCTAAATTAAACATGTGATACTTACATTTGAATGGATATGTTTATACGCGATAAATATTGTACTCGGATTATATTATGGATGCAGCATAAATAATGTTTTATTATTGTGATAATATGATATTGATTAGTTGTAATAAAGAAAATAAAATATATGAGGATTGCATAAGTATACTTACATACACTTATAATGCACATGAGGTATATAATTTAAAGGAATTATAATGATAACTATATAAAAGGGTGAAATGAAAGTTACTTTGTTTTTATTTTTTTATTTGTGATAGTTATAATACAACTTAAATTAAAATAACTAATGTTCGATAACAATAACTTAGTATTCTCTGTTTATCTAATATTGCTTACAATAATATAGGAGGTTTGATGATAGCCTTGAAGAATAGTAGAAAAGTAAGAAGTATAATTAAACTAATGTATGAAACAATGTTTAATCGTCTGTGTATAATTTAGCATTAAATTAAGTTTGTCAATATTTGATGATAGCTTACAAGTATGTACATAATTCCATTTGATTTATTTATTTTGTATATTGACGTAAGTAATATCATTTTGTATTGTATGTATTTGTTTGTATTACCTGCCACTGTCTTGAATGACAGTGGACCTGGTTTGAATGTGACCTTTTCTTGAATAAAGAAATGATTTAAACAAAAAATTTGAACCCCAAATATTGGGGGGGGGGGGGGAGGGGGGGGGGGGGGGAGGGGATGATAATACAGGCCATCCCCCCACCCGAAATATTGGGGGGATATATCCCCCATCCCCCCCCCCCCCCCCCCCGTGATCGACGCCCCTGGTGTGTGTGTTGGGGTGCATATTTATTAGTGTGTCAATTATTTGTTTTTCTTCGTGAAAATATATATTTTAAATTTCTGGTCGATAAAATCATAAGACGCTTTCCGAGATACAGTTAATCTTAAGCCCGAATTTCCTATCTAAGTATGCACCAGATTGCACAATTTCAAGTCCAAAAATGCAAAAGCTCCCTACCGTGGGAGGGGGGACACCCTCTCCCACACCCTCCCCCCGCTCAGTCACTTCACTCTCTCGCAATGTCTCACTCTCATCTCTGGCTCAAAGTTGGCAACCCTGTGAGTGTGGTTGGACATGAGCCCCTACACAAACAAATCGTGAGCCCCTTTGGTCTTTGCCCCCCCCCCCCCCCCCCCCCAAATCCAAAACTGCTTCCGGCGCGCCTGACTCTGTGTACTTAAGTATAATGGGCATGGACGACTATACTATAATTGTTTTAGACATAAAGCATGAAAACAACCAACTCTCATAACTATGTGTGCAATATATAATTATACAGAAAGCAGTTTTCAACTGATGTTGATACTCTGTCTTTAGAAAATCAAATTAATAAATCAGTATTTGTTTGTATACCAATGAAAGCTGAATATAGGAAGTTATTCTGGACGTCTGCATGGTGTAGTATATACGAGGGGCGTTCAATAAGTTCATAGCCCAACCATGAAGGAGCAGGAAGTTGGGCTACCTAATGTTGTGTATGTAATGTTCCACCCTTCACATGGTCAGTGGTGCAAAGCCAGGTCAGTTGTATTCTGTTTCTGATCTAGACAGACTTTTATTGATGCAATGTTCATTAAAAGTCACTTGGAAAATGTTGGAAAATGAAGCAATGCAAGTTGATGAGAGACATGTGCTGCTCGAGGACAATGTGCCTGCTCACAAGAGCCAGGTGACTTTTGAAAAGCTAATAACTGCTGGATTGGTTTGTTGATGATTCCTCCTTATCCCCCAAACCTGGTATCGATAGATCTCTTCTGACATATGCAGAAACAATCCCAAGATTGTGATTTCAGGAGGATAATGAGACAAAATCTGCCAATATGTAAGTTTTTTAGAGGTCTTTAAGAGACATCTTCAAGGAGGCCCTTGAGGCCCTCAGGAAAAATGCCGAAAAGCTCTTGGCTGTACATCAGTATTATATGGATGAAAGAACACCTGAATACATTAATCGATGTTGCACCTTGACTCCTTCAAGGTTGGGCTATGAACTTATTGAACGCCCCTCGTATAAAATAATAGCTGTCGTTAAGTGGGGTTTATAACTCTACATTATAATATGGTGGAGGTGGTCATCAGCGCATGTCAATCGCAATTGAATAACCATCTGATATACGACACGGGAATTATGTAATGATAGACTATTATGATACCAATACAATGTGTACAATAAAATATCATTGAATTGCAAAATGTGTGCGCCATCACATAATACATATTATGGGAGAGCGTACGTAATCTCGGATAACCCAATCCTCCGAAAGGCTACCAGTTATATCGTGTCATTCAACAGTATTAAATGAATAAATTATAACCGTTTTCATCGATCATAACTTGAACTTGACTAATTCGGATAAAATATATCACTAACGTTTCTTGGAGGGCCATTCGGATGGTTCTATAGAATCATATCTTCAGACTCTTGAATTGCCTTATCATTAGCCCAGCCTACATGTATTAGCCCGCAGGGGGTGTTTCACAAAGATCCCATAAGTTGATCTTAACTCTAAGTTGGACTTAACCGTATTCACAAAGGAGGTTTGTACAGTCTATGGTCTAAACCCCGGTTTACATCTATGGAATGCCATATGTAAACTGATGGAGGGAGAATGTAAATTCCTTACTTGTTAACAATGTTGATGGTACACATTCTCTCTCCATCAATTTACAATTGGCATTCCATAGATGTAAACCGGGGTTTAGACCATAGACGGTACAAACCTCCTTTGTGAATACGGGCCAAAAAGTTTGGAGGGCCATTAGTTTCTTTGAAATTCCTTTGTTAAAATGAATAAAATGTTGATTCGAATAAAACGAAATTTGTTACAATCGAAGAGATTTCATATTATTGATGTAAAATGTATTAAAAGTCTTAATACTTGCGTTTTTACTTCTGAATATTTGTTATTTCAAGGCTACAAATGGCTGTCTAACTTAGAGTTAAGTTCAACTTCTAAGATCTTTGTGAAACACCCCCTGGACTTATACATACATGTATTATATAATATGATATAGTTTTCGCCGAGTTTCGTTTTAGTGGTATACTATTTTGAAATTATTCATTATTGTAATATTATAACCGATTGCGTATGGGGTTATATTCAAATATAATTTATTGTAACTAAAATCCAAGATCCAGTTGAATTTTTGTTTACAAAGAGGAAAGGTTCCATTTTCGATAGCTTAGTAGGCAGAGCGCCGGTCTAGTAATCCAGAGATCTCGGGTTTGAATCCTGGAGGAATCCCATTTTCTTGGCTCTTTTTCATTTATTTCATATATTTCTGGTCAGTTTCCCTATATGTTTGAATTAATTATAAATTATTCACATTACAAACATTGCAAAATATTATATCAAAGATAGCAACAAATCTAAATGTATCACTTCAACTTAAAGGGATAGTACAGTTACTACAGTAAGTTTTGGTCAAACATAATTTTAGTATAAACTAAAACTT
>JBAMJV010002375.1:0-31435 GCA_037951105.1 Echinarachnius parma | reverse complement strand
GATTTAAATGATAATTATCTTCATTTGAAAAAATCAAACCCTATTTTTATTCTTCTTTTACCATAAGCTAAACAACACGGTAGAAGAGAAACGAGGAAGCTCCAAGTAATTTTCGTGGATTTGGACACTTTTACAGGTATGACTTTAAGAATAGTCAAGAGTCTTTCTCGTGGGAAAATGTTTTTTTTTTCTCTCTCTCTCTCTCTCTTTCCAAAGTTTACATTTTATTAAGAGCAAAAATATATATTTCCACTGTAAAAAGCTTATACTTTACCAACTTTAATTTCCACAACTGGTCCATTTTCTCTGCTGAAAAAAAAAATGGTTGGAAATCGCCTTGCTGGGAACTTTATTTGCGACATGCTCTGCTTGGATTGCAAATATATGTGAAATATGTGTAAATATGTGAAATATAGATAACAGCTGTACTGTATAATACATGCCAACGATTCGTGTACTTGTCCTGTAAAAACAACTCCATGTTGTTAGCAAAAGCAACATGTATTCAAATGCCGTTATTCATACTCCAGATAATTAAAAGAAAAGTATGTGTTAATGCTCTATAAACTTTACTTACAAATCTTTGTCCTGGTTGCTTGATTCTCTTTTGTTTCGGTGTGATTATGTTTCTGTTAATATATTGCTGAACACGTTTTACATGCCTATTGCATTAAGACCTATTGTACAGCTATCAACATTGTAATGCAACAATCAGGAAGATTTAGGGAAATTCCATCAGAGAATCAGGGAGATATCTATCCATTTCATACAACCTATGACGATAGTACATGTATTTTAATAATCATGGAGATTGGCTGGTGGGATGAAATCCGATGCATTGATCTGAGTATTTTTCAGGGAGTCTCCTGCGAAATAAAGGACACTTGGGCAGCTCTGCTTACAATCAAAGCACAGTTGCGATTAAATGGAAGTCGGAAAATGGATTTTGCATATTTGAGCACATTTTTATTGAGTTGCGTTTAATCGCAACTTTTGCGGTTGATCAGCACTGTAAGAGGCCTATTTAACCTTTAGCCTGCCGCATTAATTGGAAAAGGGACTTGAAAGGAATTCTATTGAAAGGCAAATACCCCAAGCCTGCAGATAAGGGGGCGCACATACAAAATAAACCAACTTATAAAGGGGGTGTACATAAAATAGCGCCACTTATGTATACAATATGCCCACTGCACAATACAATGGACATGGTTATAGGTTAAAGTTGTGTGTGGTTACGCTCTTGTAAATCAGTAGGCTTTCAACATTATACAGGACTACTAGTACTTGATTTTCAGCTTTTTAAAAAATATTTCTATATATCTAGACTAGGGTTATGAGAAACAAAATGTGAATATGATATAAAATTATTCAGGACTAATTTATTTGCTTGGATATGTATTCTCAATAGTATTCACCCTAGCTCGAGTATTTTTCGGGGACCAAACCTGAATGGGTTGAGGGGTGTACATACACAAAATCAACGACAAAGCCATTGTTATCATACAGTACAAGAATATACAATTACAAATGTACATGATCGAGTCAATGTGTGTATTTACAAATGCACATTTCCAACAAAATAAAAGGCACAAGATGAAGAAAGTTGCTCTGTTCAAAAGTTAACACAGATATGGACCACAAGTTGCAGCCTTTCAAGGTAAAATGTGGATACAGCGGGACCTCGTTAAATAGACCGCTTCTGTAATGTATGCAAATAATATGCGTATGGACGTCAGATTCATCCCCGTTGGCAAGCTTAACAATAGTAAACTAGTTCCGGGCAAGCTCCGGCAAACTTAGCTTGCCGGACCTAGTTACTATTGTTAAGCTTGCCAACGGGGAGTCTTACGTCATACGCATATTATTTGCATACATTACAGAAGCGGTCTATTAGCTAAATGCCCAAATCTGATTGGTTTTAATGCATATTCGGATTGGTTTGAATGCATATTTCCTGAATTGCAATAAATTGAAACTTTACAATCACTTGCATCTGATATAACTAAACTCGCATCAAACGCATCCCTTATTCAAAAGTACCATGGTAAAACGATGGTTTTTCATGGTAGTACCATGATAATACAATGGAATCCCATAGTAATACCATGGTACCCATATTTTGACCATGGTAGTAACCATGGCACCCATGGTATAAAAACCGTGTTAGTACCATGGTTTATACCATACCATTGCTCGTTGTTCGACGCTATGACGGGCAGTAAAGTGCGATTTATCACGTACTGACTTGGTAAAAATTGACAAAAAAAAGGGAAACTGATATGGTATCGCTCAAAGCGCCTTAAAACTACACGACCAAAATGACTATTCTTGGTATCGTTTTTTCATTGGAAAAAGACAACCTATCCGATACTTTTTTTTTGGGAAGTGCCCCGTTCCGCTTTTGTTGGGGCCACCCTGTATAGGGCATCTACCAATCAAGTTTGGTTACACACAGATGCAGGGTTGGAAAACCATCAACCCTAATAGAGCCTTGCAGGTAAAACTTTCGCATTTGACCTCATTTGACCTTTGACCTACTTATGTTGACCTTTGACCCCAGAATACCATGGAGGCCCAATATAGGTCATCTACCAATACAGTTTGGTTACAAACAGATGCACGGTTGAAAAAGTTATCAACCATAATAGACTCTTACCCCCAAAACTCTCACATTTTTACCTCATTTGACCTTTGACCTACTTATGTAACCATTGACCCCAGAATATCATGGAGGCCCATATAGGGCATCTTCCAATCCAGTTTTGGTTACAAACAGATGCAGGGGTTGAAAAAGTTATCAACATAGTCTTGCAGGTCAACTTTCACATTTTGACCTCATTTGACCTTTGACCTACTTATGTGACCTTTGACCACATAATATCATGGAGGCAAATACACTCTGGGATATTGGCCCAATTAACATGTTTTACGGTCGGTTCCCAAATTTCCAGAGGGATCTGACTTCACTCAGCCCACCTTCAGGCAATTCACATGTCTGATGTATTTCAAGGCACGGCAAAATGTCTGCCAATGCTCTGCTTAAGCAGATGATAGGAGATTGGTAAAACAAAAAAAAAAAGAAGTAAAATTTCCTCACTCGCAGCAGCAACTTTGTTCACAGTTATCATTCTCCAGCGAATAATTACAAATCCGAGAACTTCAATCATAAGTGTCATCAGAACGAAATGGAAATTCGGATAACCAAAACATGTTATATCCTAATATTGAAATACATATACGACAGCGTTTGTGTTACTCGTCTCATTTCTAAGTAAGTTGTGTTGATTTTCAAAATATGTTACGAGATCCCAAATGTCGATTGCAGTGCAATAACACACTATCTGAACTCACTCAACCTGCATTTGCCGAGTTATTTTATGTGTAGTTGTAATGGTTAACCTCATGGCTTAGATTATAATATTGGCGGTGACAGTAGTGATAATTGTAGCAATAGTAATGAGGGTGGCCTTGAGGATGGTAGCGATGATGGTGATGAGGATTATGATGATACGTATGATGATGATGACCATGACGATAAAAACGGTGATAGTGACGATGGTGTTAACGATTGTGATGATAGTGGTGATGATGGTTATGATGATTATGAAGTCGATAGGTATGACGTTGATATCGAAGATGTGGTTTTTGATTATCCTAGCCGACCAAACGCTGGCCAAATGATCATAACTTACGATCAATTTTTAGAAAGATTTCTGCAACGGCAATAGTAAGATACAATCGATCAAGTTAAGATAAATTACCAAAGTCGAAACGTACAATCAAGTCTTTCTGCAACGGGGCCCTATAGTCGTTTAATTCATCTCGGGTATTATTATTAGTAGAGAGAGTCAATTGTTTTTTTCGAAAAAAATATCAATTGTTTTGACTAATCATTGGAGGCTGCCATGTTTCAGTATGAATCGTCATCTGAGAGTATCTGAATGTGCACTAACACAAGCGGGTTATGTAACCGCTGGTGTTGAATCTGCTGATCGGTCATGCTAAACGAGTACTTATCTAATGAGGGATCGCCTGATGGTGGTGATGATAATAATGATAATGATGATGGTGATGATGATGATAATGATACTTTTGATGGTGACGATGATCAGCGTGTTCACACACACACATTTTCATCCCTTAATGATGACTAAAGAAACGTCGTATAGAGAATCATGATTAACCAAACTACACTAACGTTCACAAACACAAAACCAAGATCTCAAAACAGGTGGCTGGCCAGCTGCACTGTGTTGTCTTTTTTCTGTCTGCGGGGCGTTTAGCCCCGCCCAGTTATACGAGTTTCGTATAGCTAATCATGATTAAACGAGCGAGCCGTTGTTCGCACACGAAATGATCGTGATTCTATAGTCAGATCTCGTACGAAACGATGATCAAAACCGCGTTTCGTTAATCATGATTCGCTATACGTCGTTTCGTTAGTCAGCGTTCAGACACACACATTTCATCGTATAGCAGCTGATTCTATAGTCGGCTGCTGATTCTTTAGTTATGATTAAGGGATGACATTTTTGTGTTTGAACACGGGGGATGATTATGTGGACGATTAATACGACGATGTGTCATGATAATAGTATTGATAGTGAATAATGATATTGCTGATGGTGATGATAATGTTGATGATGATGATGATGATAATAATGTGGCTTCTTCCACATAACTGTCGTTATATTTCACTCAACCGTATTTTAAAAGTCGCGTATTCTTATGTCTATATTATTGTGTATTATTTAATTAGTGTTCATTCATATCAGCACTAATTATTCGATGCACTCATTTTCTCCAATCCAACACTAATAACATAAATTGAGACAATTTGTATTCTAATAGAGGATAGATTACGTTTATTGCAAAGCACACCACACTCCATCAACTGTCTACGACAAACATAACAATATGCGCATACTTATTAAACTTAGATTTATACTTGCCATACAAACAATGAAACGTATTATAGGTAAAGTCACCCTTGAGCAAAACTTGCCATTATGATTTTACTCCCGTGTTAGTTAATTTGTTGTATAAGTTCAATAGTAGTTGATGCTCCCAAAACATTGTCTGGCCTAAGCTCTAAGTTGTCATCCTCTTGGCATCTTTGCGATGCCTCGATCAGTGACTAGATCATTCTGTAACGCTTTCCTATAATACATACTGTAATTTATATAAAATTTGACACTTTCAATTTTCTCTCCAAGGCATTAAAACCCATGTAGCTCTACCGATGAAAAAACATTGAACAGTGGTATAGCAAATTAAAGTTTAAACCTAACCCTACCAATTTAACTCGCGGTTAGTAAAACGTTCATAACTCATGCTACTTCTAAGTCATATGAATATGTCATATAGTTATCACTATAATGGAAATAATACATGTTTTGGAGACGACTTACAGCTGTGTTGACTGAACACTGTAGGATGATTTCCCAATGGTATTGCATGAAACGTCATCTGAACGTGCACTAGCAACAGCGTGTTACGTTACCACTGACATAGCAAAAGACTCAATACTAGTGCTTACCTTACCAGCTTTGGTTAGTGCATGCTCAGATGACGATCATGCGATACCGTAAACAAACATGGCAACCTCCAGTGGTCAGTCAAAACAGATGTTATGGGTCTACAAAACAGTTAATAATGTCATACTATGTGTTACCAAACATATACGACGAGAAGAAACAGAAATTGTGTACTTTTCAGGAACCGTGAGAAAAATGGCTTGACTGTCTGTCTCCCCTTGAATTACCCCCTTCATCCATTTTGATATGCGAAATGTAAAGCTCCGGGGTGACAATACTTATGGCACACGGTATATGATACGAGTTTGTAGAAAAACATTATTTGTTTTGTTTAATGAGTAAATAACCATATCGAGCGCAGAGGGTACAATGCGCCCCCCTCCCCATGCCCGGTTGTCACTTCTAACGTTTATGATATATTTGAATTTAAATTCTTACAAAGTTGAATGCACAAATGTAGGTATACATTAAGTTGCATCATAGTAAATACTTATAGTTTTGATTGTTTTAAGGGTAAACCAATTAGTTACATAGAATGTAACTGTTTTCTGAATGACCAATGACTGACATCAACTTCAAATTAGCTAATTTTGTTTTTGGTGTTAATGGAAATTGCGCTTTATAAATGGAACTAAACATGAATACAACATATTCACAAATATAAGATCTAAACAGAAAATTGCAGTAAACTGTTCCAAGGCCAATAGTAGTCTGTGTATTTGATTGAATTTGGTGATGTTCTATTCCTTGCCATACACATATATGACGAACAATTATCATGTCGAGATCAACGCAATAATTTCAGTCATAATATGAATATGTATTATTTATTATGGATAACATGACTTGAGCTATGCGACAAAGTACGCTGATAATTTGATATGTTACGTCAGTTGAGTTACGTCAGTTGAGCGACGCCATCCTTGTGTATGGCGCTAATGTCAAATTCTGAGAATTTAATAACAATTGATTTACTTTTTGTTTTTCATTATTTGGCATGTCTGGTAGTACAGAAATCTAAAGTATACAGGCATTACAAAGATCGATCTAGCAAATACAAACTTACAATATTACAAAGTATAAATGTAATACATGTATATCAAAGGACATTCAAATACTCACATATTACTTAAAAACACTGTATAATTACAAGCTAGTATATTCCATTAAACGACACATACGTTAAAAACAACAAGAAAACTAATGTCGATAAGCATAATGACAGACAGAAGTATGAATTGTAATACATTTTTAATAATGTACAGTGTAACCAACAATTATTTGGACACCCTGAAAAATAGGAAACTAACTTTTTTGATAATTTTTCAAAAATGGTCTTATATTTTATCTTGATTTCAACAAAGCAGCATCTAATAAACACATACAATGAATTTTAGGCAGCTTTTTACCAAACATTTTCTTCAAAATTTGTTCTAGCATCATTTAAATTCAATTGATTTTTCAAGGTGTAATCATTCTTGGGTACACTGTATATCAACTGTTAGCGTGGACTTCGACTTGGATCTCCGAATCGTACACAATTATGTGTCCGTGTATTGAACCGGATTCCAACTTTGACTTTTAATAATCATTATGACTATTAATGATTCCATGGATAGTATGGTCTTGGTAAAATAGAAGTGTAGTACTTGTACTTGTAATATACGATCACAAACCAGCAGTCATAACTTACTCATCGGTCATTGTATGTTACAACAAAGGATGGTGTATATAATAGTCATGTAGTTATTTTGTTTTATTATGTCCACTTTCATATAATTATACAGAGATGTCTGTCCAGCAGGTAACACTTACAAGCAAGCAATATTTACAAGCATACAGAGGTCGTAATAACCGTACATACTTAAATTTACTATGAAAATATATAATAAAAGACAATTGTCTACCACGGGACCTCTATTTGAAGAGCTTAATTCCTAAAGGAGCTAAAACCACAAACAGGATTTGTTGTACAACTTTGTTCACACACCTATAGAAATATTGCCATTTTGCCATTATTGACATTTTGCCCTATAACATTATAATGTAAATCTGTAGATAGCTTCTTAGCTCAATTTGTTTTGAAAGTGGATTTAGCGCCTTTTGGAAATAAGCGCCACGTTGGTTTTACAAATGCACAAAATACACGACGCATAAGTACACGGTCAACTTCGTAAACTGGTGAACGAAATCATTATGTACACGTACATTACATTTCATCGATTCTTTCTCTAAATGTATACTTAACTTTATCACTCAACAATATATATTTTGCATTGTATTCTTCTCGAAAATTATACATTTTTCCAAAACGTTTGTCAGCCAACTTTGATTGTGTATTTGATAATAGACTTCTAATTTGATTGCAACAAGAAGTGCTTATATTTACTTGATTGACATGCTAAATGGAACACGCGAAATGAAACTGTTACCATTTAAAGCATGTAGCATGTGAATTGAAATGAACCGATCATCAAGTTTAGGAATTTGGCCAATAAAAGGTGTACTACAGGAGAGCAAATCTACAAATTTAGGACAAAAAGCACGATAAGGTATAGTACATTTGCTAACATTATTTTTTGTTTACTTTTTATTTTTTTATTTTTTTGTTTGGAGGGGACATAAATCAAACATGAAACATACATAATGACTCTTATAGTTAACTCCAAGGATCACTATTGAAATCCTACAGAAACAAAACAAATATATTGGTATTGGTAGCGTAGGCTTTGGTTGTAAGGGGCATCATCAACCCCCCCCCCCCCCCCCTCTCCACGCGCGCGCGCGCACACACAGACACACACACACACACACCTACATACACGCACACACACACACACACACACACACACACACACACACACACACACACACACACACACAAACATCACTACTAAAGTAAATGTGCAAGTAGATCTGCAGGCTCCGCCACTCCCCCCCTTCCCACCCCTCCCTTCGCTTTCCATCACATCTGTAATGCCACTGCCTATGTTACTGAGCATTGTTTTGTATCTTTATAATTACCTCCGTGAAAGTAATGCATGCCTTCATCATGTAACAGTTGCCAGATGTATATTTTATTGACAGCGGAGTAGTAGCTAGAGAAAGAGGGTTGGGCGTAGAGGACAATACGTGCCTCTTAACTTGTAAAATCAAGGAGAAACTTGCATGTGCCCGCAAAAATAGGCTAGTCCCTTATAATCTGATAAATTTACCCTAACATTAGCATAACAAACAAAGCGAATACAGTTAATTCCCCTCGGCCCAATATAATACCTGTTAGTTGCACCGCTACCATAATGATAGCCCCATAGTTACACATAAAATGTGACCCCTAATAAGTTGCTAGAATTATTAAACACGTCAATCTAAAAATAAATGAACAAAGATTAATATCCCCCCCCCCCCCCCCCAAAAAAAAAAAAAAGAAAAAAAAACGGTGTAACTCCAATGAGTCGGTGTGAGACCTTTGAATTGAATTGAGAAAATTGAAGAACATTATGGTCATGTGTCTTGAACTCGCCTCCAAATAGGGTGGCGCCGTTACCATGGTTACATTTTGATTTTTTTTGCTGCCATTTTCTTAATTTTCTTCAAAACCTGAAAACATTTCTTAACGAATTTGGTATCATTTTAAAGAACTTTCAGAATGCTATCTATCTGCAAAGTTTGAAAGGTATACCTCATCCCAAAGTGGAGATACAGCTATTTGAAGGTTGGAGCAAGAGGGTGGCGCAGGAAGCGGCGCCGCAGGAAGCGGCGCCCCTGTACAAAGTCTATGGGAAAATACCTCTCAAAGTGCAATTTGTCTTAAAACGTTAATAACTTGATAACTAGATGTATAGCAACAATGTTGGTATCAAATGAAAGCTAAACCATTGAACTTTAATGTCAAATGATTGAAAAGTGTTTTTGCCACATCAAATTTGTATTAAATCAACAAAAACATAGAAAATTTGGGGTTTCATGTACAGACTATTATGGGGGCACAATCTTGACCGGTACATTTTGTGAATGCCTGGTAAAAACATTAATATCTTCAAAAGGAAAAAAATTAAGACTACAAATTTGGTATCAAAATAAAGCTTACTTATCAAACTATATTATGGCTCATCATATTCAGGCATTACTTTATATTCCATTCATCTAGTGACTCCTAATTAGTGAAAATTATTGATTATTTCAACAACAAAAATTCATTAAGTATGAATTAACGAATCTCCCGCAAAATAATAACTTACCCCATACAATATAATATTGCTGTTAAGGTCTAAGTCTGCTCTGCATGAAAACATTATCATTTCTTGTCTAGAGCTACTTTAGAAAAAGTTATCAGGACAAAAATTGACCTCTGAAACTGTAAACAAAATTGCATGTTTTGGTTAATTTGAAAAATTAACGGTACACCTAGTGTTATTTCTGAGTCCATATTTGGGTTCCTTGGGAAATTTCCTTTCAGAAAACGTACAGTTTTGATAAGGTAGGGGGTCTTCCTCAGAAAATATTTGCTCTCAACTGTAACATTGTCCCGCATAAGCCCAAAACGGCATGTAACGCAAAAGGAGGCGACCTCACGACGCATGACCTTATACAAACATATTATGCTGATATCTTTCCTCTCAACTCCTAACATGCCGAGCACTTGCTATGCAGCTACTGCTTGAATGGAGGTCATTGCTGTACATGCACACATAATAAACACTGTTGCTCATAAAGTTATATTATTTTTTTTTAGATCTAACTGAGTTCATTCTTTTTCCTGTTTTTGCGCCTAATGAATCATTTTAGACTAAAACTAATGATTATAATAATGTTTCCAAACTACCAATGTACAATAAATTGTTGCATTAATTTGCTTTAATTAATTTTGCATTTTGTTTTAATAATAATAATAATGGTGGCTACTTATATAGCGCACGTTCCGTTTTGAGCATTGAAAGGCAGGACCTTTGATGTTTGGCCCCTTTCCCTCCCCAAAGCGTATGTCCAGCAAGTCATTGTTATGGGTCATTTCTAAGAGTTGGCTGTACGTCCTAGAGATTCCCGCGGCTTTAATCAACCCTCCTCTCAATGACATCTGAGGATTTTACAGACCGTAACCTGCAATGTTCCAACGAAATAGTGGACATTGCTTGTTGACACCCTTTCCTGGTGGAGCACAAGCATCGTTTGGCGTGTAGCCCATGCCGTTGGACGAAGTATGGCCTAGATAACCTCTGTGCCAATTCTGGGTGAAAATTTTACAGCCAATTTTCCCAGAACGATTACTTGTTGCACATGCCATTTGGAAAGGGAAAGGGGTCAATCATCAAAGGTCCTGCCTTTCAAAGTTAAAAACAAAAGGCAAAATTAATTAATGCAAATTCATGCAACATTTTATTGTGCATTGGTAGTTTGGAAACATAATCATAATCATTAGTTTTAGTCTAAAATGATTCATCAGGCGCAAAAACAGGACAAAGAATGAAGTTGGATCTAAAAATGAAATATTTCAAATATATGAGCAACGTGGGTTTGATGTGTACTCACCCCTGCCCTGCAACCCCCCCCCCCAAAAAAAAGGATATAAAATAAATTAAAAAATGAATAAATAATAAATAAATAATTATAATAAATAAATAATTATAATAAATAAAATAAAATAAATGAATATAAAAAAATAATCAAATAAAATAAATTAAGAAATTAAAATAATATTATTAATAATAAAAAACATAATATTCAAAAAATAAAATAAAACATATATCAATAAATCAATGAATACAAAATGAAAAAATAACTTTACAAAAAAAAAAAAAAAAAAAAAAAAACAATTGAAGAGCTTAGTTCCATAGGGCGCTAAATCCACTTTCCATAAAAGTATATTATTAGCGATGTCAGCTACGTAGCTATCTAGAATCCAACATTTAAGACAAATTACACAGCCGAAATCAGAATATGGAACGTTCAATGTTCACAGTCCCATAGGCATGTGTACAAAGTTTCACAAAGAAACCTACTTTATTCTAAATTTGGAGAAGTGGATTTAGCGCCTGTTGAAATTAAGCTCTTCAAATAAAAATAACACATGCAATACAATGTATCAATACAAAACAAAATAATAAATTAAACAAATCAGAAAGGTCAACTAAATTATTGGTTTGGCCAGTGTTGGGTCCAATATCAAGATCAAGATCATGACCAAGATCCGTAGCTCAAGATCAGAACCTCTGAGATCAAGATCAGAAATGTCCGAGATCAAGAACAAGATCGAGATTACTGATGCCGATCTCGAGACTGGTCTCGAGATCAAGATAGATCAGACAGTCCGAGATTAAGACCAAGACCAAGATCCGCAGCTCAAGATCGAGATCAGAACCTCTGAAATCAAGGTCAGAAATGTCCGAGATCAAGAACAAGATCGAGATTACTGATGCCGATCTCGAGACTGGTCTCGAGATCAAGATCGATCTCGAGATACCCAACACTGATTTTGTCCTTACAAAATTGCGATCGCGGTATTGTTAACAAGCCCCCCCCCCCCCCCCCAACCCCAGGCTTACACAAGTAAACCATTCGTATCTCATGTAAGAACAGCTGACAGCTATCTCAGTGTATTTCATTATGTATGCGCTAAATTCCCGACGAGTCAGGCGACTATCGGTGATGAAGGATAGGTTCATTACATTCCCGGTTGATGTTACAGGGCCTGGAATGAGTGAGTCGCACAACTCGGCAAGGAGGCTACCGGTAGAGATATCTCCATCATTCACCTGCAGATAAAATAATTTCAAAATAAACTGTTATGATTGTATACAATCCCCGGTGGTGTCACTATTCATTGACCAACGAGGTGTACCCATTATCGTTACATATTTTGCGTACAAATGGGTATTTGTAGCATATGTTCAGTCGCTAACCTTTTTTTTGCGTTATAAATTGTTTTTTATTTGTATGACAAAAGAACCTATATTTGTAATTATCCTTTGCAATAGTTAGATAATACCGAATTTGACAAACACAGTCATCTGTGTTACTGTTAGTAATTATAATCATAAACAGTTTGAATATTGGCATAAATATATCACTTAAAAAATGCGCTAAATCCACCTTTATACAATTTGAGTTTAAAATATCAGTATATTAATAAGCTACGTAGCTATCCATAAATCGTTTAACATGTTTAAGGACGAATTATTCAATCAATATCAAATTAAAAAACGATCAAACTCCACATTTCTATAGGTAAGTTTTTGAAAGTAGTACAAGTGGATTTGGTGTCTTCGTTTTTTCATAATCTCCTGGTTTAAGAGAAGTGTCATCCAGTTAATACTCCTTTAAATTAACCACATTATGTAGATTATTTAAGCCTAATATCAAGCAGGTTCACAATAGTAAGCTTACATCAGATATATCAGGAATAATCTAACACCATCGGCTTTATGGTCAATGTAAAGAAGAAAGTGGCATTAAGGATTAACACAACTTTCCACGACCCTATCATCTGATCGTGGTAATTGGAAAACCACATGAGTACGTAGAAGACAAGGATTGAGTGAGTGAATACGTCAGACAAAAGACATGTGTATATGAGTGGATGATTTAATTTCATTATTTTATCAGCGGATAGGAAAAAATACAACATAGATAATAATTATATTATTTTGATAGAGAGACTATATCTTTGGCAACATTTATTAACATACAATATTGGAGGTTCTGACATAAATATGTAATCGTCCAAGATTGCAAAGGTTGTGTCCATCCAAAAAGGGGATAAGAAATATATATCGAATAATTACAGACCAATTTCTTTATTAAGTACATTTGCAAAAATATTTGAACAACTTATTTATATTCAATTAATTGAATATTTGATAAAAAAACATATTTTATACTCTAAACAATATGGTTTCAGGCAAGGCTATTCTACATATATGGCTTTAATGGATTTTGTTTATACTATGGCCCAAGCATTTGAAAATAAACACAAAGTCATATCATGTTGTTGTTGTTGTTTTAAGTTTATTGGCGTTCTACATTCATTTTGAATATTTACGCCAATGTTATCAATTGGTTTGTTCTTAGACTTGTTCCAAGGCATTCGATTACATCAATCACAATATTTAAATACAGAAAATGGAAAAGTATGGCATTAGAGGAACTGCCTTGGATTGGTT
Source organism: Echinarachnius parma (assembly GCA_037951105.1). Taxonomy (NCBI): domain Eukaryota; kingdom Metazoa; phylum Echinodermata; class Echinoidea; order Clypeasteroida; family Echinarachniidae; genus Echinarachnius; species Echinarachnius parma. The sequence goes on along the minus strand of JBAMJV010002375.1, from coordinate 17,739 downwards.
TAAAACTTATTTGTTTAATAGAGTGTAATATGTATCGTTTTATGGTATTTCATCTGACTATCACTATGTTAATATTCAATTTCAATTTCAACTTTTCTATTTCAATTTATTTAGCATTTCCATAAAAACATACATATAAATTACAAACAATAAATAGGAATACTACACACACATTAAACAATGAAAATGCAAAGAGATGCAGCAGAAAGGCTGTATAAAAGCTGCATCCTTCCAGAAAACTATCACCTCAGTAAAATTGCCCTGTCATACTCAAATTCATACACACATACACACACACACACACACACACACACACACACACACACACACACACACACACACACACACACACAAAATGGTCACACACACAAAAACACGCAAAATACACATATGGAGTACCACAAGGATCCGTTTTGGGACCTTTGCTTTGTCTTTTATATGTAAATGACATTCAATTTGTTAGTAAATTACTCTATATTAGTACTTTTGCTGATGACACAAATTTATTCTTGTCTGGTAATAATCTTTGTTATATTTTTAATGACGAACTTAGCTTTGTCAATGATTGATTCCTTGCAAATAATCTCAAGCTAAATGTTGAGAAGACATGTTGTATGCTTTTTAAACCCCAAAATAAAAATATTGTAGAAAATTATGTTAAGTAATATTTGTATAAATAATAGTAAAATTGCTGTAGTTCATTCAATTAAATTTCTAGGTGTAATTATAGACGATAAATTGATATGGAAGAATCATATTGATGGAATATGCTCTAATATAAGTGAAGCAATAGGTGTTATAAATAGGCAAAAACATATCTTGCCTCTTAATATTCTTGTTCAGCTTTATTATACAATGATTTCCCCACATCTTACATAATGTAATATTATCTAGGGAAATTGTGCAATTAGTCATTTAAATAGAATTTCAATTCTTCAAAAGCGTGCAATAAGGATAATTACTAATTCCTCTCCATAGTTACATACCTCTCCGTTATCTCAAACTGTTAAAAATATGTGATATTTTGAATGTCAAAATGCTCAATTCGTGTACTTATTTAGAAACAATATGTTACCTTCATTGTTTAATTTGTATTTTGCACAAAATAAAAGTATTAGGATATACCAAACTCGACAGTCGGAAAATTATAATATTCCTTATTTTAAATGTAAATTCTTAAGAAGTACAATCAAATATTTTTGACCCAATTTGTGGAACAGTCTCCCTGAATTCATTAAAACTTGTTCTTCCTTATCTACCTTCTTACACAAATATAAAGAATTTTTGATTAATAACATAATCCAGAATTGCTGCTCTCTACCCAGGTGTATAAATGGGCATAGGCGTACCGACCTCGAAAAGTGCGACGAACCCTGGTCTCGGCCTCGAAAATCTTTGACCGGTCCTGGTCTCGGTCTCGAAAATTTCGGACCGGACCTGGTCTCGGTCTCGAAAATGTTGAAGGTACTTGGTTTCGGCTTCGAAAATTTTCTGCGACTACCCCCCCCCCCCCCCTCCCGCTTACAGGATTCTCAACCAATAGTCCTGGTCTCGGTCTCGAACATTTTGAAGGTACTTGGTCTCGGCTTCAAATTTGTTTACGACTAAATTCGCGGCCGGGGCCAATATGCCCCCCCTCCATGATTTTGTGTCCGATTGCTCGGGAACGCGTAGAGATAACGTCCCGCCGCTTAGTGGTGACTTTTATCCTTTCCAGTTTTGCGCATCTTTTAAAACCAACTTTTTGAAAATCTGACCTTCCATTCCAAAATATCAGTTTTCCTAAAAAGCAATATATCATTGAATTACATTTCTTACATTGAAGGTGTTTGTTTTGGATCATGATAGTCAAATTAATGAATATTAATTCAAAGACTTAATTTGACATGCTTGCAAACATTCGCGACCATTACTATGTGGACATAGCAGATCACACAATCATTTAAAAAACAAACATAATCATCAATAAACCTTCTTTGCAAATGTTTGAAAAGGTATATGCATTTTTGAATATTTGGTTTTAAATCATCGAATCTGGGCCCCAGATTAATTCCGATTGTATACATATATTTATTGATATTTCAGCCGTTTCTGTACCGATATTGAGCAAATTAAGTTTTTTCTGTCATTTAAATTGTATGCTCTTTTAAATTTCACACTCATTTTGGTGTTATCTTACAAAAACAAACTTGTGTGCAGCGCCCTCTATACCAAAACTGAACTACCCCTTCAATTTGTGTATACATCACAGGTATGGGGATGAACAAATATTATCACTAATGCTGTATTTGAATAAATTCTATGTGATTTACTTTAACTTTGAACAGTCATTACCTTCATTAACTTCCAGGGGGCCATGTCCGTAAAGCTCCATTCTCATGCCGATCCAACTGTTCCAGGTAACAGGGCGCACACGCACGAAGCGGCACACTAGCGGAGTGTGGAAGGCGTTCCGTACCACGGTATTTTGATCAGAATTGCCTGAAAAGACCTAAAAAGAGAGGGCCAATATACATGACAATCTAACACAACCAAATCCATATGTCCTCATTAATATAAAGGGAGCCAACATCTGTCCTAGTCGATAACAAAACTGAGGCATTAAAGGGCGGGATAAGATGGAACAATGTCAAAGACAAAGAGAGAGAATGTGGATTGTTTATGTAATTGGTGTAGGAAGGGCACATGAGAGATTGGTTTTCGAAGAAAGATGAAACATTTGCTATTTACAAGATTAGAAGGCACCATCCTTATCATTATGATTATTATCAATATACAATATAATATAATACAATACAATATACGTTCTTCTATAGCGCTAAATACATAAATGTTTCATAGCGCTTTACATACGGAACTACAAAATGAACACAAATACGAAACAAATTAAATACATGATAATCAAAACATTAAAATACATAAAATACAATTAAATACATAACAATAAAATGAACATGCAAACACGCAAAACAAATTACTGTATAATCAATATTTTGAAAGAATCTAATGAGGGTGCTAGTCGGATAGGGAGAGCGGATAGGGGGAGGGAGATCGTTCCACATTCGTAGAGTATATATACAAAATGAGTTGTCGCTGGATTTAGAGTGGGATCTAGGAAATGAAGCATTACTATTATCATCGTCGTCGTCATCATAATCTTCATAATTTCATGAAAATATGATTAAAATTAAATCAAACATGTAAAATGTTATAGTCTTCGAAGTCACGATTTGGGTTTGAGTTTGAGTTTGAGTTTGAGTTTACTTATGTATTCACAGTAAAAAGCCTGCTATCAGCTAAAAAGCTGCTTTCCTGCAAGGCCGTGACACATATTTACAGAAACAAAACATCAAACATTTTTAAAGTGATACATATTAGAACAAGGAATAAACAATTTAAACTTAATCTAAACTACAAAAAAAAAACATATATAAATACAAAAGTAAAATGCAATACATGTACAGTATTTACAATCATTCACACGAAATAATATGTTGTTTTTGAAGCATAATCTATTTAAAAAATAGATTGACAAAGTCGAGGGTATAGTCATGGAATCTCTTTATTAAAAGTAAAACACAAAATAGAAAGTAAATCAGATAATGACGTAACTATACAACATAAAATAACACTTACCACATCTGACCCATCAGTGATGTCTTGAACCGTGTTAAAGGTCACACCATCTATGCTGTAGTCGACCTTGTAGCTCGTCACCCAATCAGGAGAACTGCCCTGGCGTCCCTGGGTTGCCACGGCCACGACTTTGTAGGTATAAACGAGATCAACCTGAAAAGAGCAGACAGTCGTAAAGTTTCTTTATGTAGGTTTTATCGTAACATTAAAATGGTATTGCCTCTGTTTGACATTTTACACGGATTGCACCTATGTAAAATTGACATGCATTTGTGTCCTTCACCAAGACACTTTATCCATATTTGCTGCTCCCAACCCAGGTGTAGTAAATGGGTACTTGGCATGAATCTGTTTTTTGAAATGCTTGACCGCTTGAATGAGGATGTTCGGCTAAAGCTAAGTTAATAATGCTCCAAGCGATTTGAGACTTAAAGGGGACCACCCGACAAAACAAACCACACATAATTGTAAAATTTAACGGTTGTGTGGTAGCATATAGATTATCAACACTTTGCAAAAGGTCGTGCACTCCATAAAACAATATGATTAAGGACCAGGACTTACGGAACCATAATTATATCATGGTTCTGCATTGAAATTTTTATTTTGAGTAGTCCATTCCACCAACACATTCAGAACAAATATATTTTTGAAAAACGCATCACCATACTAAAGCATGTGTTCATTGGTCTGCAGACAAAGACTAGCTTTTTGTCCAGGACAAACGCATCGTCCGTGATTGGCTTACTCGCAGATGTATGGCGCATACGGAACCATGAGGCCATTTGCTTCCGTAATGTGAGTGATGGTATTGACTAAAAATTACACAACCCTCTGCAACGTGTTATGCATCTATTCAATATAACATAGCGGTACTTGTTTTTCATTTTCATCGACTACAACAAAGCATTTGACTGCGTTGACCGTGATCTGCTGTGGAAAGCATTGAGAGAGTTGAGCGTCTTATTGACTTAAAGGGACAATCCCCCTTTTACATATCATCTGATAAGTTTCCAGTACCTAGATGGGAATGCATATATTATGACACCTATGTGAAACTTTTAATTGAACAACGTTGTAATTTAGATTCTATGAAGGAAAAACTACCGCAGAACATCCTCTCTTCAATGTACTACATTTCGGCCACTTGATATGGTTAGCATAATTATTGTCAGAATACAACTGCAATTAACCTATTCACGAGAAACCTGTGTAGAGATACAATTTCTTATGCATGCTACACAATAACAATCTCAAATGAAAGAAAGAAGAAATATATCTTAAAAGTAGGCCAAAATCCCGACTTTGATTAAGGTTCATATTTGAATATGTGCCGTTATTGATATACCACACTCTTTTTTTCAAAGAAATCCTGAAGTTGGGCAAAAAAGGAAAATTTCATGCAATTTTAAAGCTCTTTTTCGCATCGGCGTTCCATACTCCTAAAAAGGTTATTATAGCGACAACGTCCAGCGCGCGTGAGCTCGTCAGGGCATGACGTCACATGGTGACCAAAACACGGAAGTTCAAAGTACGAGAATTGTCAGCAACGTGGTTTTACAATGCAGAACTTTGACTTGCTTGAAATACAAACTCGTATTTGCTTGGAAATTGAGGCTTAACTGAAAATGCCTACGAAATGCATAGTAGCAGGATGCAACAAGACATCTGAGTGTGGATCCTCCATGATATAAACTTAAACAAATGTTTGAAAATATAAAACAAAATCGAAATAATATCTCTCTGTCAACGTGAGTAGATGCGCTCAGCGTGTACGTCTATGATAATAGAGTACCAAGCTATACTGCTATTGTCACCATGTGACATCACAAAGATGACGTAATTTTGTTCGCCCGGACTCAAATTTTGTACGGGCGTTCCCAAAGTGGATATACAAGTTGATTTTTTTTTACCGGGTTTTCCCACGAGGAAAATATGTTTTTATTAGTAATATTCATGAAAATCTGCCCTAGATACAGTAAAACACAATATTGAGGTAGTTTTCTTGTCTGTAGAGCTTGAAGAATATTTCAGTACTTGATTGATTCTTCGGTCATTAAGTTGCACACGGTAAACGCAGCCACGTCCCCTATGGGCAGTGTAGAGAGATCGATTAGCACCGCGCTACAGTAGCTAACGTAAACGAATTTACAGACGGGCGAAGGATCATGAATGGGACAATAAAAGACGTCGCGCGTTTTATTATTTCTTGGTTTATAACCATTTATAACTCCACGAAAAGGAGGATTCAAGCCCTAATTTGTTCAGCCAAGCTGGTAAATGACATTTTCTTTCATATAAGACAATAACCTCGCAACTTTAACATTTTCCTTTTAATGAAATAATTATACAAAGAACAGAAGGCCCCAGTCATGAATAACTTCGGCAACACCGAATGGATCCCATCGATATGCACACTGGATATAGCACGCTGCACACTGCCGAACGCGCGACGTTGAAGCCGCCGCAAATATTTAAAAGTACACCCAAGACAAAAAGTGCTCTATTCACTCGTGCGAACCAATTCCCGCGAGTGAATGGAGCACTTTTGTTTTAGGTGTACATTTAGACGCTGTCGCTGGCTTCATGCTGTATCCAGTATTTTTTTATATTGATGGTGGATCCCTGTTAGTAGAGCAGACAAATGTAATAATCGTTCAAAGTTTTATACAAGCAAGAAACTTGGTATGTAGGCTACCTTAGGGACACTTTTGAGGAAAAAACAGTTAGACAAGCGAAATTCCAAGATGGCGGCCATTTTCCAAGATGGCCGCCAAAAGGATACTTATTGCTATAAAAATTGACTGAGTTGGCCGATTTTAAAGGGCATCAAGCTTGGGGATGCTACACAGCGGGTCTCCATTTTGAACTAGGCTAGTTTGCGCGCACCGCATGACACTGAGCTAACGTGCATCACGCACCGTACGCAAGATGGCGCCTTTAATAATCTTGGAGTCGTTGTATATGTTTTTCGATATGCTGAAAACGATAGTGATACATACGGACACATATGATGGCGAAAATCCAAGATGGCCGCCATTATTTAAAGATGGCCCCAAAAAGCTACTTTTTGATATAATAATTGACTGAGTTGGCCGATTATGATAATCTTGGAGTCGTTGTATATGTTTTTCGATATGCTGAAAACAAAAGTGATACATACTGACCCATTTGATGTCGAACATCCAAGATGGCAGCCATTTATTTAAGATGGTCGCCAAAAGCTCATTTTTCATATAAAAATTGACTAAGTTGGTTGATTTTAAAGGGATAGTTGAGTTTTGGTAAATAGAGTACAGTTTTGGTTAAACTGAATTTTAGTAACCCATAACATCACAAACTAATAGTTATAACTCCACCATGCTCGAAAGTAATACACAAATTACGAACGACTAAGTAAACAGCCTGTTATCATTCAAAAAGAGCCGTTAAAACTCAAGAGGGCTCTCTCTACAGGCTCATTGGTTTCAACCATTTAAATTAAAATATTGTGCATGTGATGTTTTGTTGAACTAGTGATTAGATAGAGATATAATCAACAACTATTTAAAAACCTCTTTTGTACATTTTTTAAAAGAGGAAGCATTTTTAAGAATTTGTTAACGGCCGGTTCAAAATTATCGAATATTTGTGGGGCCCCACAATTATTACAAATGGTTATGTTTACGGATATTTCAGCCGTTTCTAAACCGATTTTTATCATATAAAGTTTATTCTGTCATTAAACTTGTACGCTCTTACAAATTTGACTAGCAGTTTTTCATTATCTCACAACAAATTATTCTGTGTAGCGCCATCTATACCAAAACTCAACTATCCCTTTAATAATCTTGGTGTCGATTTATATGTTTAATTGATATATTTAAAACTATATTTACAAACGATCCAATATAATGGCGAAAATTCAAGATGGCTGCAATTTTCCAAGATGACCGCCAAGACTATTTTATAAAAATAAAATTTGACTGAGTTTGGTGATTTTTATTATCTTGATGTCGTTTCATAATATGTGACCTGATATGTTGAAAACAATTATAATACAAACAGTCATATATAATGGCAAAAATCCAACATGGCGGCCATTTTTCCAATACGGTAGCCAAAAAGCATTTTCGAAATTTTTCAAAGATTTACTGAGTTGGCTAATTCTCATAGTCTTTGTTCTGATTAAAAGGTTTTTTGATGATTTGAAAACTAGGTCATACAAATATAAATAATGGTAAAAATCGAACATGGCGGTCAAATTCCAAGATGGCGTAGCTATGGGATAAAGGAGGGATTACCTATCTTTTCCTCGATTAATCATGATTTCACTTTTTAATGTTTAGGTAAAGGCAGCGGCTGTTACCTTATATGAAATATTGCCCTAACAATTTGTTTGCCCCCCTCTCATAATTGGTAGTCCTTTGGTTATGCCCCTGGGCTTTTGAGATGAATGAGTGACAATAATTGTACGATTAAATCATTATGAACGCGCTTAGAATCCTTATGCATTTTTGTTTACCAATATTTTGAAAACAATCCTACAATGGCGTAACTAAGGGAAAGGGAAAATATTGCCCCCCTTTCTGTAAATAAATCATGATTTCACCACTCATCTGCCCTCCAAATACATATTTGCTACCCCGTGCATCGTCCTATCCCCCATTCTGGATAAATGCTGGCTATGCCCTTGACCTGTGTATATCAGCAGAAATCAATCAATTGTAAAAACAAATTTCAACGCGCTTTGAGTCCATCTTTCATTGAATGAGTTATTTTTTTCACTTCCTGGTTAGCATATCCGAATCTCAACCTCCACCCTATCAACCCCCATTAGGCTCATAGCCTGAGACTGGCAACGTCATGGTCCTTTTATACCAAGACATATCTTGTAAGAGTTTGGTCTGATATTTGCATCTCTGTAATGATTCAATTTGGGCTGTAGGTATAATTTATCATACATTGACTCGGACACTAGTCACCCAGCTATCACCTTTTTGATCGGATAGTGGTGCCCGTACTTATTTATGGAAGTGAAGTCTGGGGGTTTGAAAATATTGCGCAGATCAAGGCCTTGCATGCACAATATTGTAAGCAATTGTTAAGATTGAGAAAAAGCACAATGAATAGCATGGCACTGGGTGATTTAGGTCGGTTTGAAATATCTTTAATTGTACAAGAAATAATGGTTAACTACTGGTATTCAACGACAGTGTGTAATATTTTGAAACTCCTGCGAAATAATGATATATTTTCCTCTAAATGGAATCGATATGTACATACTGTTTTGCATGAACTAGGTATGTCAAATTTGTTGCATGAATATGAAAAAGTAAGTAGTCCATGGGTAAAAACAGCCATTAAACTAAGATTAAGTGATACATATTGTACAAATTGGCACAGTAAAATTAACGATAGTACATGTTGCTTAAATAACCGAATAAAAAAAAAAGAAGGTAATTATGGAACCATATTTGATATTAATGCCGCCCTCATTGAGAATTGCTTTAGCAAAGCTCCGATGTCGAAATCACAGATTGCCTGTAGTAACAGTACAGTCATTTATATGTTGATGCACACTTTAACTGCATCATCTGAACAATTATCTTTGCTGTACTGTTAATTGTATGTAAATATTTGTTTTCTTCTCTACTGCATTGATATTTTAATATCTATTGTGCATTTTCTTGATAGTAACATTTCCTTGGTCAATTCATAGCTTGAGATTAACATTTGACATTGTTTTCTTTCTTTTAATTGTTTATTATTATTATTATTTACGTCGCGATTGCGTTCTTTTTTTGTGTGCTAAATATACCGTCTGCACATCATATTATAATGATTATTTAGCCCCCCTAATTATCAAAGTTAAGTACACTGATTCTGGAATAGTACAAACTTACTTAAGATTATCATCAATAGTTTGCTGCTAACTTGTTGGTATCACTGTTCATTTATTTGGTCATCATTGTATAGCGGTTTCACTCCTAATGTAATATCACATTTTAATATAGGTTTTAGTATAGGTATAGGGAAATTAAATTTGACACGACCGAGTTTATCATCTAAATGTTCTTCACTTTTTCGAAAGTTAATATTTTTAATCGATTTTAAATTTGCAATTAACTTACTTCCTGTTTGTTTTACGTTACGTTTTTGTTTTCTTATATGTTGTGATATATGTGTATATAGATCTGTATATATTTGTTATATTGTGCTAAATGTGATTTTCTTCAATACCTTTGAGAACATGAGAAATTAAACATTGAACATTGAACATTGAACCTATATATGGATCGAAATATGTCAGTCTCTAAAACATGGAATAGCCAACTCCAGGCTCATCATTTCCTCGAGTATGATGACCATTCAGGGTGTAAAGATAAACAGCTAATTTGACCAACCACCATGAGCAAGCATTGCAAACTCAGTCCCACTGCAATAAGAGAATTGGAAAGCAATTTAACGTATCCCAGGAAATGGATGAACCCCTAAAAGAAAGAAATATGCAAGATATCAAGGATCTACATGTATAATACGCTCATATGATGTTGCTAAACTGTTATATCTACACTAATATGTACAGATCCTGCTTCAGGAATGGTTCAAATGCAAGGGGGTGGATATGCAGACATCATAATTATGTTCTTTATATATATCATACAAAAAACGTTGGGAGACAATAGTAACACGGCCGAAGTGTACGTCCTAAACGATAGCTAGATTTAATGAATGTTATGGAAACCTACTGTTGGGGATATAAAAACTGTTGCCTTTTATTTGTAATAGTAATATTTTGGACCATAGTTCCCTGAAAAGATAAAGGCTGACATTTATCGATCGAAAGGAGGAGCGGTGTGACCAGTGTCGGTGTCCATCTATATAATGTGCATATCAAATAGCGTAAACGTGTGATACTATACCATTATACCCCTATGACCCAAAGTTGATAATATGGAAGCTGGAAAAATCTCTAAAGTTTTGTTTCGTATATAGAGCGGTCCATGGCGTAGCCAGTATCAAGCCACATGCCAACTGAGGAGGAGTCGAAATGTAGTTTAATATGAACATGTGAATTGGGCCAGGGGTTTGGACGGTCCGGGATGAGGTAAAGAGATCGATCCGGGTTAGGAAATAGCAATAAAGGAGCAGCCTATCAGAAAATCAAGACAAACATACATTTCGTGATTTCAGTACAGAAAGAGGGGTTATATTATACAGTTGTTAACTGGTGGTGAAGGGAAAAGCACAGAATGTTCCACTCCCGAGGGATTTAAATGCTATTGAGGGAAAAGTAAATAAGTCCCGAGACGTAGTCGAGGGACTTATTTTCTTCACGAAATAGCATTTTAAATCCCGAGGGGAACATTCCATGATTTTCCCGACAGCAAAGTTAACAACTGTTTTATCATCTGATTGCCATATAACAGTGCCATGTAATATCCAAAAATATTACATGGCAGCTTATGTACTGTATTTACTAAGTCAGGGGATAAAGCCCTCTATCCCTTAGCTTCTCAATTGTTTAGGTCCTTGTGTAACACAATTGTTTTCAGCACATTAAGACACAAATCAAAAGACACCGGGACTATCAAAATCGATCAACCCAGTCAATTTGTATATCAAAAGTAGGTTTTGGACGGTCATCTTGTAATACAAGGGCGGTCATTTGGGATTTTAGCCATTAAATGGGTTTAATGTATCACAATCCTTTTCAGCATACCAAGAAGCATTATTCGACACCAAGATTATTAAAATCGGCCAAATCGTTAATTTTGTACATCAATAATTAGTTTTGGGACGGCCATCTTGGAAAATGGCCACCATGTCGATTTTGGCCATCATATGGGTCCTTTTGCGTCATCATCGGCTTAAGCATATTACAACACATCGAAATTGACACCAAAATAATTAAAATCGACGAACCTAGTCAACTTTTATTTCTATTTGGTATTATATTTATTCTAGGCGCATGAGGGGTGGTTCGAAATAGTTGAAATATAGTTAGAAACACAATAAAACAAAACAAGAACATTCAAAAATATTTAAAGAAATGTAAGGATACAATATAGAATTGAAATACATAAACTATTCACCTTAAAACTCTAACTTGTGATAATTGTTATAACAATACATGTCGATGTAAAATGCATACTAATTATTCTACAACCGTATACACAAAGTGTACATGTTTCCTTTCGATGCTTATTTGTGAGTATACATAATCTAACCTGGATCCATTGGTTCTGGTTTAAAGAGCGTCTGCCTGCGGACCAGGCTCCATACCCTTCAGTACTAGAAACAGCCACATTCAACCGTCCCCGCCTGGCTCCATCTAGCGAACTATACTCGCTCGAAGCGGTCAGACTCGAATCAGGGATGGCATAAGACTCAAGTCCAAGTGGAAAACCTATTTAAAAAACACCACAAGACATCAAGTTGTTATCGTAAGAGTACACAAATTGGCATTGGTGTATTCAAGAAATAAACCTGTAATAGCGAACATAAAAAATAAACATAGATACATCAAAACCAATAACTTAATAGCATTTGGGCAATTCTGTATGAGAGAAGGCAAAAACACTACATCTCAAAGTTGAGCAATCTTCCCTAAATCCAACTGTTATCCATAGAGAAAGACTTGAATCTTAGGAAACTGAAAACCGTTTTTGTTTAGCTCTATTTGTTTAGCAAATATTTCTACTTGAATTTAACAAACAAAGTTGACCTTTTACTCATAAATTAGCTTAATTTCATGAAAATGAGTTTAATCTTTTAATCCACTGATTTTGTTGCTCATTTTCTCATATTTTCCATTTATGTGTTGCAACAATCATACATTGTAAAGCGTGGACAGTAACTTTATTGTATATCTTTTTTAAAGAAATTTGTAAAAAATCTATGCATATTTGATAGTAATTAAAGTTTTTCTCAATATCTTATTACTTGTTCTTTAGTCATGTTATTGTGAATTCTCTTCCTTCACCCCAGTCCTAAGAACTTCCAACATAATTTTCTGAAATAATGTCACTACTTTTTCCAAAAATGGCGGAACGGAATTATATTGTAACGGAATTATGTGTAAATGGTCACATTGAATGACTCTCACATTATGTAAGGTATTGAATGACATTGCTGAAAATAATTTTTTGTTCATGTTCTGAATTGTAGAAAAACCCTTCATATTGCTTCATATTGCATCAATGGTGATTTAACTTTGATACACGATAGATCATTTATCTTCATGAATCTCATAGAGATGACAATGTTCTATCAAGAGATGATAATGTTTTATCATTAAATTAGTTTCCAGCAAAACCTACTTGACTGAAATTACAAAGATGCAGCAGATTCATGTTTGTACTTTAGAAAGGGGAAAATGGAAACTTTAAACGAATGTACAGTAATGACACTGGTGCTAAGTTTTTTTTCTGACATTAATTTACATTTACATATTTGAAGATTCATTCTACTATCAACTTTCAAGTAGATCAAATATACATACTTTTGTATGCAGATTTTAATATCATTGATCAACTAAGGGCTCATAATTCTCCATTAATTATATACATTTCATTAAATTTAATAAGCATATAACATCAGACTTTAATAGGCTTAAAGAAATGTAAAACTACACTCAGGCTAAGATATGTTTTGTATAAAATGCATTATCACTAATTCAAAATACATGGAGTGTTCAGTGTGCTTCTGTATGCAGATCAAAGAAGAACTAGATTTTGAATTCGTCAATTTTGACGAATTAAGGTTATACGTATCGATTTATTATGATAAACGATGATTCCAAAAATAACTACTCAATCATCATATCAATAATAATAGATCCCCTCCCCCTGAAAAAGAAAGAAAAAAGAATACAAAAGAAAGTTAAAAAATATTGCCTTGGATTCGAACCCACGATCCTTAGATCTTGTGTCACATATTATACAGCGAGACCAACATTAAATCTCTTAACAAAAATGGGAAATCGGGAAAGATACATCAGTGATTGCACACTGCATTTGTCATTGTAACAGTGAGTTATTTGACCTTTGAACCTAATTTACATATCCTTAACGCCATTTTCATAATCCGACCTTATCTTATGAAAATTGTTCCTTTCATTATAACAAACATGTGTGCTGAATTTCATGTCCGCGGCGTACGTGGTTATTGAGTATTTTATCCTTGATTTATTTGAACTTTGACGGTAAATATGACAATGAAATATGCATTTTCGCGATTTGGTGTTAACTTATGAAATGATGGGCTTGCAAATCCCTATCTACATGCAAAGTTTCACATTGGTAGCATAATTCCTCCAGCAGTTATAGGTCGAAAGCATACGTTTTGGCTAACCTGAATTTTTATCAGATTTGGACTCTTATTTACAATCAAACAATTCATCAGGATCCAGTTAACATAACGAATTGTTGTGAAAAGATTGCGAATAGAACAGGACATCAGCTACGATATATCAAATTTTGGGAGAAAATTGATGGAGAATAAGCGAGATATGGTCAATAGTCCGCTGTGATCGATTTCAAAATCGATTAAAATCGATTAATATTCGCATTTTCAACTTTAACCCTCAATATGATGACTTTATAACATTTACTTGGCATAAATGAGGTATGAATTCGTATCTACAACTCATAATTCATCTGAATATTAAAAGAAAATTGGGTGTTTGTGGACTTTTTAAAAAGTTATGGCCGAATAAAAAAGTATGTTTTTACCATATTTTGCCAATTTGTGTGCGCGCGTAATTTTGACTTTGACGCGCGCGTACTCCGTTATTATGAGTCAACAATGACTCAAATTGATAGGGTGTGTTGAAGGATCTATAAGGAATGCAAACAATGTGAAAAAACGACAATTTTCCTATTCATTCGCGTTACGCGCGCAAATACGCGCGCGCCGACGCGCACGCGCGGAATTTTTTGAAACGCTTAAAATTGTCTGAAACATATAGTAAATTACTCGGGTTGGGGTTTTGAGCATTTTTTTACATTTTTTTTTTCATTTGACGGACGCGAACGCGCGCGTCTCCGAGTGTAATTGCACGCGCATGAGTTTAAAAGATGACCATTGACCTGATTAATATTGATGCGAAATTTGAATTTAAATTGATATTTCATGAGTGAGATATGATTCTTTATAAAGAATCCCACACTAGTTGTTCGATCAACTATAATACCAGGCGTGAGTGATCACGATGGTATTCCCACAGTATTGGTGAATACTAAACCAGCTGTAGTGAAACAAAAACCAAGAAAGGTATATTTGTATACTAAAGCTGACATCCCACAATTGAAGACAGAAGCGACCAAGATAAGCTCTGACTTCAAGGCAAAGGATTTGAGTCAAACAAATGTGAATGAATTGTGGAAGGAATTGAAACAAAGACTTTGTAAGATTATAAATGCCCACATATCCTCTAAAGTAGTGAGCAAAAAAAACAGCTCTCCATGGATAAATCGGGCAGTGAAACGCCTACACAAAAGGAAACAAAGAGCATACAATAGAGCAAGGAAGAGTGAAAACTCAGAGGATTGGGACAAGTTCAAGGAACTTAGGAAGAAAATAAAAATTGACACAAGGAAATCATATCGAAAATATGTCCAAGAAAAGTGTCTCTATACAGCCAAGCAGTTCTGGGGTTTTATTAAAACTCTTAAGAAAGACGCAACTGGCATCCCTGCATTAAAATATAAAAGTACGGGTGAACTGATAACGGACAGTAAACAAAAGGCGGATTTATTGAACAAGCAATACCAACAGCAGTTTACACAAGAGAGAATGGAAGACATACCCTCACTCAAAGAGAGTGACATCCCATCCATGCCAGACATTGTGGTGAATGAGGAAGGTGTTATTAAACTCCTTAATGATCTAAACCCACACAAAGCGGCAGGCCCAGACGAGATTTCACCATGGGTCTTGCATGCATTGGCAGACGAGATTGGGGGGGGGGGGGGGGGGGGGGGGCACTGACAGTCATATTTCAGCTGTCGCTGGACTCAGGTGTAATACCAGACGACTGGTTATGCGCCAACATAACTCCTGTATTCAAAAAAGGAGACAAATCAGACCCGGCAAATTATCGGTGCGTAAATCTCACTTCTGTTTGTAGTAAAGTTATGGAACACATACTTCACACAAACATAATGCACCATTTGGATACACACACAATCCTATGTGAACAGCAACATGGATTTAGAAAACAACACTCATGTGAAACACAATTGATTTATACCATACATGACATAGCCCTGGAAGTTGACCAGAGACAACAGGTCGATGTGATTATTATGGATTTTCAAAAAGCATTTGATAAAGTGCCCCACAAAAGATTGTTATTGAAGTTGTGGAATAATGGTATAAGGGGGAAAACACATAGATGGTTTGAAGAATTTTTGACAAAACGTAAACAACGGGTAGTCGTTGAAGAGGAACAATCCGAGTGGGTCAAAGTTGACTGTAGTGTGCCACAAGGTACAGTTACAGGGCCACTATATTTGTTGTTGTTTATAAACGACTTACCGGAGGGCATCAGGTCCAAGTGTCGTTTATTCGCAGATGACTGTATTCTATACTCGACAGTATCCAGCCCAGACGACGCAGGAAAAATACAAAGGGACCTAGACACCCTTACAGAATGGCAAAACAAATGGCAAATGGACTTCAATGCCCAAAAGTGTCATGTTTTGCGCATTGCTCATGCAAGAACGCCATATAAATACCAATACACACTCAACAACACTGACTTGCAAGAAACAAAGACACACACATATCTAGGAGTGGACATAACATCAGACCTAACATGGAACACTCATGTGGACAGGATTTGTGCTAAGGCAAATAGAACACTTGGTTTTTTGAGGAGGAACTTGTATGATTGTACTAGACATATTAAAGCAATGTCATACAAGACCTTAGTTAGACCCATTCTAGATTATTGCTCCTCTGTATGGGACCCACACACACAAATATTGATTAATAAAATAGAAGCAATCCAAAACAGGGCCGCGCGTTTTGTAAGTGGGGATTATAGTCGAAAGAGTAGTGTCACTTCGATGAAACAGAAACTGAATTTGGAAACGCTACAACAGCGACGCAAAATAAATCGCCTAACAACATTCCACGAAGCAGTTGCGGGTCGCCTCGCCGTGCCAGTGCAAACGGTCTTGCGTCCGGTCCGAAGGAGTCTCCGGAATACATCAGTAAACAGCTTCATTCCGATAAACGCCAACAAAAACTGCTACAAATACTCCTTCATACCCCGGACGATACCAGAGTGGAACTCACTGCCGCTAGAAGTAACAACAATACAAGACTAGATTTTGAATTCGTCACTTTTGACGAATTAAGGTTATACATACTGAAAATACTATATGGTATTACATGTACATTGCCTTTTCAACAGGAAATATGATGATTTAAGTACATTTTATTGATATAAATGAATTTCACAAAAAGGGTACAAATGTTAATTCATAACATTCAATTGTAATCCAAATTGGAGTGGGAAGCTCTTAAATTTACCAAAATGACTGTAAAATGGCTCTGTACTTGACGTCTTATTTTGATCATATCACACCTTTCCTTTGGCCGATTTTTGCCAGGTTTTCAGTATGTTAAAGCTGAGTTTCCGATACACAATATTTTTTTCGATTTTATTTCACGATTTGAGCACGGGAACAGGTCGTAATTGAAGGTTGAACTTTTATTTTACTTCATCGTGCACTATGGAGACTTTACAAGATGTGATTGGCCATTGTTAGGTATGTAAGAATATGTGCAACTCATACTCTTTCAGAATATGAAAAAATATTTGACTATATCCATGTATCAAAGAAGTTATGACCGATAAGAGAAGGGCATGTTTGACCAGATTTAGCCAATTTTTCACACTCGTGCGTGATTTCAACTTTAACCGTCAAAATGATGACTTTATAACATTTACTTGGCATGAATGAGGTATGAATTCGTATCTACAACTCATAATCTATCCGAATATCAAAATAAAGTTGAGTGTTTGTGGACTTTTTAAAAAGTTATGGCCGAATACAAAAAGGATGTTTTTACCATATTTTGCCAATTTGCGTGTGCGCGGACCAG
>JBAMJV010002374.1:10000-132757 GCA_037951105.1 Echinarachnius parma | reverse complement strand
TCCACACACACACACACACACACACACACACACACACACACACACACACACACACACACACACACACACACACACACACACACACACACACACACACACACACACACACACACACACACACACACATACACACACAATATTTTGACAACATTTGACAAAAAATTCTTCACCGACACCCCCCTCCCCCTCGAAAAATCTTCACTGACGCCCCCCCCCCCTCGAAAATGTTTGGTAGACGAACCCCCCCCCCCCCTTGAACAAATCCTGGGTACGCCATTGCCGAGTAATGATGAGCAAAATGCAAATTGATATTCACTAACTCACTGCACTTTGTATACGGACGATCCAGTGGATAATTTAACATCTGAACACTTCAATCGTACATCAGTTTTGGTATAGAGAAATAATTTTGTTGTGAGATAACTGAGAATAACTGAGTTTAAAATTTAAAAGAGCGTACAATTTGAATGGCAGAATAAACTTTATTTGATCAAAATCGGTTCAGAAACGGTTGAAAATTGCGCGCCGGAAGCAGTTTGGGATTGGGGGGGTGGGGCAAAGACCTAAGGGGGCTCACGATTTTGTTTGTGTAGGGGCTCATGCCCAACCACACTCACAGGGTTGCCAACTTTGAGCCAGAGGTGAGAGTGAGACATTGCGAGGGAGCGAAGTGACTGAGCGGGGGGAGGGGGTGTCCCCCCTCCCACGGTAGGGAGCTTTTGCATTTTCTAAATAAAATATTTTGCATGTGATGTTTTGTTGAAATAGTGATTAGATAGAGAGATAATCAACAACTACATCTAAAAACCTCTTTTAACATTTTTGAAAAGAGGAAGCATTTTAAAGGGATAGTTGAGTATTGGTCAAACTTAACTTTAACCAAAACCTGCACCATTACATTATAATTTCACCATGCTCGAAAAGTATACACAATTACAAACGACCCCTGTTATCATTCAAAAAGAGCCGTTACAACTCAAGAGGGCGCTATTTAAAAAAAAAATCACTGGTTTTAGCCGTTTCTGAACCGATTTTGATCAAATAAAGTTTATTCTGTCATTAAAATTGTATGTTCTTTCAAATTTGACAGTCAGTTTTTCATTATCTCACAAAAAAAAAAATGTCATTAAATTGTATGTTCTTTCAAATTTGACAGTCAGTTTTTCATTATCTCACAAAAAAATATCGGGGGGCACTTCGGGAAATACCAATACTCAACGGTACCTTTAAAACGAATTTTAACGGCTGGTTCACAATTGTGGGGCCCCCACATTTATTACAAATGATTATGTTTATGGATATTTCAGCCGTTTCTGAACCGATTTTGATGAAATAAAGTTTATTCTGCCATTAAAATTGTATGCTCTTTCAAATTTGACATTTTTAAATTTTGTGTAGCGCCCCTTCTACCATAACTCAACTATCCTTTAAGATTAACTGTATCTGGGAAAGCGTGTTATGATTTGATCGACCAGAAATTTTAAATATATTTTTACGAAGATAACAAATAATTGACACACTAATAAATATGCACCCCAACACACACACAAATATTGTATTTAGTGTCATACACAGTTCCAACATAAACCATATGCCACATTATGTATGATCAAACAACATAGCCTATATACAGCCAATAATGAATCCCGAGGGAGCGAAGCGACCGAGGGCTGGGGCAGAGCCAGAGGGGGAGGGTTTGGGAGCGGGTTTCCCCCTCCCACGGGGAAGATTTTGCATTTATATACTTGAAATGGTGCAATTTGGTGCACGTCACACAAGAAGCCAGAGCAATGCCAGCCTACACGAGAACTACGTGGCCCGGTACAGAAAAAGAACTCACCCCAGACCATACGCAAGTTACACAACAAACTGAGATAATCTGTGGATCTTAGTTGTTGAACGTTAGAATTAACAAGTCTTAGCTCATACATTTTATTTGTTCTTTCCCACTCTTCTTCTTTTTTTTTTTCTTTTTTTTTTTTTGTTGGGGGGGGGGGGGGGGGGGTGAGGGGGGGTTTGGATTGGGGGGGGGGGGGGCGGCCGCCCCCCCCCCCCCCCCCCCCCCGCTTCCGGCGCATATCAAGTATCCGATTGGAATAAATCTGGGGCCCATTTATTCAATGATTTAAAAACAAAATTTTAACAATTTATTACCCTTTCAAACATTTTCAAAAGAGGTTTTTAAATAGTTGTTGATGATCTCTTTATTTAATAATTATTTCAACAAAACATCACATGCATTATTTTGTATAAAAACAATAAATGAAACAAATGGTTTTTTTTAGAGAGCGCCCGTTTGCGTTTGAATGGCTCTTTTTGAATGTTCACATGCAGGCTGATCAGTACTTACTTACGGTAGTCGTTTGTAATTGTCTACATCTTTCGAACATGGTGGAGTTATAACTACTGTATTAGTTTGTAATGTAGGCCTACTTGTGCAGGTTTTGGTTACTAAAGCTCAGCCTTACCAAAACTGTACTAAAAGGGAATGGACAATGTTTAATACTAAGTCCCTTTAATTGGTAATATACAAATACAACAGATGAAATAGGTACTTGAGTACCGCTTGAGTTCTAAGAAAGTTTTGTGAACTTGGACCATGTAACTTTAATAGTTCCCTGTCAACCGAAGCTACTATAATTGTATTTTTAATTTGTATTTCTGTGATATTGTATTTCTGTGAACAGAATGTTCTATAGCGCCCTCTGCATGTTTATTGATGCATAATTATGCAGTACCGCGAATAGGTTATTCCCCTTACACATTCAGCTCTTATTTTGCAAACAGTATATATAGTTACTAAGGTTTACTTTAGCAGTTTGAAACCTGAGTAATCAAGAATGTATAAATTATCCGTATAAAGTGATAACCTCCAGATCTTCTAACGAATCTATGTGACTGCGCACATGTTTTGGTCGGAGTATAATCGCCTTTATCCCGCCGATTCTTCGAGTTCGTAGACTGGTACTGTAGTGACTGTCAGCAGAAGCGAGATGTCAGACGATTTCCTCGGAGATTCGAGCGCCCGGAGTTTCGGCGGAGGTGGAGGTGGAGGACGGGGTAGGGACGATGAGCTGCTCCGTGATGCTTACGAATTTGCGATGAAAGCAACGGAGTGCGACAGCAGTGGGCAGTATCGTACAGCTATTTTTTATTATGTGGTGAGTTCCCTGGGCATTTATGATTTTAAATTATGTGAGTCATGTTTACTTTAAATCGATGTGTGTGAGGCTCTGAACCGAGAAAAAAAATCAAATGCACACTTGTCTTGACTTGCCTGGCATCCATTTTTACATTGACGTTGCTGATGTGGAAACTGTTATTGTTAACAAACAGTTTCAAATAAGGCGATCACAATTTCAGCTTCACAACGACCCCATAATTCTTTTTTAAAAGGTACTGCGTTGCCCTGCCCCCATGTTCATGAACATAATAATGTTTGTATGAATTATAAAAATATAATTATTGGTGCAATATTCAATTCAATTCAATTCAAATTTTATTTAACACTTTAAAAAGCAAACATACAATGAAAATATAATTTACAAAGTAAAGTGTTTGGAATCAAAAGAAAGGCAAGGCCTTATGAAAGCGATTCCAAAGTATACAACAAAAAAATAAATACACAGATACAGATACATCATAATTACAAAACTACCCTACATTGCACACAAACACACACACACACACACACACACAAATGCCTGGCTAGGTGTACTTAGAGAGCAAATATTGTTTGAATCTCCTCTTAAATAAATTCAAAGTCTGACATACTTTTATTTCAGGGGGTATATTATTCCACAATTTTGGACCCTGAAAAAAAATATTTGTTTAAAACAAAGATACATGAATATTGCAACGTGAAAAGTATATGTGTCATTTACATTTAAAACGTTAAGACTCTTCAAAATTGGTTCTGAATGGGCAAGATAAGTACTATGAGAAATAATTCTGACTGCTTTCTTTTGCAATTTTAATAACCTTAGACTATTTTTATTGCTGGAATTGCCCCATATTTGTATACAATAAATTAAGTGTGGCAAGAAGAATGCATAATATAACATCATTAGTATCTCTTTCGAACATGATTTTAACTTATAAAAAATACCAATAGTTTTAGAAAGTTTATTGCATATGGGCAATTCCACGATAACACCGGGACACTTCAGAACACATTTTCACTTTCCAAATGTAAATAACAAACTAAGTGTAAAGAATGAGAACAATCTTTTATTGTATATCTTTGACTGTTATCACAAGCAACTTTGAAAAAAAAAATTAATACAAAATTTTCATTTATTAATGAGTTACGCATCATTAATTACTACTGTAACACCGGGACGCAAAAAGGACATGCTTTTTTTAACACTTTACATACTGGCAAAACTCTGTGAAGTTAATGAACATTTTGAAACTTGGCTATATTTATTTGGTTTAGTAGAGACTCAATAATAATAATTAGGTGTTAATTGGAAAAAAATCTATCATGAAGATAATTATGAACTAGCATATAAAAAATTGTACCGTAACACCGTGACCGTAACACCGGGACCTCTGAAAGGGCATGTACAAAGTCTATGGAAAATTAGGTTGTCTTACTATACTGGCAAAACTCTGTGAAGTTAGTGAATATTCTGAAAAGTGGCTATATCGATTTGGTTAAATAGAGACTCAATAATAATAATTGGGTGTTATTTGTAAAAAAAATCTATTATCAAGATAATTATGAACTAGAGTATACAAAATTGTACCGTAACACCGGGACTGTAATGTTACAAAGTCTATGGAAAATCAGGTTGTCTTACTTTACTGGCAAAACTCTGTGAAGTTAGTGAACATTTTGAAAAGTGGCTATGTTGATTTGGTGTAGTAGAGACTCAATAATAATAATTGGGTGTTATTTGTAAACAAAAAATATTATCAAGATAATTATGAACTAGAGTATACAAAATTGCACTGTAACACCGGGACTGTAATGTACAAAGTCTATGGAAAAATGGGTTGTCTTACTAAAAACTCAAAACATTTTTACTTTAGGTAGTAGATCAAGCAACAATTTAGTATGTATGCATCAAGCTACCACCCCAACATGACAGAAACTAGCTGGTCACTTTAGTATGCAGTGATTCTCTATGCTCCCTGTACTATTGCAATGTAAGTCCCGGTGTTACAGTCCCGGTGTTACAGTGACCGTAACACCGGGACCACTATTCAACCATTTTAAATTAATTAATGAAATGTCCAATCATGATTTTGATACTTGTTTATGGTAGATATGTGTGGTCCAGATTTGGGCAATTTAAGTGTTTTTTTTTGTGTTTGTAATTTTCTTACAATGCTAAAAATATCAGTTTTTACCGTAACACCGGGACAATATTCTTTATCATAAATGAATTGTTCATTGAAGCGTATCAAAATGAAAAAAATGAACTTCAATGATTTTTTTTATTACATTCAACCCTAAACCTCTGAGAAAATATAATAAGTTTTTACCTCCTGTCTTACTTGCTCTTGCTACATTGATTTATTTTCAATACGTTTTCCAGACATTTGGGTGAAAATTAATTATTCATATTTTATGCGCATATTTTAATATGTTCCTGATGTATATTTCTATTTTAAAGGTCAGACTTTAAAAATTCAGTTCTTAAGCTTTATTTTGATACCAAAATTGAAACTATCTGACCATTTTGAAAATTTGGTGGTCATGTCCACTTTATCGTGGAATTGCCCATATGGTACCAGTGTGTTCATTCCAAGTAAGCTTATCATCCAGTGTAACCCCTAAAAATTTTACCTGAGAGGTTCTTTTTATTATAATATCTTTAACTTTAATCACAACATTTTCATGTAGAATATTTTTATTTGAGAATAACATAAAATTAGTTGTATTAAGATTAAGCACAAGTTTATTATTATTCAACCAATCTACTATTTTTACAATTTCCAAATTAAAAGTCTGTAGGAGGATATCAATGCTGCTATGGGACATGAACACGCTGGTGTCATCTGCAAACAAAATCAAGTGTAATTTATCGGAAACATTGACAATATCATTAATGTATAATATAAACAATAACGGGCCAAGGATTGAGCCTTGTGGCACTCCACATTTTACGGTTAATAACTGAGATTCTGTATCACTAATTTTCACATACTGCTTACGATCAAATAAATAACTTTGAAACCAGTGTAAAAGAACTCCTCTAATTCCATAATGTTGAAGTTTATCTAGCAGTATGGTATGGTCCAAAGAATCAAATGCCTTGCTTAAGTCTAAAAACAAGCCTACCGTTATTTCCTTATTTTCCATGGCTTTTAAAACTTTATATAAAAATTCTGTCAATGCAGATGACGTGGAGTGCCCAGGCCTAAATCCAAATTGATTATTAGTAATAATATTGCACTTTTCCAAGAAATTATATAAGCGATTATATACACATCTTTCTAGTATTTTTGAAAAGAAGGGGAGTATCGAAATTGGCCTATAGTTTGCAATATCTTCTTTCAAACCGTTCTTAAAAATTGGAATAACTTTAGAAATTTTCATTTGATCAGGAAATATACCAGTTGAAAGAGATAAATTGAATATTGCACTTAAAGGGAAGCATAAAACATGAATAACCTTCTTTACAATTGTACCATCTATTCCATCATGACCAGGACTTTTTCCAGACTTGAGTTTACATACAATATCAATAATCTCCTTCGGTGTGCATGGTTTAAAAAAGGCACTTGAATCATTATTTTCAACATGTGACATATAATTACCATTCGGTTCACAAGTAGATGCAAGTGTTGGTCCAATATTAATAAAATAATTATTAAAAACATTATTAATTGCATCTTCCCCATTAAAAGTTTGATTATTGCACTTCATAGTGTGAGGTAATACATTTATATTTGTTTTGGAACCCAGTAAATCATTTATAACAGTCCAAACTTTTTTCATGTTTCCTGCTGCTTGAGTAAATTTATTTTTAACAAACTTATGTTTCGCCTCTTTAATTTCTTCTGTCACTTTATTTCTAAATTTATTATATACCTTTTTTCTATAATCAGACTTATTCTTCAAATATTTTTTATAAAGCTGACTTTTTTTAGAACATAGTTTATGCAAAGCACTTGTGAACCAAGGTTTATTCTTAGGTTTGCTTGAGACACATGTCTGTAAAGGAAAACATTCATTGTAGACTTGCATAAATTTATGAATGAATATAGTATAAGCAACATTTGCATCATTAACATTCACAGTCCAATTTGTGTTATTAATTTCAGTCATAAAGTGTGCAATATTCTCATTATTAATTATACGTCGTATTATAATTTTGGGTTGAGTAGAAACTTTAACCTGGGTACTAGAAATACTAAATACTGGTAAATGGTCACTAATATCATACAAAAGGACCCCTGAGAAAATATCATCAGGACTGTTGGTAAGTATATTGTCTAATAATGAGAGTGAGTTTTCAGCAACACGTGTTGGACTGTGAATCATAGGATACATATAATTGGTCATGCAAATGTCTAAGAATTCATTCACACTATGGCAAGATGTATATTCCAATAAATTAAGATTAAAATCTCCCATTAAAAACAATAACTTATTTTGACTATTTACAACTTTCAATATATTTTCAAATGCTTCTAAAAATAATTGCACAGATTGATTAGGTGGACGGTAAATCACACCAACAATAATATTTTTTCTACAATTTAGAATTTCTATAAAAATAGATTCAATAAAATTTGTATTTATATCAATATCAGACCTATGAATAAAATTAAAATCATGTCTCACATACAGACCAACACCACCTCCTCGTTTTGCCTCTCTTCCATTAGCAAGAAAATAATAATGATCAATGTTATAAAATGAGTCATTATTTTTTAACCATGTTTCTGTAATACCCATTACTGAAAATTGCACATCTAACAATATATACAGGCCACCTGGGTGTTTTGTCCAGTCTTTCATTGAATCATTATATTTAATTTTACAAACTGTAAATACTGAAAATAAAGATCTATTTTTGATGGGGGATTATAATATAGATTTGTTAAAAGCTTTTACATGCACATTTGTGAACGATTTTCTAGATATATTTATGGTGAATTGTATGTATCCTTTAATTCATTTCCCTACTCGCATTACAGAAAATACATGCTCTTTAGACTTTACTTGATAATATTTTTACTAATAATTTAGACAATATGTTAACAGGTGTCTTGGCTGCAGATGTAAGTGATCACTTACCTATTTTTTTGTATTTGTTATAGATATTGCAATGACCAAAGTAATAATCCAGAATGTACTTTTGAAAAGCGTGATTATAGTGAAACAAACATTATAAAGTTTATAAATAAAATACAACACATTACATGGATAATAAATGAAGACCCCAATCACAGCTATGATTGTTTTTTACATAAATTTTAAAAATGTTATAATGATTGTTTTCCTGTCAAATTGGTGAAAAATAAAAAGAAATGTAAAAATAAACCCTGGTTTACAAATACTTTACGCAAAATGTGCAATAAAAAATGGTTGTTGTATAGAAAATATTTAAAGAATCGGTCAGAGTATAGACATGATGTATATATAAAAGGTATAGAAATTTAGTTGATAAAGAATTGAAAAAAGCTAAACATACGTATTTGAAAAGAAAATTTGACAGTGCCATGGGTGACATGAAACGTACTTGGAACATATTACAGGATCTATTGGGTACTCAAAAGAAAGGTTAACAAAATATTAAAGAAATAGTGTATGAGGGAAACATTGTTCAAGATAAAAATGTGATTGCTCAAATTTGTAATGATTACTTTGTAAGTATTGGTTGCAAATTACAGGATGATGTTCCGAGTTCAAATGTCCATTATATGACCTTTTAACAAAATAATGAGAAAACTGCATTTTTTACTCCGGTGACACCCAAAGAAGTAATCAAAATTGTTTGTGATTTAAAAAGTAAATCTAGCTCTGGTTTTGATAATGTAGACATCTCTATTGTAAAGCGCGTTATTCATATTATTTGTGAGCCACTTTGTAAAATATTTAACTTATCTTAAGAAAAGGGTATATTTCCAGACAAAATGAAAGTGGCCAAAGTGATACCAGTTTTTAAGGGTGGAATGGATAACGATGTTAGTAATTATAGACCCATATCAGTACTTCCTGTGTTTTCAAAGATTTTAGGAAAAGCATTTTATAATAGACTTATATGCTTTAGGCCAGGACATTCCACTTCTTCAGCTTTATCTGAGTTTATTTATAAAGTTAGTAATTGTTTTGATAAAAAAGAAGTTATGTTGGGATTATTTCTTGATCTCAGCAAGGCATTTGACACTTTGGATCACACAATTTTATTAAATAAACTTAAACATTATGGAATTAGGGGTGTTTTGCTGGATTGGTGTAAAAGTTATTTATTTGAGCGCAAACAATATGTTTTGGTTGGAAAATGTGAATCTCAAATGAAGACTTTTAGTTGTGGAGTGCCCCAAGGTTCAATTTTAGGCCCTTTGCTATTTCTAATTTATATGAACGATATTTACAATGTCTCTGATGATCTTCATTTTATTCAATTTGCAGATGACACCAGTGTGTTCATGTCCGGTAAAGATCCTTGTACACTATATAATAAATTTAATTTTGAATTAGTAAATCTTTCTCAGTGGTTATTTGCTAATAAATTAGTTTTAAATGTTAAGAAGACAAATTATATGATATTCACAAAGAGACATATAAATATAGATCGTGAAGTCAAATTGGGAAATGAAAGTATTAAATGTGTTTCATCTCTCAAAATTTTAGGGGTTATCATAGACAATAAATTATCGTGGCATGAACACATTGGTGTCGTCTGTAATCAGGTATCTAAAGGTGTTGGAATATTATATAGATTACGCCAATTACCTCATTATATATTACAATCTCTGTACAGTGCAATAATACTTCCATATTTAAATTATTGCAATATAGCGTGGTGCAATGCTTCTGATACTTATGTAAATAAATTATTTTTATTGCAAAAGAAAGCCGTCCTGATAATGTCCAACTCTGCTTATCTTGCCCACACAAAGCCTCGCTTCGCCAAAATGAAGATTTTAAAAGTATTTGATTTGAATAATTATAATATTGCAATATTCATGTATTTATGTTCTAAAGACAAATTGCCTCATTTAATATCTTCTTATTTATATTTAAATCAAGATGTTCATGAATATAATACAAGGTCATCAACAAATTATCATCTTCCTCTGGTGAAATCCAATGTTTCAAAAGATTCCCTTTTCTATAAGTATAAGGGACCAATTATTTGGAATCACATTGAAAATGAAATTAGAAACAGCCCCTCTGTGAACTCCTTTAAACGTAAATATAAATTAGTGCTTTTGGCAAATGCCGCTAACCGGTGAATATTAGTACGTTAACCTGGCATATGTATGTGTGTGTGTGTGTGTGTGTGTGTGTGTGTGTGTGTGTGTGTGTGTGCGCGTCTGTCCATGTGTGTTTCTCTTTATTTTAGGTGTTTACGCGAAACAGTATTCATTTTTGAATGTACATTGTAACTGATTAATTTGCATGTTTCTCTCAGGGGACAACCTCGATTTATAAGCTTATTTTTTTGCTTTTGTTGTCCCCACCACATAATTTACTATTATTTAATTTGATGTATACACAAACTTTTATATTTTTACCTGTATTTTACTGTGAATGTACACATGAATTGTATTTTAAATTGTGGAAATAAAATGAACTGAACTGAACTGAAAACAAATTAATTTGTAATTTTCCAATTTTGTTGTTTTGATGTAAACAGGAAGCTATTCAAGCCCTGTACAACGCACACCTGGCTAATCCAAACAAGAACCTCTCAGAGACATATTCATCCTACGTCAGACGTGTGAAAGAACTCAAGGATATGGGTAAGCAAATGGCTTCTCAGGGGACCACCAGGCAAAGAACAACACATGTTGTTTTGGTACCGTTTTGTGATATCAAATACATTTTACATTTACATTTTGCAAAGGGTTATGTAATTCATAAACAAAGCAATTAATTTCCACCACTTACGGAACCACTACTATTTCCTGGTTCCGTACGGGCCAAACATTTGCGAGTGCGCCAATGCTATTCACGCATACGTTTGGAGACAATAGAATCCCTGGTGATTCGTTCGCTCTGGACAAAGTAGTCTCGTATATATGCAGACCCACGAACGCATGCTTTAGAATGGTGATGCGTTTTCCAATTATATATTTTTTTTCTTTGATGGAATGGAATACTAAAGATGTTACCTTTCATTTATAAGAATATTTGTTTTGGGTGGTGGTACCCTTTAAACGTTAAGGGATGTAGTAACTTCGTTGAATGTGCAAAAACTAATAAACTGAGGGTTGATAAAATGTGTATTTCTGTGATCTGATAGTGATACGTCCACTGAGTGATGTGTCAGACTTCCTTCTTCTTCTTCGGGGTAGACCTGTGTCCTTCAATCTTGAAGATTATTACAGGTGTCGGTGTGCTGTGCGCCATGGTAAAAGAAATGTCAAATGACCTAGGTAGTAATGAATGAAAACGCAAAGTGATATTTGCTTACTTATTGCACTCCAAGTCTCCAACTCCAATGGAGACGTTCAAATCCGAACACTTCAATCATAAATATCTTTATAATGAAAGAGAAATTTGGAAAACCAAAGACAGGTGACCTCTATCTAGACAGGTTCCATATTGTTTTCCCCATCTCTAGGCATAGCAGAGGAGATCACTTTTGGTGGCCACTATAGGCAGGTCGCTGCTGAGACAGGTTTGACTGTAAAGTTATTTTCCTGTTCAATTCCAGTGAACCAGGTTGCATCTAGCAGTCAGTTGGGTACCGAATTTGTAAAGATGTGAAATAACTGGCTGAAAGGGCCATCTTCGTTTGTGTCTAAAAGGTATTTAAGACTGCATTAAATGACTCTGATGTATTGAAATGTGTTGAATAGAATAGTTATCGTATTGAACCGTATTTCTATTTTTAAATCCAGTAAACCAGGCCGCATCAAGCGGTCAGTTGGGTTCAAGCAGCATTCAGCAGCCCACCCAAGCCCAGAGGGGACAGAGCGAGGAGGCTGAGAGGGCTAGCTTCCTCATCATACAAGCCTTCCAACTAGAGGAGGAGGAGGGTGGGGAGGAGAGTGTGGAGGAGGCGGTTGAATTGTACCTAAATGCGGCTGAACTCTGCATCAAAGCTGTGAGTTATGAATGAAGGTGATGATGTTGGTGATGAGGATGATGATGCTGCTGCCGCCGACGACTATGGTGATGTGATGAATATGAGGATGATGATGATGATTTTGATGATGAATGAAATGTTGAGGATGGGGTTGATGATGATGATGATGATGATGATGATGATGATGATGATGATGATGATGATGATGATGATGATGATGATGATGATGATGATGATGATGATGATGATGATGATGATGATGATGATGATGATGATGATGATGATGATGATGATGATGATGATGATGATGATGATGATGATGATGATGATGATGATGATGATGATGATGATGATGATGATGATGATGATGATGATGATGATGATGATGATGATGATGATGATGATGATGATGATGATGATGATGATGTACTGAAATATGGTCTGTTATTTTAAAACTGTTCAATTAGATGAAACAAAAATGTAATGCCAATTCATTTTTATTTTTGACCACAGAGTAAAACGAATACACCGGAACAGAATGCTAAGCTAAAGAAGCTAGCCAAGCAAGCAATGGATAGGTAAGTTAAGCTAACTTCAAAAGGTATTTGTCTAAAAACCTGACTGCATGTCTGCATGTATTCAGAGTGAATTTGGTTGATGTTAGGTTGTATAATGTGCTATAATGAAAGTAAACACTTTGAGATTGAAAGTAAATAAGTCTATGTAAAAGAAGGAATTTATAGGTTGTGTGGAAAAATGTTTATACACTGTAAATTTGTTGTTCGCAAATGTCTACTTAAAATGCAGAGCTGCTGAACTAAAACAAAGAAAGACAGCCAAGACTGGTCTTCCCACCCCGCCAAGGGACCTCCCACCTACCAATCAAAATCGCCAAGACGACGGACTCCTTTTCAATCTCCCTGAGATACCCCGAGACCTCCCAAGTATGGGCGATGAAAGCTCATCATCATCATCTTCACCTGCAACTTCAAGGAACACCCCTTCAGATAATGGAAGAGGCAGGAGCAACAGTAGTGCAGCGGGCAGTTCCACTAGTTCTGGAGCGGGTGGTGGGGGTGGTGGAGCTGAGGGAGGGACAGGGGGAGGAGGAGGAGGAGGAAAATACACACCAGAAGAGATTGCTGTACTCAAGTAAGAATCATGCATTATCCTCCCAAGATATAGGCCCGATGGGCCGGGAGCCATGCAAAATTTATGTCAGACCACCAAAAATGTTTTAAAAAGTTGGTGGCTGATCTTGTTCATGCATTAGCAATTTGTACTTATAATCTGTACACATGCACTATTGTTTAATTGAAATCATTTACAGAAAACATCTTTATTGGTTCCTTCAAAATAAGGGATGTTATTACCGGCCACCAAAAATTTGAACATTTTTAAATGTTCAAACAAAACAATGTAATATGCACGTTATGAGCACCAGCTGCACCGACCCTGTTCAAATATATGATCTTCAAATTGATCATCTAATTTTGTGTACGAACTTCAGTATGTAGTAAGCTTTGGGCGATTTCTGTGCTTTTTTGGTAATAAGGTTAATTTTTTATGATAATTCATCAAATTATGTTTTTTCCCTAAAAATTATTTTTTGGGGGGTCATTTCATTCTGTTTTTTTTGTTGATCAAGGTTGGCAGCTCTGGGTAGGTTTAATTAAAGGTTTTGGTTAGGGTTAACAAATATATGTGTTGTTCTATAAATGGTATTAGCAGAGTTAATATAATTCAAGGAAATGATATGTAACCCAAGTGGCATATCTAGTCCCTGTTAGCGATGGGCTATTACCATTTTTCTGATGTTGAACTCTTTTTATGTTTTCGGGTTGTCCGTCCGTCCGTCCATCCGTACGTATGTCCGTCCGTCCGTCCCGTTTTCGTTCTCGCGATATCTCAAGAACTGGTTGGCGGATCAATTTCAAACTTGGTATGAGTCTACATATTGGGGTGACAATGATCTGATTAGATTTTAGGGGTCATGAGGTCAAAGGTCAAGGTCACAGGACTTAATATATATGCAAAAATGTCTTGTTCTCGCGATATCTCAAGAACCAGTTGACGGATCAATTTCAAACTTGGTATGAGTGTACATATTGGGGTGACAATGATCTGATCAGATTTTGGGGTTTATTAGGTCAAAGGTCAAGGTCACCTCAATATATGTGCAAAAATGCCTTGTTCTCGCGATAACTTAAGAACCGATGGTGGATGATGGATCAATTTCAAACTTGGTACGAGTTAACACATCGGGGTGGCAATGATCGGCTCAGATTTGGGCAGTCATGAGTTCAAAGGTCAAGGTCACAGGACTCAATATATATACTGTATGCAATAATGGCTTGTAATGGCAAAATTTCAAGAACTGAATGTCAGATATCAATCCAACTTGGTACCTGAATGTATCATAAAGAGTCAACATAGCCATACAATATTAGGATCACGAGGTTGAGGTCAAGGTCACTCACAGGACTCGTATATGCAAAAAAACTTGTAATGGCAAAATCTCAAGAACTAAATGTCAGATTTCAATCAAACTTTGTACCTGAGTGTTTCTTAGGGAGCCAATGTAGCCATCAAAGTTTGGGGTCATATGGTCAAGGTCACAGGACTCGAAATATATGAAAAATATTTAAAAAATTAATTCAGTGCACTTTAATTTGGGCTTGATATTAAAATCATGTGATAGCGGAGGCATAATTTTCGACTGCGCACAGTCGAAGATCTATCTAGTTTTTTTTCTTTCAGGAAAACATCAGACATAAATGGTATATCATAATCCCATCATGTGTCCAATGAGTTTACAATTTTCTGATGTTGAACTCTTTATTTCTTTCAGGAAAACATCAGACATTAATGGTAGATCCTACGTCCCCTTCATCTCACAGGCAGATCTCAAGGAGAGGTTTGCCTATCCAGTGCCATTCACGTAAGTATTGACAAATGCTTTTTAAATGTTTGTTCGCAAAACAAGTATGTATCTGAAGTAAGAGTAGAGAAAATAAAACACTTTCAGAAAGAAAAAAAACATTTACAACTTGGGAACTTGAGTTGGTAGTAACTTACAAGTCAGAATTTAATTTTGCGGCTGATTTTGTTTGAAATATCTAAAAATCCAAATAAATTTAATCAATAGTAGGATATATCATGTGAATGTAAGGCTAAACTACATTGATTGATTAATTAATTCATGTGCTTTTTGTTGTTGATAATTTTCAAGGGATCCATATACTAAATATTATTAATAACATGTATATCTGTTTGATTTTTTTTTATAACTAGTTATTATTTTTTACAATATTTAATAATTTGGGACCAAGCATGATGGCTTAGCGGTTAGAGTGTCAGCCTCATGCACGAGAGGTCCCGGGTTCGTACCCAGACCGGGTCATACTGAAGGCTTTAAAAATGGTACCTTCTGCCTTCTAGCCAGGCGCTCTGCAATTATAGAATGGAGAAGGAAAAGTTAATCACACGAGTTACCAGAAGACTGGCCCCCTTCTGTAGCTTTCGCTTCATTTAGTAGATGTGTGGCCTAATGCTAATGAATCGGAGATAGGTGCCGCCTTATGTGCCAAAATTGGCACGGGAAGGACTTTAACTTTTAATACTTTGGGACAAAATGGAAAAATATTTTTCAAGAGATTCAGGTGATAATCACATCAAAATAAAATATATATATATATGATTATTTTATTCATGACTGATTCTTTTGATCATTAGGGACAAGGATGGCAAATTGGTACTATGTAAAAAGCAGCAGGAGCGATTAGGGAAGTGGGTCAGGCCGTCTGATATATGCAGTGATCCCAAACTCATCTACGCAGTGTCCAGCTTCAGTGTTAGACAGGTGAGGAATAAATGATGATCATGATGATGATGATGATGATAGCAACAACAACAACATACTAATCATGATGATGATAACAACATCAAAATTATGATGATGATGATAATTATGATGATAATCACAGTAACAACAACATGATAATGATGATGATAATAATGATGATAATAAGAACAGCAACAACAGCATAATAATCATCATGATGATAATGATGATGATAGCAACAACAATAACAACATAATAATGGCGATAATGATGACAATAGCAACAACAACGTGATAATAGACAGGTACTTAGATATGAGAATGATCATATTTCGTAATTATTTGTTGTTTCATTATAAGTCTTTAAAAGAATTTACAGCTTAGCAAAGTGGCTACAATCATAACCATAATAATCATCAGTGAGAAATTTTAATAGTTTTTGACTGTAAATGAATTTGCTTTTAACTATTATCCATTTTGTAGATTTTGTTATGATTTAATTTGACTGTTTTATTTTCAAAACAATTCCATTCTTTAAGTTTATTTATTATTTAAAATCTAACCAGAAAGATGATGGTATGAATGTTGGGAATTGTATTTAAAACTGAATCATATCTTATGAAGATATATATCAACATGTTGCCTTTGCATTGCCTTTACATGGATTTTTATTTAAGTAATATTAAGTACTGCTACAGTCAAACCGGTCTTAGCGGTTGCCTGCCAATTTTTAGACCATTTAACAAGATTCTTCTCATATTCATACTTTAAATAACTAGTTATGTTTCATGTTTGCAGTCAATTTTAGGAAACTATTTTAGAAATTTACTAAATTTTGACCCCATTGTTTTTTATTCCATAGACCATAGTACAAGACTGTTCGTTCTTGGCTTCTCTAGCGATATCTGCCAACTATGAGAGGCGTTTCAAGAAACCTCTGCTTACAAAGTAAGATTTTTTTGTGGTCATTATTATGAAATAATGATTTTGAACCTGTTCAATACTATTTGATTGTGTTATAACCCCAGCAGGAATATTTGGGCACCAGTCCAGAAGGGGTTAATGCTGTATGTTAAGGTCTGATTAAAGGTCCATTATCTGTATTAAGCAGTATATCAAGCAAAATATGTGATTGAAATTCAATAAAGCTAATGCTTAATGATTTATTGCATTAAAGGGATAATTGAGTTCTGGTAAGGAGAGTACAGTTTTGGTGAAACTGAATTTTAGTAACCAAAACCTGCATCATTACATTACAAACTAATAGTTATAACTAGAAAGGAACACAAAATTATAAATGACGTAGTAAAGATCATGTTATCATTAAAAAAGAGCCGTTAAAACGAAAGAGGGCGCTCTCTAAACACTGATCGGTTTCAACCATTTTGAATAAAATATTGTGCATGTGATGCTTTGTTGAAATAGTGATTAGATAGAGAAATAACCAACAACTATTTAAATACCTATTTTGTAACTTTTTGAAAAGAGGAAGCATTTTTTTGAATTTTTAACGGCTGGTTCATTACAAATTATTATATTTATGGATATTTCAGCCGTCTCTGAACTGATTTTGATCAAACAAAAATGATTTTATTATTTAAATATTATGCTCTTTCAAATTTTACACTCAGTTTTTCATTACCTCACAACAACAAAAAAGTAGTCTAGCGCCCTCTCTACCAAAACTCAACTATCCCTTTAAGCTATAACTTTGCTCATGCATGTATCTGCACAACCTTGTGTTTTGTATTGTTGTTGTTCTAAAAGTTGTTAGCCTGGTCAGACTAATTGGGGGCACACTCAATATCTTCATTTGGTTTCTTTCTGTTTAACAGGGCATGGTAGCTTAGTGGTTAGAGTGTCCATCTCATGCATGGGAGGTCCCGGGTTCAAACCCTGACCAGATCATACCAAAGACTTTTAAAAATAGGACCTTCTGCCTTCTAGCCAGGCGCTCAGCATTGTACCATCATTTGAAAAAGTGTAAGACCACCTGGGAATTTGTGGGTATTTCAATAATTTGGAATGCATTCTTTTGTCTCATTGAATGATTACATAACATGTTTACTACAGTGGTCATGGAAACAATGTCAAAGAGCAGTTCAAGTGTGATACATAGGTTATGCGTTGAAAATAAAAGTATGTCTGAAAAATAAATATGTTTAACTTTGTTTTTTCTTTGAGTTATTGCCTTTTGGAAGGGTGGTCTTAAACTTTTGCAAATGATGGTAGAATGGACAAGGGAAACTGTAAACACACAGTTTTACCAAAGGACTAGCCCCCTTCTGTATATTTCACTTCTTATAATATATGTGTGGCCTAAGGCTACTGAAAAGATAAGCATCTCCTAATTAACTTTTTAAACTTGTATTTGCTCCTGTTCAGTATCATCTACCCTCAGGATAGGAGCCACAAGCCAGTCTACAACCCCTGTGGCAAGTACATGGTCATCCTGTGGATAAACGGAGTCAAGAGAAAAGTGAGATCATAATAATAATAACAATAATAATAATATTCTTGATTGATAATCATCTCTAATCGCTTTACAATTATATTATTACCCCGGTCATCCAATATATTCTTCAATCAATCCAGCACACGAAGTGCACGTTTTCCACTCCCTGGGGAGCATTCCAGCCAAGGGCAACCTTGTGGGCGCACACAATGCTAAGTCAAACCTGTCTTACTGGTCACCTGTCTATAGCAGCCAATCTACCTATAGTGGCCGCAAAAAGTGATTCCCGCAGAGAAAAACAGTGTTATAGAACCTGTCTATAGAGGTCACCTGTTTACAGTAGCTACTTTTCTTGTTTCCCTTAGGTGGTCGCTATACAGAGGCTTGACACTAGCTCTTGTCAATTGCCTGAGTTGTGATCAAGCACAAAGATTAAACGCAAGTCAGGAAATGTGCCTAAATGTGCAAATATAATTGGCTCAAATGCATGTAATTTCTGTCTTGTGTTTGAAGGGATCTAGTAACTTTGTTGACATGTGCACAAACTGGTAAATGGTTGATAAAATAATGACATAAATGGTACCCTGGGGTACCAAATGAAAATCCGCCATTTTGTCTAATTATTAATTTTTTTTCAGGGCTGTACCCTGGGTTACCAAAAAGTGTGAAATTATTTTCGGTATGCTTTATTAACATTCAAAATGTTCTTCTTGCGGCCGGAGTAGCGTGCGTACAAGCGCTGCATGCACAACGCAATACACCAGCGGCGTCCATGATTGCTCTGCGGTACGGTTGTACTTCGGGTGGACACAAGATGGCGCTACACAACGTGGTACCCCGGTGTACAACGGTTCCCCGGGGTACTGCGTGGTGCATCAAATGTGTATTTCTTTGGTCTGATTTGTCCACTGAGAGATGAGAGTGAAATTACCATGATAAATTAATGTTAGCTGACCGAGTAATGAGCAAAAATGCAAAGAGATATTTGTTAACTCATTGCACTGACTTTGTACACAGTTGTGAGTGAGTTTTGAGGATTTTGACAATGTTGCTAGATCCCTTTAATCACAACTTTGAAATTGATTGCAACTCTTTGTGCAACACCTCCAAGAAAGTTTTTAAAAGAAAAATACTAACATACAGTGTTGCATGCAGATAAAAGTGCACAAGTAAAGATAAATGTTATGGAGCCTGTTTATGTAATAAATGCAAAAGCAGACCTAGCAAACTGCATTAACTAATGCAGCACACATATCCTCATACTTCATACTTGTGTTTAACTAAAATAAATGTTATGACTTTATGGATGCTGATATTAAAATGCATTTTTCATTACCATTGGACAAATTAAAATAGAATTTTTGTTTTTTATTATTTGCATGCATTGCTCAATGACACCAAAAAAAAATGCCGCCACAAAGAGAATAACCTTTTATTTGTCTTGAAATTCCCTGATTTTGTGACAATTAAAAACAAAATTTGATTCAAAGGTCATCATAGACGACATCCTCCCTGTTGACAAGCGAGGAGACCTCTTGTGTTCATTCTCATCCAACCGCAATGAATTCTGGGTATCGCTGCTGGAGAAGGCTTACATGAAAGTTATGGGTGGCTATGACTTTCCCGGATCAAACTCGGTAAGAAAATGTGTTCTGTTCATTTTTATCTCTGTCAATATCTTTGTAGGTTTACTTGCAGAATTGTGAGAAAGCTTGCAATTTTATTCTTGCCGCCTGTGATAGTATTTATAACAAACTTGTCTAATTCCTCCATCATTAATACTTAATGAGAATAAATATTATAATCACCGTGATTACTTGAGCAGCATGAGGATAATCATAATGAAAATAATCGTCATCATCACCATCACTGTCATTATCATCATCATCATCGTCATTATCATCATCATCACCGTCATTATCATCATCATCATCATCATCCTCAACAACATCATCAACATCATCGTCATCATCACCATCATCATCACCATTATCACCATTATCACCATCATCACCATCATCACCATCAGCATTTTCATCGTCACCATCATAATTGTCATCGTCATCATCCTCAACATCATCATCATCATCATCAACATCATCACCATCATCATCACCATTATCACCATCATTATCACCATCATCACCATCAGCATTTTCATCGTCACCATAACTGTCATCATCATCATCGTCATTATCATCATCATCACCGTCATTGTCATCATCATCATCATCATCATCCTCAACAACATCATCAACATCATCGTCATCATCATCATCATCATCATCATCCTCAACATCATCATCATCATCAACATCATCACCATCATCACCACCATTATCACCATCATCACCATCAGCATTTTCATCGTCACCATCATCATTGTCATCGTCATCATCATCATCCTCAACATCATCATCATCATCACCATCATCATCACCATTATCACCATCATCACCATCAGCATTTTCATCGTCACCATCATAATTGTCATCGTCATCATCCTCAACATCATCATCATCATCATCATCACCATCATCATCACCATTATCACCATTATCACCATCATCACCATCAGCATTTTCATCGTCACTATCATAATTGTCATCGTCATCATCCTCAACATCATCATCATCATCATCAACATCATCACCATCATCATCATCACCATCATCATCACCATTATCACCATTATCACCATCATCACCATCAGCATTTTCATCGTAACCATCATAATTGTCATCGTCATCATCCTCAACATCGTCATCATCCTCAACATCATCATCATCATCATCATCATCACCATCATCATCACCATTATCACCATTATCACCATCATCACCATCAGCATTTTCATCATCACTATCATAATTGTCATCGTCATCCTCAACATCAACATCATCATCAACATCATCATCACCATCATCATCATCACCATCATCATCACCATTATCACCATCATCACCATCAGCATTTTCATCGTCACTATCATAATTGTCATCGTCATCATCCTCAACATCATCATCATCATCATCAACATCATCATCACCATCATCATCACCATTATCACCATCATTATCACCATCAGCATTTTCATCGTCACCATCAACATTGTCATCGTCACCATCATCATTGTCATCGTCACCATCATCATTGTCATCGTCATCATCATCACCATCACCATCATCATCAGAAGTCCAATTCTTACCTCCATCATCTTCATATCCATATTCTCCTTCATACATAGAACATTGACCTGCACGCCCTGACTGGCTGGATTCCAGAGAGGGTTGTGATAGGACCCAGCAACTTGGGCTTTGACGCAGACAAGATCCTCAAGAAACTCTCTGAGAAGTCAAGGATAACAATAAAACTTTCTCTCTAACTGTTCTCGTTTCCTCGTTCATTAATTCCACATAGAACATTGACCTGCACGCCCTGACTGGCTGGATACCAGAGAGGGTTGCAATACGACCCAACGACCCAGGGTTTGACGCAGACAAGATCTTCAAGAAACTCTACGAGCGCTTCCACAAGGGTGACGTGCTCGCTACTGTGGCAACCGGTGTTATGTCGGAGGCAGATGCAGACAGGGCGGGTCTAGTCCCCACTCACGCCTACGCCATGTTGGATGTTAGGGAACTGCAGGTGATTCTGGAAACAATAATAGATTTAATTTTATACATACAGCTTAAAGCGATCCATTAATGAACATTAGATTTGTTCAAAAGAAAATTTGAGAAGTCAATCATATACTTTACCATCGTAAGACCCTTCCAAATGTGTGAAAGTTTTGTAGAAAAATAACACTGTTTACGAAAATGTGAAAATTACGTCATATTTTTGTCCAGATCGTTCGCGTGAAGTATCTGAATTTGGATACTATGAACGATCAAAGAACCCGAATTTGAATACTTTTGACCACCATCGCAAAGTGTCCAGAAATGCTTTCAATTTCATGTTTTTGTTCAAAGCCCAGTTCAGACCTTTACACCCTCAAATAATTTAAAGCAAATTTAGCAATCAAAAAGCCAATATTCTTGAAAATGCATAATAATATTCTTTAAAATTAATATTTCAGACCTTCTCTTATTGTGAGG
Source organism: Echinarachnius parma (assembly GCA_037951105.1). Classification (NCBI taxonomy): domain Eukaryota; kingdom Metazoa; phylum Echinodermata; class Echinoidea; order Clypeasteroida; family Echinarachniidae; genus Echinarachnius; species Echinarachnius parma. The sequence goes on along the minus strand of JBAMJV010002374.1, from coordinate 110,135 downwards.
TAATTTTTAATTTTGTTGCATTCAGTTATAATTTATCCTATCCATTTTTCCAGAAAGTAATTCTTTATCCATTTCTGGACAGTACATGTAGTATTCCATGTTTACTTTGGTACTGTACTGTTAATTGTGAATTCAATTTGTCTTCATTTTTAAATTCCAGGGCCGAAAGTTGCTTCAGTTGAAGAATCCCTGGAGTCACCTGCGGTGGAAGGGGCGCTACTCGGAGGCGGACACCACGAATTGGACCCTAGAACTACAGAAGGCTCTCAACTTTGACCCCAAGAATGCTCAGGAGTTTGACAATGGTATGGGTTATAACCACTTTAGGAGATAATCTCAAACTTCTTTACATAGAATGATTCAATAGGATAAAAGTTGACAATTAAATTTGTATAGGACACTAGCCTTGTACTTCTAATTTTTCACTCAAATTTATAATTTTGAGCATTCTATTAAAATTCATTGAGTTGCCAACAAATGTGACCGGCTATAGCAAAACCCTGCACTTGTCGGTAAAAATGTTGATTTTCGTACCATTATAAAGGCCTCATCACAAGCTTTCATTGGATGATTTGTTCTAACAAATTGGTCAATAATTGGCGAAGATATGATTGTTTCAATTTACAATCATAAGTCTTTTACACACATTATGTGACCTTAAAATGCCCATTTCTTCAAAACATGAATTACTGACAAGTGCAGGGTTTTGCTATAGCTGGTCACAAATGTTATATTTTGGTGGTTGTGAATATTCCAGTTTAGATACTAACTAGTAAAATCCAATGATGATACTGGATATTGGTTTAAATGACATTGAGATATATGATAATGGTGATTCTAATTAACCATTGATGACAATTATGTTGGTGGTGATGATGATGATGATGATGATGGTGGTGATGATGGTGATGATGGTGATGATGATGATGATGATGATGATGGTGATGGTGATGGTGGTGGTGGTGGTGGTGGTGGTGGTGATGGAGATGGAGATGGAGATGGTGATGGTGATGGTGATGATTATGATTGTTATGGAAGATTTTGTTGTAAAATTGAATCATGAACAAAGATGGCAATGACAGTTGATTACCATATTATAATGATGAATAATTGAATTTAACAAAAAAATTGTGATATTACGCACTGTTTCTTTCACAACCAGCTGATTTCTGGATATACCTTACCTCCCTGGTTCACTTCTTTGATGATGATGATGGTGTCAACGATTATGATGATGATGATTTTGATGATGATAAAGATTTGAAGGAGGAGCTTGAGGTTGATGGTGTTGGTGGTAATGTTAAATTTTACTAAAGTAAAAGTTTGCTGTGTTAAAAATAATAACTGCTTCTTCTCTTACCAGGTGTTTTCTGGATAGACCTTGCCTCCCTGATTCACTTCTTTGATGTCATCTACATGAACTGGAATCCAGCTCTCTTCCCTCACAGCTATGTCATGCATGGGTGAGGAATCGACAACCCTTCCGATACCATTGTACTATACTTGTTTTAACCCATGAGCATTTTCATTGCCTGATTTCAAAAGGGGAATAAGAAATTATTGTGATTCGATTCCCGTCTTGATTAAAGAGAATAATTAGAGGGTGATAATCAATTTCATGACATGTCGTTCTTTAATGACGGGCATTTCTTACCAAAAATGTCTGAATGTCTCCTTTAACTACTACCATTCAGTTTTGGCATATTTTTGGAGCTAGCATTTTGCATCGCATAAGGCATGCTTCAAAATAATAGTTTTCAAAAATATCTGCAGATAATTTTAGGTCTCATGCAATGTTTGCCTCTATAGCAATTTATGAATGTGATTTATGATTTTCCATGCATTACAACATAATGTTGTTGTTGTTGTTGATATCAGGACATGGTCAGCGGCAGAAGGCCCCAAGAAGGATAACATCAACATAGGCAACAACCCTCAGTACAGACTGGAGGTCAAGGGTCACGGTGCTGTGTGGGTTCTGCTCACAAGACATATCACAGATAAGGTAAAAACACGTTTTTCTTATCACATATATTTCAGAGCTGTCAAGTCTCCCTGATTTCGCAGGAGACTCCCTGAAAATAGACCCAAGATTACTGCATCAGATTTCATCCCACCAGCCAAACTCCCTGATTATTGGATGATTATTGCCATAACGTTGTATGCATTTGGTAGATATCTCCCTGATTTCTGATGAAATTTCGCTAAATCTTCCTGATTGTTGAATTTCAATGTTGGTAGCTCTGCATATTTTTCAGCAAACTTTGTAGAAACTATCCTTAGAAAATGTATCTCAAGTACTTCAAATGACACATGATAATTTTTAAAACCATGATTTATGCCTCAGTTATGTAAATAAGTAGGTTTTGTATCATCTTGGGATTTAATAATGTAGTTTGTGGCAGCATTTAAAGGGATCGAGTAGCTTCGTTCACATGTCCAAAATATTGCAAAAGTTTGATATGTAAGAAGAGAAAAAAGATGTGGTGTGATCTGATATGTCCACCGAGTGATGTCTGACAATTCCATAATAAATGAATGTCTTATGACCGAGAAATGAGCGAAAATGCAAAGTAATATTTGCTTGCTCATTGCACTGATTTTGTACACAAATATAATTATCCAGTAGATGATAAATCTGAACACTTCAATCACCTTTATAAAAGAACTGTCTAAACAGAACAGAAAACAGAAAGCTGTTCCATGATTCTATTGATAATACGTTGACAATGAGTAATGTGAGAAATGCCAGAGTTCCGAGTAAGATTTGAGGATTGTGACAATGTTACTAGACCCCTTTAAGAGGCCTATTTTGCACTTTCTAGCTGTTTCATTCATTACACTAGTATTGAATAAATGTAACCTGGTCAATTGTATTATCGTGTATGTAGGATGACTTTGCTGATAACAAGGAGTTTATCACTCTGCTGGTGTACAAAGGAGGCAAGAAGGTCTACTACCCAAGTGAGTATCTTTCTTTATTTCACATTACACAAGCCTCCACATATGTGACCGGCTATAGCAAAACCCTGCACTTGGCCGTAATTCATGTTTTGAAGGGATCTGGTAACTTTGTTGACATGTGCAAAAAGTGATGAGTGGTTGATACAATGTATATTGTTGTTATCTTAAATGTCCACTGGGTGTTGTGTGAAAATATAAAGTTAAATGGACCTTATGTGGCGGAGTAATGAGCAAAAATGCAAAGTGATATTCACTAACTCATTGCACTCACTTTGTACACGGTTTGACGGTCCAGTGGATAATTTAACATCTGAACACTTCAATCGTAAATATCTTTTTAACTAAAAATTTGAAAAACCGAAACCTGTCCCATGCTTTTATTGGATTTCGAGGATTTGGACAATGTTACTAAGTCCCTTTAAGTTCACATAACATGTGTAAAATCCCTATGATTGTAAAATTGAAACAATCGTATCTGCGCCAATTATTGACCAATTTGTTAAAACAAAGCATCAAATGAAAGCTTGTGATGAGGCCTTTCTAATGGTATGAAAATCTACTTTTTGATTTGCAGGATTTTGCTATAGCCGGTCACATATAGCCACTTTACTTCCTAATTAATTGTTTAAGTTAAATGAATGCATTTCTTTATCATTTGTGTAATTATTTGTATTATGAGATTATGTTGAAAATAAATCTAATAAATCAAATAAATCAAATAAATCTAAATAAATGATTGATAATACAGTCTGTGGAACCTTGTTGTAAAGAGCTCTGATATAGCAAAACCTTCTTATAACAGGCAAATTTAAAGGTCCCAGCTCTTTATATCATTTTGGCTTTTTCTCCCTCTAGAATTACTAGATAACTGGGGGGTGTTGCATAAAGAGTTGCCGTCAATCGCACAGCAATTAAACTCAAGTCAGAAAATATGTGCATTTGAGCCAATCAGTTTTGCACATTAAGGCACATTTTATGACTTGCAATTTACCTAGCAAGTTGAACTTAATTTTGTAAATATTAATTATCTTTTCACAGAATGCTAGATATGTTGTAAGTCTTCTTATAAAAATGAACAATTACTGCTATAAATTGAGCCATGTATTTTATCCTTGATGTTTTCAGATGATCCGGGTCCTTTCATAGACGGCACAAGAATCAACAGCCCCCACTACCTGTGCAAGATCATCCTCGGTGATAAGACCTCCTCAACCTATACCGTCATCGTCTCACAGTTTGAGAAGAACAGTACCATACACTATACACTCAGGGTAAGTTGGACGTGGAATATATTTACCACAGTTCGCTCAGTTCTAGATCTTTCGCTAGGGTTAGGGTCAGATATGAATTATATACATGTTTCAAGATCATTGTCAGTAATAATAAGAGCTCCTGAACCTATACCATCATCGTCTCCCAGTTTGTGAAGAACTTGGATGTACATTATATTGACCACAGTCCTCTCACTTCGAGATCTTGGGCTCAGGTTAGGGTCAGATATGATGTATATATATACGTCTCGAGATCATTGTTCAGTGTTAAGAGCTCCTCAACCTTTTCAGTCATCGTCTCCCAGTTTGTGAAGAACAGCACCGTACACTACACACTCGGGGTAAGTTGGACGTGGAATATATTTATCACAGTAACAAATTGTGAAAAAAACAATTCTGGACCTGTTTAGGACATTAGCTAAAAATGGGCTTGGGTCATTGAGGAATCGATGTTGTACTCAAGTTAACCCCTTCAGGACTGATTTATTTTGATAGAACATGTATTCTCCATAGACCCTAACCCGATTATTTTAGAGTTATTTAAGTAATTAATAGCAGATTAAATCATTTATTTTAAAAGTGATTGTGAAGTCTCATGACATTTTGTTTTCTGTTTTCTTGGCAGGCGTATGGAACGTGTGAATTCAAGCTGTCCAAGATGGGAGATCCTTACAAGGTCACCAAAAATGTGAGTCGCAAAAGCTCTCCATCCATCCATTATCGTTGTTGTCCTCGTCATCATCATCATCATCATCATCATCACAATCCATGACCACGTTCATCCTCATCACCATCACCATCACCATCATCATCATCATCATCATCATCATCATCACCATCGCCATCACCTCTACCATATTTCAAATATGTCCAATAAAACCTACCAGCCAAACCCCTAAAATTTACCAAGCCATGTATTAACAAAACTGTCATTTTTACTAACATTATACCCTCTACCACACATCAGTATTTTAGAACATTTACAATGCGTTGATCACCAGAAGTGGATGTTCTTTCACTGGTGATATAAAAAAAACACTGTAGCATTCACCATTATGCTAATTAATGTATGAGACCAGGAATGTTGTTGCGTCATGGAAATAACTATATGTTTATACATTTTTTTTTTAATGTAATGTTTATTTATCTGTTTAGCAATTTTTTCAAATTCAAAAAAAATTTGCAACCCATTTTTTCTCCCTTCAGTTCACTGGCGAGTGGAAAGGGAAGACAGCAGGTGGTTGTGCGAACAACAAGGCAACACATGGCAACAACCCAATCTACCAGGTGACGCTACAAGACAACAGTAGAGGCAACTCGTTACTGGTGGATCTCAAAGGGCCAAAGTAAGTTGTGGTAGTGGTAGTGGTAGTGGGAGAAAGTTTGGGTGTGGTGATGATGTTAGTATGCTAACGATAGTTGCAGCAGTAGCAGTAATTCTTCATTATGATAGTACTTGTAGTAGTGGTATATTATCATTATAGTGGTAGGCAATAGAGCAACTTATGGCAACAACTCAATCTACCAGGTGATGCTACGAGACAACTGTAGAGGCAAAAGGGCCAAAGTAAGTGGTGGTGGTGGTGGTGGTGGCGGCGGAGGTGTTCAAAGTGGTGGTGGTGGTGGTGGTGGGAGTGGAAATGCTGATGCTACTGTTGCTGATAATAAGGACTGAGACTATAATAATGAACATGACTAAGATGATGATGATGATGATGATTGTAATGACAACAGTTGTGATGGAGATCAAAAAAGTGATTTTAACGGAGTGTTATTAGTGCTGTTTATAATACAGGACTGAAAATATTATATTTTGAAATCAAACAATTAATACAGTGGAACATTATAATGAGCACTGTGAGGCCATTGAATTGACCTCATATCAGAAATGTTGTATCAGGGCTTAAAGGGCAATGAAACTATGGCTTTCGGCTATTATTATCGTTTAGAGGGTGAACAGACATTTTATTTGATACATAACTTGGCAATTTTGGTCTCCTAGATCCCATGAAATCCTTACGTGAACATACCCAAATTTTACTAATTCTTACGGCGGCAAAAGGTGATGGGAGCGGCCATGTTCTTGTAATTGCCCGACATGCTTTGCAAACTATGACGAGTGTGCTACGGGCCGAACAAAAAGCTTTTCACTGATTTACGGACTCGTCAAAGCATCTACAAGTATTCAGACAATGGTTTCAATAGATGCTAATGAAATGCATTAGTGCATATCACTGACCATAAGTCCGCACACACCTAATAATGGCGGCCTCCAGTTTTCGCATGAATAGTGGTAAACCCGATAGAGTTTTCACATATTTCTCCCAAAGCAGAAATCTGAGTCGGAGTTATGTTATATATAATAAAAAGGCATATTACGATATATCAAGTAGGATAAACTCTATTCTTGAGTTGCATTGCCCTTTAAAGGGACTTAGTAACATTGTCCAAATCCTCAAAATCCAATTGGAATTCTAGCGGTTCCCTCATACCTTGTTGTATTCGTATTAACAATAAAATCATGGGACAGGTTTAGGTTTTTAAAATTTCCCTTTCGTTAAAAAGATATGTACGATTGAAGTGTTCAGTTGTTAAATTATCCACTGGACTGTCAAAACCGTGTACAAAGTCAGTGCAATGAGTTAGTGAATATAACTTTGCATTTTTTCTCATTTCTCAGCCATATAACGTCCATTTAACTTGAAATTTTTCACACAATACCCAGTGGACATATGAGATAACAACAATATACATTGCATCAACCATTCATCACTTTTTGCACATGTCAACACATTTACTAGATCCCTAACAATAAAACACATAGAACCTGGACCTGTGACATTACATCGCTATATCAAGTACCGCATTATTACAGAGCTTGTGGTAAAGAGGTTCCACTGTATAGTAATCGACAAGATTATACCCCCAAGTTGATTTCTAATCCTTCTGGGTTCGTGTCAAGTTCATAATAGCTTATGACCACTTGCGCATTGAAAAGTTAAAGGGGTTTCGGGGACAAATGCAGCACTAGGGCTTTGTATAGCTCAGCTGGTAGAGCAATCTAGCAATTGGTAGTCTAGCAATCCAGAGGTCTCTGGTTCAAAGCCCAGAGAAACCCTATTTTCTTTGCTTGTTTTCATTAATATCAACAAGATTATAATTTGAAATCAAACAATGACTACTTATTTTGTTTTCTCTGATAGGGACTACCATGTGGGGTTTGAGATGGTGTGCATATCGGCTGATGGGAAAGGCAGCGGACGGTTTGAGAAGAAGATGAGTGGAGATTACAGGTGAGCAAAATTTACTAATCCAAATAATCAAAATCAAATTTGGATCTGTAATTTTGGTTATTTTATGTTAATATTTTAGATGTTTGTATTAATTGCAATGATGAATGCTTTTGAATTATGTGAACCCATAACAATTTTCTGTTATGTTGGACAAACAAATGTTGTATCTCTTGAATCTCAATGCAACTGGTGGGTACTAACCGATATCGTTAATGACCATTTTAAATGATATTCAACTTTTTGACTTTTTAAAATATTAGTCCTTATGCATATACATTGTAGTTTAAATTAAAATATTTAGGGAAATATCATACCTCATGATAGATCATGGAAGAATGGAAGTGAATTTCCAGTTTCTGATTTTTGTATTCATAGGAGTACAAAGCGCAAAATGTCTGACACACCGATGTATAGATATATTTGTTTCTTCTTCTTCATTACAGGCACGGTTTCACAATCCTGGAGCTAGAAGATCTACCGGGCGGGACTTACAACATCAGACCAACAACCTTTAGCGCCGGGCAAGAGTCAAAATTCTTCCTCACAATCTCAGCATCTTGTGCTATGAAAGTTGTGCATCTCCAATGAGACTAGAGAACATCGATAACAAGAGATTAAAGAAAAGAATTTTAATTCTCTCTTGGTGCGAATTTCAAAAGGATTTGTGACATGAAAGAAATTGGGAATATAGATAGTAGTTAATGGACCTCCATCTAACCAACATTTAGCACCGGACAAGGGTCAAAAGTCTTTGTTACCAACTCATCTTGTGTAATGAAACTTGTTCAGATCAAATGAGAATAGAGAACATCGATTAGAGATTCAAGAAAAGAATTTTAATTCTCTCATGGTGCTCATTTCAAAGGGATTTCAAGTGAAAGAAAGTACGATAGATGGATCCTAGTAGTGAGAAGTACCTCCATCTAACCAACCCTTAAGCGCCGGGCAATAGTCAAAATTCTTCCTTGCGATCTCAGCATATTGTGCTTTGAAGGTTGTACACCTTCAATAAGAGCAGAGAACATTCATAAGAAGCGATTCAAGAAAAGAACGTTAATTCTCTCCGGGTCTGAATTTCAAAGGCATTTGTGAAGATGGATGCTATTACAGTCAAACCTTTGTATAGTGAAACAAGAGACGTCGCCACTGTAGACATGTGACCTCTATTGACAGGTTTTTATGACATTGATTTCCTGTGCGGGGGGATTTGTTTGGTGGCCACTATAGGCAGGTTGGCTGCTATAGACAGGTGGCCACTAAGACAGGTTTGACTGTAGTTGAAAGGACCTCCATCCAACAGACCTTTAGACAAGAGTTAGAATGCTTCCTCACGATTTCAGCATCTTGTGCAATCACAGATGTGTATCTCCACTGACAATAGGGATCATTGGCCAGAAGAGTTTCAAGAAAAGAATTTTGATTCTTTGTGTGAATTTTGAAGGAATGTAGGATGTGAAATGAGGATAGATGGATGCTAGTAATAAAAAGGACCTACATCCTTCCTAGAACCTGTAGCCAAGCCTCCATTGAATTTTACTTGCCGAACAGAACTTCAAGATGAGATTTAACCCATTACAAAATACTCTTTTCTCTCATAGTTGACCAATCATTTAGTTGCCCAACCAAACTAGACCTTATATGAAATGGTCATATTTACTTGCCCGACATCAATTTTAATTGCCCAGGTAATTGGGCAAGTGTTGTTGAGCCCTGCTATAGCGCCAGACAAGTTTTTGCTTACAATCTAGACCCTCACATATGCAGACAAAGTCAACTCATTTTTTCGAGCAAATCAATCCATTTTCAAGCAAAGTCAAACCCATGTTCAATCAAATAGGCAAAGCTCTTGGTATGAAGAGCTTTAGTCAAGAGTGCTGCCCTCATCATTGGAAAGTTGTACAATTTGATAGGGATGCGAGTTTAGTGCTCAAACCTGCAACGCTTAACAATGGCTTGTACAGCTGAATTACTTTCACATTTCCTTAGCAAAAAAAAGATCAACCTGAGAACTTGTGTATGGTATTTATGCTTTTATGTTTTACATTGTTTATTCCTCTAGTAATGTACAATATAATGATGGGTTAAAGGATCTATGTTGACATATGTAAAAGCTGAGGAAAGGTTGATGGAATGTGTATTTCTGTAATCTAAATTGTGTGTCCACTGAGTGATGGTTGTTAGCAATGTTGAATGTATGTCATATGGCCAAAATTAGCAACATGTTAGTTCTCTTTGCATACTCATTGGAATAATTTTGTATAATAATGTTTTTTTTTCCAGTGTTTCCTTTTGGTGGAGTGCCTTTTTGATGAACTGGTCAATATCAGCATGTGTAGAATGCCCAGCAGATGTTTTCTGTACATTGAGCTCTAATTTTCTGTAATTTCTTTTGGGGGGAACTTTAAATGTATTATACAGGGTGGCCCAGAAAGGATGCAACACCTACGATCGTTAATTTCATCAACACCATCGACCAAATGTCATTGTTTTTTATTTGATTAGGTAGCACATTCTTATTCCAACAAAATGATACCAGGAGCATTGATTTTGGGTAAGGCGTTTGGATCCTAGGGCCATTTTTCTGAGGCAATGTAGTTTCCTAAATTTACTACTTTTTCGTCTCCAGCGATCCTCGGAACACAGACATTCTCGCCCCACGGCCTGCTGTAGAATTAGCTGTACATAAGAATGGCTCACATTGTCTTCCTTACAAAGGGAGAGCAGTCATGCGGTTCTTCTGTACAGCTAATTCTATGGCAGAGGATCGCTGGAGACGAAAAAGTAGCAAATTTAGGAAACGACATTGCCTCAGAAAAATGGCCCTAGGATCCAAACGCCTTACCCAAAATCAATGTTCATGGCATCATTTTGTTGGAAAAAGAATGACATTCGGTCGATGGTGTTGCATCAACGATCGTAGGTGTTGCATCCTTTCTGGGCTACCCTGTATATAGTACGTTAGTCGGTTCCAATTATGATATCAATCTAACTGAAATGTGCAATTGTATGTGTAAATTTTACTAAAAAAATGTTTTCCCTCTCCTTTCACCATTTCTTCACAATTCACAGAAACACAAAATAAATGCAGAAAACTAGCTTATAAATTTCTTCCTTTTTTATCTCTTCCACAGAGTGGATATGTACATTACATCATATGGTATATTAATTTATTACAAAACGTCTTATGTACATAAATTACAATAATCTAGTACATTTATTTTGTAGTATACACAACATGTATAAATCATTTATGTAATCATTCATGTAAAAAAAATCATTGTTCTCTGTATAAGTGAAACATTGTTTTTAAACATATATTTTTCGAGACCAGTACTATTTATTTGTTGGTAAATTGTTGAACATGATTCCTGTGAACAATAACAAATGATTTAATAGTAAATATATTACTCATTGCGGATATAGTATCGAAAATAATATCACTAGTGATATTCTTTTGTCTCGCAATGTATGGTCAACAAGGAATCTAAAATATCACGACGTTTCGTGCGCTGCTGCAACACTTTGTCAAGTGATATAATCTAATGTAAGCAATCGAGAGTATAAAACACGATTACTTACATTAGATTATATCACTTGACAAAGTGTTGCAGCAGCGCACGAAACGTTGACCATACATTGCGAGACAAACAAATATCACTAGCATATCTTGAATCTCATATATTGATGCTAATCATGGGTAACACCACTTTCATTAATGGAAAAAAATGAATAGCTGCGAGTCTTTGGCAATCACACATTGGTAGACTTTAGCCATAATCAACAGGTAAAGTTGCTCATCGCATATTTGTGCAAGTACTCGCATAAACAACTTTGCTACTTAATGACTGAAGATGCATCACAGAACTATCAATCAATCCGGTTTGTTAAACAAAAAGTCACTTAACAATACAGTGATCTCCAGATAAATGGGTATGCTTTTGCAAGGTATATTTTTACCCTGTAAGTAGAGAAAATTTCCTGAAGAAACATACACAATATTTGGCCGAATCCTACGGTTCCCCTTTAAATTGCACCCTATTACAAAATGGATACCACTTAGTCAAACTTAACACTAAATATGAAAAGCTGTTGGTTTCTTTGTAAAATGTTCTTTGTTCTTTTTTAAACAGTTATATTTTTGTTGGTGGAAGTGTCAAATACTTGTATTTTTTTGCTTTTGAATATATTTATTCCAATGGCTTTCCGTAATTGTTAGGTCCAACTTAGAGTTAAGTTCAATTCTTGTGAAACACCTGTCAAATTACCAAAGCTTGCATATCCATATCATGTATGTCTACATAATTAGAATGATAAATGAATATTGCTATATCAAAGTTTTAAAAAGAAAACTACAACTGTACTTGTTTTGACCTTTTGCTTCTTTATTTGTGTATGTGTGTGTGGGTGTGAGGGGGGGGGGGGGGGGGGGTGTGGAGGTAGGCTCATATGGAGGATTGTATTTGGATTTACTTCTTGAAATATCAAATGAAGTGGCAAGATCAAGTGAACATTTTCACACACAAATTGTTCTACAATAGACCAAATCTGTTTAAAGCCTGTAAATCTAAAACAACCCAAATTTGCAGTAAAAAAAGTACATTGTTCATTAGTTTTGGGAATCAAATAAGTATATTATATTTCACATAAGAATTACATACATGTAGTCATAATTGTCAAATTTCAGTCATTTTGTGTAATAAGTTACTAGATCCCTTTAATTTAATGGCTTGTACAGCTGAATTACTTTCACAATTCCCTAGGAAAAAAAGATCAACCTGAGAATTTGTGTATGGTATTTCTACATCTAAAGATTAGTGCTGTTATCAATAATATGATCAAATGTTTGTATCTGTTTGGCAATTTTGTGTTTGGTCAGAATTTGCTTCATGCTTTGAAGTGTATTGTATTTTGATCTACTTAATTCATATCATTTAACCACAAAAATTAGCATAAAAAACAGGGACAGGTTGAAAGGATTTGTTCTGAGCAACCCACGGCAGCTCAATGCAACAACATAATGCTCCACAGCTGAAAGTACACAATACTTTCCAACTTAAGCATACAAAAACTAAATCGTAACCTAGGCTTCACAATGACTTGATGCGAGTTTGCTGTATTAACCAACATCATAAATCAAGATAAATTTCTTCTTGAATCCATGTGAACTCGGTGAAATCTAGTTGAATCTAGTACCATCCAGTTGAACCAAGTTGAATCCTGTTTAATCCGGTTGAAGGTTTTGTTCCAAGCATCCCACAGATCCTACCCTGCAGCTGAAGCTGAAAGTCTGCAATGCTTTCTCAACTTTGTAGCATTGAAAAGAAAATTACATTCATGTTGACTCTTTTTGTTTGCTGTATGACATCATAAATCGAGATCCAGATCCAAATCCAGCCTCTTTCTGTATAAAAAAAAAAGTATGCGCATCACATATCAACAAACTTTTCCAGAACATACAGATGCTGTATATATATATATAAAGTACAGATATTTCTCTATACATGCATGTTCATCACTGACTTTGAGCGTTTGCGCGCACTTCAGTTTGTTTTTTAGGCAAGTGATATTCATAGTGCTCCTCAGTGAAAGAGTTCTTGTTAAATAAGCTATCTTCTATCATGTCCATAACCATCCGCGAACGAGTGTTGCTGTTAGTAGTAAGCTGAGCGCTGTCACAGATCGCGAGGACCGCGGCGCTGTCGCATGACTGTACGGCGTTATCGTCGTGAAGATTGCCGTGGTAGAGTTCATCGGCACTTCGTTGTTGCACTTTGTCCCTTCACAGCATGATATGCATTGCTACAAATGGGTGGAAGAAAAAAACACAGAAGAAAAAAATATCAATTTTATTGTCTATACATATCAAAAGTATATAGATAGAAGTACATTTATCTCTCAAAAATTGTAAAACATCAGGCAGAACTCAATGAAAAATATAAATTCCAGAAATTGGGAATACAGATTTCCTTGTAGAATCTTTGAAGATTGATACCAGTTAAAATATGGCAGACTAATATATCAAATAAGCATCTAAAGTACTTAAAAAAAATAATTAAGTATCCAAAGAGAAACGAGACAGAAATATATTGCAAAGAAAGCATAGCGCAGACAAATAGTTTTACTGTCAGTTTCAAACCCTATACCAATGCTCCATATTGACACAGACTCAATGGCGCCTAAGGCCACTAAAAATTAACAAATGTCATTATTGTCATTACGCTGATACAAATGGTTAACTATAGATATAATATTACTGTTAATGGGTTTTTTGGGGGGGCCACCAGATTAAGGTTTTAGGCCGCTAGAAGTTGACTGGGCCGCAAGTTGAATAAATAATTGTTAGCATTGCCTATAGATACTTTACCTTTAAATCTGGATAGTTCATATCAAGGCAGCCCACCGAGCTAGGCGTACATTCCCCCTGCGTCGCACACATCTTGGTGACTACAATACTCTCCATTGTTAAGTGGTTGAAATGATGTGACGTATAGCAGTATTTTGTGCCTGGAAAAGAAATAAAAATGAGAAAAAAATTAAGAAAAATAAATAAAATTACAGAATGAACTAGATGGATCTTCGATTGCGCGCAATCGAAAATTATGCCTCCGCTATCACGCGATTTTAATATGCCCAAATTAACATGCACTGATTTAATTTTTCTTATATTTTGAGTCCTGTGACCTTGACCATATGATCCCAATCTTTGATGGCTCCCTAAAAAACAGTCAGGTACCAAGTTTGATTGAAATCTGACATTTAGTTCTTGAGATTTTGGTATTACAAGCTTTTTTGCATGTATAAGGAGTCCCGTGACCTTGACCTCAACCTCATGACCCCAACATTTTATGGCTACGTTGACTCTTTATGATACAGGTACCGAGTTTGATTGAAATCTGACATTCAGTTCTTGAAATTTTGCAATTACAAGCCATTTTCGCATACATATTGAGTCATGTGACCTTGACCTTTGACCTCATGACCCCCCAAATCTAATCAGATCAGTGGCACCCCGATATGTACACTCATACCTAGTATGTAATTGATCCGTCAACCGGTTCTTGAGATATCGCAAGAACGAGGCATTTTTGCACATACATTGATTCCTGTGACCTTGACCTTTGTCCTCATGAACCCCAAAATCTAATCAGATCATTGCCACCCCAATATCTACACTAATACCAAGTTTGAATTTGATCCGTCAACCAGTTCTTGAGATATCGCGAGAACGAGGCATTTTTGCATATATTGAGTCCTGTGACCTTGACCTTTAACCTCATGAACCCCAAAATCTAATCAGATCATTGCCACCCCAATATCTACACTAATACCAAGTTTGAATTTGATCCGTCAACCAGTTCTTGAGATATCGCGAGAACGAGGCATTTTTGCATATATATCGAGTCCTGTGACCTTGACCTCTGACCTCATGACCCCTAAAATCTAATCAGATCATTGCCACCCCAATATCTACACTAATACCAAGTTTGAATTTGATCCGTCAACCAGTTCTTGAGATATCGCGAGAACGAGGCATTTTTGCATATATATTGAGTCCTGTGACCTTGACCTTTGACCTCATGACCCCTAAAATCTAATCAGATCATTGTCACCCCAATATGTACACTCAAACCAAGTTTGAAATTGATCCGTCAACTGGTTCTTGAGATATCGCGAGAACGAAAACGGGACGTACGGACGGACGTACGGACGGACGTACGTACGGACGGACGGACGGACGGACGGACAACCCGAAAACATAATGCCTCCGGCCACTTCGTTGGCGGAGGCATAAAAATGTAATGCACGTTATAACAAATACATTGGAACCTCTTTATAACGAACTCTGTTATAAGAAGATACCTGATATAGCGAGGCTATTTCACAGGTCCAGGTTCTATGCATTTCATTATTTTTAAGCCCCGATACAACGAAATATCTGATATACCAAAGTAAACTCTATGGCCCGTATTCACAAAGGAGGTTTGTACAAACCATGGTTCAAACTGAGGTTTACATCTATGGAATGCCAATTGTAAACTGATGGAGAGAGAATGTAAATTCCTTACTTGTTAACAATGTTGATGGTACACATTCTCTCTCCATCAGTTTACAATTGGCATTCCATAGATGTAAACCGGGGTTTAGACCATGGACTGTACAAACCTCCTTTGTGAATACGGGCCAATGGACCCGAGGTGCTTGCTATAAAGAGTTTTCACTGTAGTACAGTAGTAGTAGGTTGGAAAAGAGAAAGAGTGCTAAGTCATGTACTTTGGTGATAATCATGTTGAAAGTGTGGAATCCTTGTAGAAAACGAAATTAGCTCTAGATAATTATTTTCAAAAAATTTGGCATCACATGATGACACACGCAGTACCCCGGGGTACCGTTGTACCCCGGTATCCCGCGTTGTGTCCACTCGAAGTACAACCGTATTGCGTTGTGCATGCAGTGCAGCGCGCGATTGTATGCACGCTATACCTACAGTACAGCCCTAAAAATTAAATAAATAATTAAACAAAATGGCGGATTTTCGTCTGGTACCCCAGGGTACCGTTTGTCATCACATAGGGAAGGCTCACACCTACAAAATGAAATGCAGAACTCAATTTAGCAGAAAATCGACTTAACATCCTTCTCACTCACAACCAAAGAAATGTACATAACTTATTATTTGCGCAGAGTGGGAAACAGAAAGTGTGGGATCCTTGTAGAAATTTTTTTTTAAGTTCTCTTTTATATCTGATAAATATTCCCAAAATAAGAGATAATTATTTTCTAAAAACTTGGCATCACTAAAGAAGGCTCTGACCTACAAGATGGCAGTACATAATTCATAATTTGCGACAAGTGGGAAACAGGATGTACATGTACATATCAACACCACAGAATGACAGAACTGGGGGAAAATTACAGTCTACAAAAGAACATGAAGGAATTTGTATTTGTTTTATGCCCTAGCAACGAACTTTGAACCCAAGCCAGGATGGATTTTGGCATGCACCCAATGGAAAAGACCTACTGATACGATACTTATTGGGTTCTCAAGAAGGAAGCTTGCTGATAGTGTTGAAACTTGAAAGGAAAACATACAATGTATTACATGTACCAGTGGCGTAGCTATGTGGGGCTGTGCCCCCCCCCCCCCCCCCCCCCCACCCGGAAAAAAAAATACAAATAAATATATGAATTTTTAACAAATTATTAAATAAATAAATAAATATATACATTTTTTAAAAATTATTAAATAAATAAATAAATAAATAAATAAAACAAATATAAATTAAAGAAAAATTAATATTTTTAAAGAAAAAAACATTTTTGGAAAAAAAGAAGAAATACATAAGGTGAGCCACACCAATAATTTGTGTGCCCCCCCCCCCCCCCCCCCAATCAGGACCACGCTACGCCACTGACATGTACAATGTATGTGGCACAAACATACATGTGTTAAACACAGCATGACACTCAGTAGCCTAATAGTGCTCAAAGCCAGTCAAATTTACACAAGTCATATTTTGGTGGTCCATCAGGTAAATAAGGTTTTAAACTGACAAATTATTTAAAAAACCAGTAGTGTCATTATTATGCAAGTTCAGTAAACATTTCATGAACCTCAAGCATACTACAACCATGTATGTATACATGTATCAACTTGATGAAGTTCACAATGATAATAAAGCATTCAGTTTCTTTCATATAGGACAATTATCTCACAACTTTTGAATGTTGGCTCACAAAAGGAGGACAGTATTTTGTAATACTTAAATACATTAACTCTAAAAGGTATCTTACCATCACCAAACAATTCATGAATATTTTAATTTTACAGAAAAAAATCCCCCTTTATGTCTAGGTCACAAATGCTCCGATTTGGGATACAGCGCCCGTACGATGCCACTTTTAGGTGAAATCTTGAGGCACCCGCACGGGTGCCGTGGCTATCGTGTGGTCGCCATTGCATTTTTCCTCGCCGTACGATGTCAAAAAAATGTTTAACGCTGAGTTAAAACAAAAAATGCATCGTACAATTTTTTACTTGCCGTAAGCCCGTAGACACGTCGTAATAGCATCGCACGGGCACCGCAAGGGGACTGCACGGGCCTAGCACGGACACCATAGCATTTTTCCAAATATCATACGATTTTGCGACTGAATTTGGGGCCACTGAAATCGTACGATAGTCGTAAGAGTATCTTGCGATGTCCGTACGAGTCACGTAAGGCGTCCGTATGAGCGCTCAGATTGTAAATACGGGAGCCGTGCGATTTTAATTTGCTTGAACTCCCAAAGTCATTGTACGGGCCCCGGCAAATATGTGACCGCTACCCAAAGATATCGCAGACATCGTAAGATATCCAAACTCCAACGAAATCGTAGAAAATCCGCCGTAGGTAAAAAAATCGTGCGGCGCCCGGATCATTTGTGACCTAGGCATAATTTACCTTTTTAGAAAGAATGTATCATACACATTTTGTTCTAAAGCAGGGCTCGATACTCGCACTGGCCCGCTGGCCCGCGGCCAGTGAAATTGCACTTCGGGCCAGCAAAAATGTATGAAAGTCAATTTTTGGTGGCCCAATCGGGCAAGCAGATTTTCAACGTGACATTGACAAAATTAGAAAAATCTTGATTTCTTCCATGTCATGCTTCATCTATAATCACAGGTTAGATGAGGGAAGAGTGATATTATGAATAGTAAAAAGTTTACTCATAAAATGACATTTTCGGGCCAGTCAACTTTGGGGGGGGGGGGGGGGCAACCAGACAAGGGGAATAAATATACCTTCTGGACAGAATGCGTCATATGCCTTTCTGTTACACTCGTTGTTATCCTTCGTGCTGTCACACGTATAGCACTTGAGCGCCGCCGGAAATGGGGTACCTGGAAAAATGTAAAAGAAATGTATTGATAGATTATGGTTTTATGGATAGATTATATCATATTCATGCTTAATTTAACTTGCCCAACTGGGCTACAAAATATTTATAAACAAAATTATAAAGTTTTATTATTGGCCCACTAAAATCTGTTTTGGGACTACTAAAGTTTGATAAATAAAAGGAATAAAAGGAAATAAGGAAACATCTAGCACTGCTTGAACCATGATTTCCTTCTTATAAGTTACCAAAATGAGAGGGTTCAAGAAGGGAGCAAATATTTGTGACTGGATGTAGCAAAACCCTGAACTTGTCCGTAAAAAATTAAAATTTAGACTTTCAAGCCATTAGAAAGGCCTTCTCACGAGCTGTAATTTGATGCCTTGTTCTAAAATATTGGACAATATTTGGCAAAGATAAGATTTTTTAGATTTTACTAATACAGGGGGGTGTTTCACAAAGATCCTAAGTTGAACTTAACTCTAAGTTGGACTTTAAAATTATGGAAAGCCATTTGTAGCCTTGGAATGAAATATATTCAAAAGCAAAAATGCAAGTGTGTTAGACTTTTCATAAATTGTAAACCAAGAACATGAAATCCCCTTGATAATGAAAAATATTAATGATAATAAGCAACAAATTATGCCTTTTAAAAGAAATTTTACAAAATTGTTTCAAAGAAACTAACGGCTTTCCATAATAGTTAAGTCCAACTTAAGAGTTAAGTTCAACTTAGGATCTTTGTGAAACACCCCCAAGGTTAAACCTAAAATTACTGACAAGCACAGGGTTTTCCTTTATAACCAGTCACATTTATTGTGAGGAAATATCAAAAGGAAAGGAAAGTAAAAGTGCTCAAAATTAGCATAGGCCTGCTGGCCCGGGTCCATGAAAACCAGCTCCGGGCCACCAAATTTCATTGATTTAATAGAATTTGTTATGTTTTTCTTTGTTTGGGGTCACCAGATTTAGGTTTTGGGCCACTCAAAGTTGAACAATCTTGTTTTGACTTGCCCGACTGGGCTACAAGGCAAAAAGGTTAATTTCCAGCATTGGTAAAAGCAAATTTAAAATATACAGGTGGAGCAAAGTTAAAGAAACGATGCTGGTTTTTACTTTCTAAATTGAAATCTAAATACACAATTTAAACAAAATTACATTGTAATTCAAATCCTTATCGGGAGGCGCCAATAAACACTGCTGCCATCAACAATAACATCCCCCTGTACTTTTATGGGAGCATTCAGTAATAGGATATCATTTTTTTAAAGCCTGTAATTATTTCCGCCAAAAGCTATTGAAAGAATAACTATCGTCATAGAAAGCTGTAAAAATACTTTAGACAGAAAGTAAAGCCATTAAAACAAACAACATACTTACAACAACAAAATCAAGAAAGAATTAATGTCAACATGGAATTTATACTTGATTTCATTCCTAAAAGATTTAACGGAAATTGAATCCATTAGACTTAGAAAACAAACAATACTTCAAAAAGAAATTTCAAGAAAGTATGTAAACAAGGATTTTTCCACTCCATTTGATGCCGGAAAGTTCAACGACCAAGAAGTCATTCCCCCAGTTTTTGAAATTTATTTCACCACTTTCTTCACCCCTCACCTCACTTTTCCCTTTCACCTCTTTCCTCTTGGTTCGTTCCACTCGAACCCCATTTACCCCTGCCGAGATATGATTACATTCTGGCATGATCCCATTTAAAAAAACACCTTCCATTTTCAAACCATATGTATACATTTTTGATATCAAATTACATATATACTTCTTAATGCCTTTGTGAAATTTTTCTTTCAGCATTAGCTGCTCTGTTAAACTTGTGTTTGACTGAACCAATGGTGGTATTGAAATCTTGGTTAAAGATTTGGCTATTTGTGAATAATACATAGGTGATCACAGGATTAAATCAATAATAATAACTACTACAAGCTTCCATAGTACATTTATGTGAAATTTCTCTGATTTTACTGCTCTACAATGTATAAGGCTGCCATGTTTGAAACAGTCCACATTCAAGTTAAAGGGATCTAATAACTTTGTTGACAAACATTCAAAAAGTGATGAATGGTTAAAGGGGACCACCAGGCAAAGAACAACACATTATTATATGTTTTGGTTCCGTTTTGTGATATCAAATAGATACCCAACATTTTGCAAAGGGTTGTGTAATTCATAAACAAAGCAATTAATTTCCACCACTTACGGAACCACTACTATTTCCTGGTTCCTTACGGGCCAAATATTTGCGAGTGCGCCAATGCTATTCACGCATACGTTTGTAGACAATAGAATCCCGGGCGATTCGTTCGCTCTGCACACATTAGTCTTCGCAATTCAGACCGCATGAACGCATGCTTTAGAATGGTGATGCGTTTTCCAATTATATTTTTTTCTTTTCTGGAAACATATTTTTGTGAAGTTGTTGATGGAATGGAATACTAAAGATGTTACCTTTCTTTGATAAGAATATTATTTTTGGGTGGTGGTACCCTTTAATACAATATTGTTGTTATCTGATATCATATGGCCACTGGGTATTGTGTGAAAATTTCAAGTTAAATGGACGTTATATGGCTGAGTAATGAGCAATAATGCAAAGTGATATTCACTAACTCATTGCACTGACTTTGTACACGGTTACAACTATCCAGTGGATAGATTAACATATGAACACTTCAATCGTAAATATCTTAAATACGAATACAACAAGTTGCTTGTAAGTATCGGCTTCCATGGTGGTGTAGATAATACGTGTGGTTTGCGGTTGCACCATGTATAAGGAGAGGATTGGTTAGTCCACTCCTGACGACGGACAGTCAACCTGTTCGAAACGTCGAGCCCCTCCTACCACCAACCCTCTCCTTACAATAACTATACCGGCGCTGTAGTTCTTATCAGAACTACAAGCTCAGAAAAAAATACCAACAGTCCTTTCCAGGACTACCCAACAGTCCTTTCTAGGACTACCACAGTCCTTTTTAGGACTATCCTAGAAAGAATACCAACAGTCCTTCTCAGGACTAACCAATCCTCTCCTTATACATGGTGCAACCGCAAACCACACGTATTGAATACAACAAGGTATGAGGGAACTGCTGGAATTCCAATTGGATTTTGAGGATTAGGACAATGTAACTAGATCACTTTAAAGGAGTACTAGTAACATTGTCCAAATCCACAAAACCTAATTAGAAATCTAGAGGTTCTCTTATACAGTGTTGTATCCGTATATATATGATGACATAAACGGTACCCCGGGGTACCAGACGAAAATCCGCCATTTTGTTTAATTATTTAATTAATTTTTAAGGCTGTACTGTGGGTATAGCGTGCATACAATCGCGCGCTGCACTGCATGCACAACGCAATAGCTGCGGTACGGTTGGACGCAAGATGGCGCTACACAACGCGGGATACCGGGGTACTGCGTGTGTCATCATATGTAGAAGCATGGAACAGGTTTTTTTTTCTTCAAATTTCCATTTCATTAAAACGATATTTACGATTGAAGCGTTTTGGATGTTATACTATCCACTGGATAGTCATAACTGTGTACAAAGTCAGTGCAATGAGTTAGGAATATATTTGCATTTTTGCTCATTACTTGGCCATACTGTATAACATCTATTTAATCTGAAATTTTCACTCGTTACTCAGTAGACATATCAAATCACAAAACTATCTACACAATTTACCAACCATTCATCACTTTTTGCATATTGCCAACAAAGTTACTAGATCCCTTCACGTTTTACTTTAGCTGACTCAACAAAAGCGTTGACAGACACATTCTGAAGAACTTGCAAACAATGAAATCTACACATCGATCCAGTTACTGACAGCTTATACCCTTGTAGACATGCTCCTATGAGCATGTTTATATCAATTATCAAGTTAGAAGTGTCATGGAATGTAGTGAAAAATAAACACTTGTTGAAGCTAGTGTGTTTGTCATAGAAGAAATAAAGGGCTTTGTTGCACAGTGCAATGTCTCCATTTCATTCAATGTGAAATATTTGTGACTAATGTTGCTGAGATATATACAGAACATAATGGGGGAAATGTGCTACTGCGGACTTCAAAAATATAACTTGATTATGAAATGCACTTTTTTGTATGTACAATGGCAGCCTTATTTGCAAATTCTTACGGTATCATTATGATTTGAAGAGAACATGGTCAAAATAATATGTAGGCGCTATGAAAAATCTTACAAACTTCCAACATTATCCTGTGTTTGTGCTTCACAGAACTGTATTGGCCTCTGTGCATAAATGTACATTAGGCCATTCTTGGTCACATGTGTGACCTAAAATATGAATTTTTTGAAATAGGATGCTTATATTTTAGTAAGTATAGGAGGTATGATGATGTGAACTTCTGTATATGACTTGAATATGTTGTAGTCTTTCAGGTGTCACACAAAAGATTTTATTAGGATTACGTTACCCAAGGACAGATGTCAAATGGCATGGGTCACGTGTGTGACTTTGCACGGGAGCATTTTTGAAGAATTTTTTAAAAACTCAATTTCATTTTGGAAATCCTGTGAGATATGAAAAGCTAAAATGTTCATATTAGTATCAGACAACTGATATCTATAAGTAAGAAAATGGTAAAAAATAAAAAATGATCTCAAACAGTTCTTTTTTAATTGATGTTATTATGTGGGGATGTCTGGGTCATGTGTGTGACATTTTGGGGTGGTCACGTGTGTGACATGTACAATGTGAATGGAAATGGGAGTTTTACAAATATTAGGTTTAGATAGTAACATGAAGTTCAATTCTCACAAAGTTGGTATCAACATGTACAGGAGGATAAGAGGAATAAGCTAGCTTGATTTTTTTCTGAGTTATGATTTTTGATATTGAGATATTGAAATATGTAAATTTATGCAAATGAGTAAGAAATTATCTAAATTCAATATAAAACATATATCTCATAAAACCTTGGACATTGATCTTTCCAATAATGGAATAAAACAACTGAAAAAAACAAACTTCATTTTTTCCAAAAAAGTTTCACTTTTCAAAGAATGGCCCAAGTTAGCCACTTGCAATTACTTTACAACAATAAAGTGATACTTTAACTTTGTCAACTTCTTCCCAAATCACTTAGAGCTTTAATATTTATCTTGTACTTTGTTGTTTGGCTTATGGTATGTTCAGAAGAGTGAAACAGGGTTTAAATTTCAAAAGCCTAGTTATATATACATTTGTATATTTATGATTGAATGAAAAGCTTGTTTATCGAATGTTCACTTTTTGAACTAGGTAAATAGCATTCTTTTTCTTTTAAACTTTCACACACCATTTAGAAGAATCTAACAATGATATTTGTATAAGATCGAAGTCTCAAATATCACTTTTGGAAAAAATCTTATAAAGTTAATGGATCATCTAAAAGATAAATATTGATACTGACATTTCAACAGAGGTTTCATTATATGGAGCGCGGCAGAGAGATAGTGGAGTAATCCGGGGAGCTGGTTCGCAGTGGATTTTAGGATCAAGAATTGATGCATTTGACTGACAGATGCGCTCAATGCCTACAAACAATATAACAAAGATTCTCTCGCAGGACGCGTTCAAGCTCAAAATGCTCCATCTTGTATTTGATGATGCTAACTTCAGTAAGGAATAAAAACACGAAAAGGGATCTCATGTTGTCCATCTTGTTTAATGTTTAAGTCCAGGGGGGTGTTTCACAAAGATACAACTTGAATATGATCTTTGTGAAACACCCCCAGGGTTCCAGTGCTAGAAATCATATAATCATATATATATAGTTTTTACTTGCCCAACTGGACTCTCAAGGCGAAATAGTTAATTTCTAGGATGGCCCTATAAGTTACCTGCACTTTTCTTTGGCTTCACATCTATCGAGTGCAGTTAGATCATAACTGCTCAAGAATGAACAATAAGAGGTTTCTATTGACCGTACTTGATCAAATCTTTCAATGCAAGGATCACTTTTCATTCCTAGATTAAGAACTTGATCTGCGACAGTGAAACATGTAATGTACTTCTTCTTTTTCTTTTTTTTTCTTTTTTTTTTTTGGGGGGGGGGGGGCTACTTTTCAAGCTTGCCTGCATGAAAATAACACTCCCATGTATTTTTTTCCACTGAAAGGAACATACCCAGTGATTCTGGATACAATTTAGTAATATCTTTCAATTACTGGATCTGAGGATCACATTTAATCTTTGCACTTGAACTGACCGGCCTAAAAAGCATTTATTTCATTAGACGTAGATCAAGTCTTCACTCTGATATGCGATACAGCATTCCATAACAGGAAAATGGGAGGGAAATCTCAAGGGGACATGGGAAAACAAATCGGAGCCGACACTATGAGACACAAAGAGGGTCACGTTGGGTAAATTCCTGCAATTGATATTGGCATACTTGGTGCACTATGAAAAGCGCAGTCTAGAATGGTAGCTAGAATTCTTTATGAACCTGCTTTCAAGCATATATACAAATTATTTATGAATATAATTCCCATGAAGGTTGTTCTTGGCAACCAAAATATTACCTGAGGTTTGCACAATGTAGCAACTACATGTACTCATTCAAGCAAAGTGGATTTCAGTGTTTATGAGAAAAGGCTAATTGAATAGCTTAATGTCTCTAGGTCATCAGACAAGGGATGAACATTTCAATTCAGTTGCCATGAAGATCGAATTTCCATCTATGTGTATGTGTCTAAGAACTTGTAGGGGTGGCTGGTTCAGGAGTAGCCCCTCTGATAATATTTTTCAAACTGCTAGTTACCCCCCCCCCCCCCCCCTTTATTTTTGCCCTGCATGGATAATTTCAAATCCACAAATAACTGCAAATGATTTGAAGTATTATAACCCCACTATAATCTCTACAGCATATTACACCAACCAAAATAGAGCCCAGGGCCCCGTTGCAGAAAGAGATACAATCGATTGTAAGTTACGATTAATCGTAAGTCGGATCATGTGTTCTAGATGTGCGAATCTGATTGGTTGAAACGCGCAAAGTTGTTGAATTACAATTAATCGTAACTTACAATCGATTGTATCTCTTTCTCTTTCTGGTCTAGTAATCCGGATGTCGTGGGTTCGATTCCTGGCAAAGTCTAATTGTCATTGCACAGTTTCATTTATTTCATTGAATACTGATTAACTTACTGTCATCGTATGAGAATATGATGGGCGGTTCGGCCGGCAGACAGTAGACCCCCACGAACCCCAGGCAGGCGATGATGAAGGACAGCCAGTGAAGATGGCCCACGCATAACGCTAGCTGTGGGACCAACATCGTGACGAACGTAGTTCTCGCCCACGACTGGAGGTGTAGAGCGCTTTCCAGTAATACAATGTAGGTGAAATGTAGGTGAAAGTAGTCCAACCAGACAGTCAATCTGCAATGTTAAATGAACAAATAAACATTTAGATAAACTTTTACATATAAGAAGGATTGATGGACTGTGAAGATGGACGACACATAACGCTAGCTGTGGGACCAACATCGTGAGGATCGTATTTCTTGCTCACAAGTAGAGGTTTTGCTCTCCAGTAATGGGTGAAATGATTTGTAAACAGCGATCAAGTAGTCCAACCAGAAAGTCAATCTGCAATGTTATATGTGAAATGAACAAAAGACAAATTTGATAAACTTTGAAAGATGAGAGGGATGGCCAGTGAAGATGGCCCATGCATAATGCTAGCTGTGGGACTAACATTGTGATGATCTTTCACCTTCCAGCCCACAACTAGAGGTTTGGCTTTCCAGAAGTGGGTGAAGTTATTTGTTATTTGCCTTGCAGAATTGATAAGTCATCTGACAAAAAAGTCAATGCTAGGATCTGCAATGTTATTTGTGAAACAAAGGAAAATATCAAAATACATGTAGATGAACTTTTACTGATACAATGAAAGGGAATGCCAGAGAAGATGACCAATGGCCCACGCATAACGCCTAGCTGTGGGTCCAACATCGCGATTTTTCCCCAAAAAATTACAGTTTTTCTCCTAGTTTAACAAAAATGGTAGTTGCCCAATCGGGCAACCAGACTAGGGTAATCTAGACCATATTATATTTTTATGAAATTTTACTTGCCCGACATCAATTTCTATTTGTCCTGGGCAAGCAGGCAAGTGCTAGTGTCGAGCCCTGTAAACAGCATCATAAAATACATCTCACAATTTCTTTATATCACTTCATGATGGTAGAATTATAATGACATAACAGTTTTTGATGATAACTTGTGAGCTATACTGTAGCAAGGTAGCAAGTTAGCAACTGAAAATGAGTTTGACTAACTACTTTTCTTTCCCTTAAAGAGTTTATTCAAAGAAAAACCAATATTAGCCAAATTATATCTTTACAGAAAGTTGAAATAATACAGAATATGAAAATATTACTTTCCAAGTACTCGCACATCCAAAAATTGAAAAGAAATTAAAATATTAAACACTGCCTCAAAACCCCCAATCCAGCGACGAGCGGAGTCAGTACTGTGTGTGTTGTGCTGACGTCACCAAGGGGGTTATCGAATAGGAAGCTTCGGTATCTACCACGTAATATATCCCTTTATACCGAGGATTCCGTGGTTGTTTAAACTATTTTTTATACAATTATGGTGGTTTAAACTGTTTGAACTAATAAAACAACAGTTTATATTCGTTGTAAAGTTATTCTTTTATTCATTAATGTGTCTGATAAAGTAAAAATAGGTAAATAAATCACCTAGTCTGCGAGTTGAATCATACTCGCTGGCGGCATGCATGATACGTGGAGAGCCTCGACCGTGCGCGTGGACAATGCTAGTGCAGTCAGTGTATGTAGCTCGCTTCAATTCAGCTCGCGTTATAGTGAGTAAGTGCACTATTATCAGCCCATTTTTTGTGCTGTTTCTGCAGGTAATTGTTCTCGTATTTTGTTTTAAAAGCCCTACAAACATGTAAGTAAAATAAGAGATAGTCTAGAATAGGTGTGATCGTAATAATCTTGCATTTTCGTTCCTTTTCGGAGCATTTTAAAAGTGCAATTACTTACAAGGCAGTCATGGCAGTTGGCGTGCAGCTAGCTAGATAGCTATAGAGCACAGCTTGTCTTGCGGAGAGGTGCCGCTGAAACTCTAGTGCGTGTTCCGTATCATTCAACTGACGGGCATTTCTTTTTTCGAGGCACGTTCAATTTGCGTCTCTGAATTTGTCAAACAAATCTCTAATTTTGGGAAAATAACCACTCATACGGTAAAATATCTACTTTTACACTAACATTGGGCAATTCTAGATTTTTGTTTCTTCATTTCCGATGTTGCAAAACGAGCGAGCGATGGACGTTGTAAACAAAATAATGCACGCAAACTGATGTATACCGCGATATAGCAGAGAATTCACCCCCTCGCCACACGTCATCAAACTAAGCGGCGAGATCGGGGTGAATTTGGGCCTGGTTTGGAGGGTGAATTTTTCTCATTTTCAATTTTGATTTAAAAATATTTTTAAAAATTCAAAAAATCTGAATTTCTCGAGGCTTGTTAAGTACAAGATTACCTTCACAATCATACCAAATTCGACTCAATTTATAATCAATGAGCAAACCGTTTAAAAAAACAATTTCCATAAGTGTGTAAATTATACTGACCTGTAATTGTGTTACTTCAGTCAGACCGGAGAACTGCTAACTTGGACCTTTGAGCGCCATGATTCAAAAATGATCTTCAAACAGTTGCCAGAATAAATCTGCAAAAATGGAAACAAACAGACATAGAAAATATAATTAAAGCTCATTATGAAATCAAGGACTCTGAATATAGACGTTTCAAACAATCAAACATATTATTGATGACTCATTTCAGCCTACAACAAATCTAAAAACAAAATCTTAAAATTGAAATGCCAAGTTTTAAAGTGGTATTACGGTTTCAAATTGAAACACCCTTGTACTGTTGTACAGATAGTACAGTGCATTATTCATAAAGAAATAAAATAAATTCCTGTATCACTGTTTATTCCAAAACTTGTAGCCTTCACATCAGATTAGTTGGACAAATCCTGATGAATTATTGCAAAGAGTAAGATAAATTCACATAAAAGTGCTACAAAATGAACCAAAAGATCAAATTCCAGTTGGAATTAATGGTATAAAATCCTTCAAATCTTTGATCCATAAAGGAAACCTTACTCATACCAGGCAGTAGTAACATCACCTGTCCAATATCTAAGAAATATCACAAACTTGTTTTGAATGTTCACAATATATTAACTTAATTTTTTGTAAACTAGGAAGCCTCGACCTATTGAATTTGTCATTATTATCTTGTATAAAATGAATATGCAAAAAATAAATATGATCATATTTAATGCCCTTGTGTTCATAAAGGAAACCTTTAGATGTCATCACATCTGCCCAATATTTGTATACATTATTTTGTTGTACATAACAAGAGCTTAAATTCCAGTTGAAGTAATATAAAAAATGTGCAATGTAACCTCAAAACTTGTCTACAATGTATCCTTATTTGCTCTCTTATCTTTTAAGGAAACCTAACATCTATTGTATGGGACAATAATAACTACATCTGCACAGATTATCATACACATTTTACTAGATATAGATGTAAATCAAATCACTGAATCTCAGTAAAAAGTGACCAATAGGCAATACAGAACCTCAAAATCCTTGCGCCTTTACAGGAAACCTTATTATTACAAGACAATCACTGTGATCGTAGAATACACATCAGGCTTATTGGGATAATTGGGTAGAAGTGATAAATGAAGGACAAATTATGGCATCAACAGCAGTAAGGTGGTCCATTTTCAAAACATGGATGTGCACATTTTTCTTTTCATTTTGTCCTTCAGCTAGGTCACCAAGGAGTGCAAAACAAACAAATAAACCAACCTAACAACTTCCCAGATGAACACATAATGCTACACCGAAGTTAAACAAATGTGACCATTTGAGGGATGCTTTGCAGGTGAGTAAAACGCTTCCTTAAAATTGAAGCCTAAAATTAAACAATAATGGATGCTGTAAACATAATAAACATTCAGCAGTATAAATGTCTTATGAGCAGGAATATAAGCAAATAATGTGTATCAGTAACTTGAAGCACTGTATGAAAATGTACGAGTTACGTTACGGTAGCCAGGTGTGCAAACCTTTTCCAGGAGAGCAAAACATTTCTCAAAATTAAATCCACAAAGATCGTTGTTTCAATAGCATGAAACAGAATGTCTTTTTTTAGCCTGCAGCATTATGAAACAATGAAAAGTGAAATATTGACGATAACACATACATGTACATGAAGTTGTTGAAAGACTGTATTGAAGACAGGTGTGCAAAACTTTTCCTTCAAGGCTCAAGCCTGACCTTTATCACCATTCATACTTCCAACAATGGGAGAAAACGATACATATCCAAGAAATAGAGACCATAATATCCATCTAGATGTGTGGGAGTAAAGTTTAGAATAAACATGAAGAACAGACAGGTCACGTTTTCCAACGCAAACTCAGGTGCACTCCATAAAATCCATGGAAACACACACATGTACTGCTGTTGCAGGTACTAAAATATCACCGTTTTCCAACTCAATCTAACTCAGATGTAATCCATATTAACGTACATGTACACATGTACGCTGTTTGTCAACTTGACGCAGATTTTATACTGTGTTGAATGCTATGTAGTTACTATAAAATAACACCCTTTTCCGATGCAATCTCAGGTGCGATCCATAAAAACACAGACATGTATGCTGCTTGTCAACTTGACGAAGATTTGTACTGTGTTGATGGCTAGTTACTATAAAAATAACACCCTTTTCCAACGCAAACTCAGGTGCGATCCGTAAGAGCACACATGTACCGTACGATGCCGTTTGTCAACTTGACTGTAGATTTATACTCACTGTGATGATTGCTATCGGTACTATTACAAATAACACGCAGATGACACAATAAATACCCGACTCATGACATAGTGACCCTGGCAGTTTGAATAGCTGACGAATCCATCATCCCTTTCAAATGGAAACACCAGTCGCGCATTTGTCAAACTCTTCACGCTCCTTTAACCACAATTATTCCTCCCCACCCTTTGTTCATTACAATGTAGATCTTTTCAGTTTATTCAACAATCACCTCTTTTTTTCTACTCCACCATCATATTCTATTCATACAATCACGCTTTTACCGCAATATATAATCATTTTCGATTCATACAATCAGTTTACTCTAAAAACACACGCGAGCGTCTATACACGCTCATGCATATTACATGAGCGGATATTTGACGAAGTTGGCACGTTCAACAATGACTTCAGACTTGTGAAAACTTATGAATTATACAATACACATGGGCGTCGTACATGTATATCCCGATTCAAGGCAATTTACAGCGATGAAGGTTGCGTCCATGAAAGTCTTCCAGTCTATTAGGCAAAATCAGCATGGGCAGCGTGAAAATGGATGTTAACACATTTGGGGGTCTTGACTTTGAGCTTGTTAAAGAAAAAAATCTTGAATAGGGGTAAAATCAGACTACAATTTTTTTTCTGACACCTCTGAATAATGGACTGTATAGTGTTTTGTCAGGAAACATTCTTCACTTTTGTCAAATACAGTATAACACCAGCCTTGTAAATTGTTATATAAAGGGTACAATT
The DNA here is from genome assembly GCA_037951105.1 of Echinarachnius parma. NCBI lineage: Eukaryota > Metazoa > Echinodermata > Echinoidea > Clypeasteroida > Echinarachniidae > Echinarachnius > Echinarachnius parma. Next base: position 79,050 of record JBAMJV010002374.1, on the reverse strand, counting down.
TTCTATCATTTATATGTTTACATTTTAAAGATTTGTGATAAGAAAAGACTAAAATTTGTTCTGACACCCATAACAATGTACAGAAAAGTGGTTTGTTAGGAAACAATCCCTACTTTTGTAAAATAGGGTATAACATCGGCCTTGTAAAAATTGACATATAAAGGGTACAGTACTCAGGGCTCGACACTAGCACTTGCCCGGGGCAAGTAAAAATTGGTGTTGGGCAAGTGAAATGTCATAAATTGTTTGGTTTGCTTGCCCGAATGGGCAACTAAACAATTGTTAAACTATGAGAGAACAAGGTAATTTCTTAAATCTAAATCTCATCAAGAAGTATGAGGGCAGTAAATTTGATATTGGGGCAAGTAAACCTTCAAAATTTAAGATTTTACTTGCCCAAAAGGGCCAGTAGGAAAAAAAAGTTAGTGTGAGGCTTGCAGTAATATATAATGTTCTATATCGTTTATATGTTTATGCAATATTTGTGATAGAAAATACAATGTGTACAATGTTTTGTCAGGAAACATCGTTCACTTTTGTCAAACATCAGCCTTGTAAATTGTCATATACATTATAAACAGTATCATTTTCTATTGCTTATATGTTTACACAAGATTTGTGATATAAAATAGTTGTGCAGTATAAAGTGTTTTGTTAGGAAACCATCCCTACTTATGTCAAATACAGTAGGGTATAACATCAGCCATGTAAATTGTAATATAAAGGGTATTACTGTACAATGTACATAATAATATATAATTTTCTTTTATATTTGTATGTTTACACAAGATTACAACATTGAACTGGTACGAGTTTGTCAAAAATGGTTAGACAGGGAAATCACAATGAAATGGTGCATTTATGATGACAGAAAACACAGTTCAGACTCAATAAAATTATTTTTTGAGTAATGTACATTGTGTTGAAAATCTAAAATGCATTAATGCTACAAGTAAATGTAACCGGATATAGCAAAACCCTGCACCTGTCAGTAAAAATCAAAATGTAGATTTTCATAACATTAGAAAGGTCTCATCACAAGCTTTCATTTGATGCTTTGTTCTAAACAAATTGGTTAATAATTGGCAAAGATATGTTTGTTTAAATTTGTACAAACATACGTCTTTTACACACATTATGTGAACTTAGAATGCCAATTTCTTCAAAACATGAATTACCGACAAGTGCAGGGTTTAGCTATATATCCAGTCACAAATACTTGAAATATACATTTTTTTGTAAATCCCTCTGCTCTACTGTACTATGGATTGTTATATGGATGGGACAATTGGGAGTGTTCATGTTAATGAAGCATGAAATGATATAATGACATGATGATAGTGAAATGGACAGATTCTGTTGGTGTGAAACGGTCTTCTCGTCACCTATCATCAGAGAGATGCTATTATCATACAGATCATGCATGGTGGAGGTTTGTTATTGTGGCCATGCAGTGGGTCAGTTGAATGGTGTCCATGCATTACAGAGCGTAGACAGTTGGACATGAAATCTCACATTTCATAATTAGGCCATTTTACAATATACATCAAGATGAAATTTACAGAGTCTTGTTGGTGTGAAAAGGCCTTCTCTAAGCCTATCAAAACAGAGTTCATATGATGGTGGGGGTTTGTTATTGTGGCCATGCAATGGGCCATGGTGTCCATGCATTACAGAGCATAGAAAGATGGACATGGAATCTCACATTTCATAATTAGGCTATTCTACAATATACAAGATGAAATTTACAGCTCTAGTCTTGTTGGTGTGAAAAGGCCTTCTCAAAGCCTATCAAAACAAGAGTTCATATGATGGTGGGGGTTTGTTATTGTGGCCATGCAATAGGCCATGGTGTCCATGCATTACAGAGCATAGACAGATGGACATATGGAATCTTACATTTCATAATTAGGCTATTCTAGTTCTACAATATACATGTACATCAAGATGAAATTTACAGAGTCTTGTTGGTGTGAAAAGGCCTTCTCTAAGCCTATCAAAACAGAGATCATGCAATGGTGGGGGTTTGTTATTGTGGCCATGCAATAGGCCATGGTGTCCATGCATTACAGGGTGTAGACAGATGGACATGGAATCTCACATTTCATAATTAGGCTATTCTACAATATACATCAAGATGAAATTTACAGAGTCTTGTTGGTGTGAAACAGTCTTCTCTTTAATACACTATCAAAACAGAGTTCATATGATGGTGGGGGTTTGTTATTGTTGCCCATGCAGTGGGTCAGTTGAATGGTGTCCATGCATTACAGGGTGTAGACAGATGGACATGGAATCTTACATTTCATAATTAGGCTATTCTACAATATACATCAAGATGAAATTTACAGAGTCTTGTTGGTGTGAAAAGGCCTTCTCAAAGCCTATCAAAACAAGAGTTCATATGATGGTGGGGGTTTGTTATTGTGGCCATGCAATGGGCCATGGTGTCCATGCATTACAGAGCGTAGACAGATGGACATGGAATCTCACATTTCATAATTAGGCTATTCTGCAATATACAGTAGAGTCTTGTTGGTGTGAAACAGTCTTCTCTTTAAAGGGGTAGTTTAGTTTTGGTAGAGAGTGCGCTACACATCACAATTTTTTTGTGAGGTAATGAAAAACTGAGTGTCAAATTTGAGAGAACATGTAATTTTAATGGCAGAATAAACTTTATTTGGTCAAAATCGACCCAGAAATGCCTGAAATATCAATAAATATATCTGATCTTATAATTATTTGGGGCCCAAATAATTAGATGATTTTTTCAAAAAATTAAATAAATGCTTGCACTTTTTCAAAAATTTTCAAAAGCGTTTTTAAATAGTTGTTGATGATCTCTCTATTTAATCATTATTTCAATAAAACATCACATGCATAATTTTGTATGAAAAATGGTTGAAACCAATGCCTTTTTAGAAAGCGCCCTCTTGTGTTTTAATGGCTCTTTTTGAATGATAACGGGCTTTTTATTTAGTCATTTGTAATTTTGTATACCTTTTGGAGCATGGTGGAGTTATAACTTTTAGTTTATAATGTTACTGTCCAGGTTTGGTTACTAAAGTTCAGCCTTACCAAAACTGTACTACCCCTTTAATACACTATCAAAACAGAGTTCATATGATGGTGGAGGGTTGTTAATTTTGCCTTGCAATGGGCCAGTGATTTACTGGGTGTAGATCCATGTACAAAATAATGTACTGTAGATGGTCATGGAATCTCACATTCTATAATTAGACTTTTCGTCGAGAAACATTTCGTTAGATGCATCAGTGCTAATATTCTATACAGTAACACCTATTATTAAGGTGACATTTGTTTTTACAGATCTTCTCTACATTTCTATCCATCATCACTAGCGAGACAAGGGTTTGTTATTGTTGCCATTCAATGGGCTAGTTGAATTAGAGAGATGGGAGGACTGGTGTCTATGAATTACAGGGTGCAGATAGATGGACATGGAATCTCACATTCCATAATTAGGCTATTCTGCAACGTACATGTAGATCAATAGAACTTTGTATGCATCAAGACAATTCTATTTCTACTACATTCTACAAAAAAATAAAGTACAAACCAGAGCTCCGCACTTACTTTTTTCCTAGTTTGTTCCTAAAAAATCATAACTAATATTGTAAACATTCTATAATTAGGAAAATGCTAGTAAATGTACTGTAAAATGTACTGGGTGTTTCACAAAGATCCTAAGTTGAACTTAAATTCTAAGTTGGACTTAAAAAGTATGGAAAGCCATTAATTGCTATGTAAAATGTATGTATAGTATACATTTAAGAGAAAAAAAGGAAACATAACATTTTGTTTAAAAGCAGTTGTCTTCTATTTTCAAGGATTAATATTCTTGATTTAAAAGTCATTAAAAGTCTCAAATATGTGGATTTTTGCTCTTGAATATTTTGTTCAATCTAAGGCTACACATTGCTTTCCATAACAAGTTCAACCTAAATTTAAGTTTGAACAACTTAAAATCTTTGTGAAACACCCCTGGTGTTCAAATAGACTCCAAATTTGATTGACAGGTTTATTTTGATCCTGAAGACTCAAATCGCTAAAATCTCAAACAAATATTTTTTGAAACCATATTTGTCAATCAACACAAATTCAATTTCTAATGACAGTATTTTGTTCACGCGAGCTGTTTATGTTTCCGTTGTTTAATTGTATCTCTTTGTTGATGTCATATCATCCATGACTTATGTGCAGCAATGATGCCTATCCCCCACAATGACATAGCACTTCAATAATAATTATTCTATTGTTTATTTGTCCTTCATGGTCAATTGATATAACTGTGTCATAAACAAGAGATGCAGGAAGCTGATATGATTGGAATGTTTTCAAGTAGACTCTAAATGTACATTAGTATCATGTAGTATTCAAAACATATCCAAATCATGTATACAGGTGTCGTTTGTGTTCATTTTTAACACAACCACTGTGAAGCTCCTTCATAATTCCCTACATTGTACACATCTGCTAAATAAAGTTCTTTATTAAAAAATAAATAAAAGTCCCTGTTACAAAATACAAAATGTTGTTCAGTTTTCAGACATAAACAATCCAGGGAGATCTATCATTTGACCAAATCCTACAAAAGGCAACAGTTGATCATCAAATAATGTTATCTCTTACAAATGTATTTAAAGTGATCTATTAACTTCACATTTTCAAAAAGTGACATTTCAGACTTTAATCATATACCAAATAATATCACTGTAAGATTCGCCTGAATGATGTGTGATATTTCCATCGAATAAAAAGGAAAACTGTTTACGTAGTGAACAGGGTAAAGAGAGATGTCACATTTTATAACCTACTGCCAATTGATTTTGAATACAATTCTTGGAAGTCTTTTCATCCAATCATAAATTATATCTCTAGTATAAATCGGGAGACATTTGAATAAACAACACCCATTTTAACTGTTCTATTACCATGAGCCAAACAACAAGGTACATTGTACTTGTAAGCAAAATGTGAAAGCTCCAAGTGATTTGGGTTGAATTTGACAAAGCTAGTTTGGATCAATTTAAACTAAAATAATAAATCACACACATACACAACCCATACAAATTCAAAACAATGACCTCGCCCCTGACTACATAATTATATATGTTTTTGTACATTTTATGCACAGTATGTTTGCATGAAAATTGTTTTGTTGTTGTTGCACAGGCACGCATTAACCTGTTCCCTACTAGATTTTGTAATCCATGAAGTTGATACAGGGCCCACTAGGTTCCCGTAGGCAATGGGTTAACCTGTTCCCTACATGATTGTGCAATCCCCATAGAATTAATACAGCGCCCAGCAGGTTCCCGTAGTCAATGGGTTAGCAGAAACATGTACAACATGTACGCAAGTGCACCAACCAAAAAAATACACGGGGGCAAAGGGCAAATAGCCCCCCTGAGCCCCAAAATAGCCCTCGTGAATAATTTCACGAGGGCGTTTTATTCCCTCAAAATTTTCAAAATCGCCCTCGTGAAAAAAAAGGTATTTTTTGGGTTGTCGGGAACCGGTGTGATGGACCCAACCGATTCAGCCTTAATCATTATTGAATAAATTTTAAATATATTTACTTTCTAGCCTGTGGTAAGTCCTTCCTCATATCAGGGCAAAGAGCCCTCGTGAGCCCCAAAATAGCCCTCGTGAATAATTTCACGAGGGCGTTTTTCTCCCTCAAAATTTTCAAAATCGCCCTCGTGAAAAAAAAAGTATTTTTTTGGTTGAAGTGCACTATCTTGACAAGTGTATTGGCACCAATATATTTTCTCCACCTATTCATCGGGCTCTTGACGGAATCGGAGTTGGCGACGCATAAATCATGACCGGCTAAAGAAAGAATGGAACGTCCCGCAGGATTTTTTAATAATGCACCAACTTCATACCTTTGAGCCACACTGGAATTATGATACCCCAAAAGAGGAAATTTTGTAATAGGCTTTTCTTTAGAACAGCTTACAAACAATTTTTTAAAGCATACTGTACTTAGCAATTATGATCCAGCAAAGCCTAATACTAATATTAATGGCAAGGTACAGTAAATGGCAATAGAACTTAATTGCAAAAGTGTATTTTTGTTATTACGAAAACATGTTAATAGGTACTTAACTGTCACTATCCTGCATTTTCAAGTCTTTGCAAGTAAATATGAATTATTTTCATGGCTTTAGGGCCATTTTGAATGGTTATCTTTTGATCTTCAAATATAATTACTTAAATGTATCTTGTTATCTACAAGTTCAAAACTTGTTTCTGAACAAAGTATTAAACAAAATATTATATTTTGAACACAAAAGAAGGGAATAAACTGATGTCTAGACTATTTCTAGTTTGTAATTGCCTGCCAATGACAGTGTACAGCCCCCATGATTAATTATTAATAAATACAAGTTCTGTGGAAATATGCCAAAATAAATATTATAAAATGTCATCATTATTCACTATATGCTGAGTATATTTCAATTTTAAAATCATAAAATTGCCGGATTCACTATTTTACAACTAATTGGAAAATAAAGGTATTTTCTGCCCCTTTTTTTTCTTCAAAAGTCAACTTTATACAAACTGTTGATGTTATGTCTGGTCTCAAGTGCTCTACGGGGAGTTGAAAGTGTAGAATTTCACAAGTCTGAAACCATGATGAGTCTGAGGAGACAGCAAGATTCAATGTGCTAGCTCATAAAGCTTGTGCAACCACTAAAGTCTAAACGCTTTGTGGGAAAAAAGGGAATTCTTTTCCTTCCTTCCTACAAATTGTTGTTGCTATGATCTGGTCTAAAAATGCTCTTAGGGGAGTTGTAAGAATACACATTGATTCACAAGCATCACATTTACATTGAGGAAACAGCAAGGTTCAATGTGAAAGCTCATAAAACATGTGGAACCACTAAACACTATAAGAAAATAAAGATGTTCAAGAACATATATGTACATTATATGCCTCTTCTTTCTAAAAAATGTCAACTTACAAATTGTTAAATGTTGCTTGTAAGTATCGGTTTCCATGGTGGTGTATATAATACGTGTGGTTTACGGGTACACCATGTGAGATGGGTGGATTGGTAAGTCCTGAAAAAGGACTATGGTAGTCCTAGAAAGGACTGTTGGTGTAGTTCTGAAAAGAACTGTTGGTATTCTTTCTAGGAGAGTTCTAAAAAGAACTGTTGGTAGTCCTAGAAAGGACTGTTGATAGTCCTAGAAAGGACTGTTGGTAGTCCTATAAAGGACTGTTGGGATAGTCCTGAAAAGGACTGTTGGTATTCTTTCTAGGAGAGTCCTAAAAAGGACAGTTGGTAGTCCTAGAAAGGACTGTTGATAGTCCTAGAAAGGACTGTTGGTATTGCGAGGAGAGGGTGGATGGTAGGAGGGACTCTACATTTTTGTTGTTCTCAATAGCTCTATGGGAGTTGAAAGCATAGCATTTTACAACCCTAAAACACCTGAATGTGCAAGACCACAGTGGAATCACTGAAAACTTTGTGAGGAACAATATCAACCCTATCTTTCTTACACTTTGTGAAGAAAAAAAAAAATCTACTTACAAATATATGTTGTTATGATGTTATCCTCTCTAAAAATGCTCCAAGAGGAGTTTCAAACTCCCAAGTTCACCAACCTGACAACCAGAGAAATCCGAAAAAGTGCACATGTACTGATGGCAGCTTGGTCCAATATATGCATGCAAGATCATAAAAATATGTATTTTTTATGATGACGATATAGGTAGACAGTTTATGGTGTTATCCCAAAGATCCAAACATTACTGTCACACAACTAGTTCAGCCTGTGGCGAAATAGAGAATGATGATGGCTATAGAGTATAGATAGATACCTGCATGTTTCATCCAGCCCCCTACTTTAATAAAGTAGCATCTCTTTTGTATATATAAAAGCAAGCTGTCTCCATGCTCTTGAAACCACCATTTATCTCTCAAGTATCATTAACAAGGGGTGGCTAGCTGCATAAAGACCTGGGAGTAAACCACTAACAAGTATTGAAAGCCCCCCTGCCCCCCTTTTGTTGGGGGCACAAGGAAGTGCATGTGAATGATCCACTATTGATCTGTCCTAAGCCCCCTTTTATGCCCCCTCCTTACAAAGCCCCCTTAACCCCATCAAAGGGGTGCCTCTTTGAGCCCTCCCCCTTTGTGACATTAATTACCCCTGTATAACCCCCCTACCTGGGTAACTCCTACATCCTTTAAATTTCAATAGGTGTATACATTTTTGCTATGCAGTGCTAATAGCTTGGAGTCTGTACATGGAGTGTCAAATCCCCAAACCCTCCTTTTGACTAATTGTTTGTGGGTTTTTAGCTGTTACTGTTTGTGAGGACATTTGTGTCTGGGTAGACTTGTGGGATAAGGGCCATCGACTTTGACTCCAAGCTACACTTCTAGATAAGCCCTCTGTGTCTTGCAAGAAAGACATCAAAGAGCCACCCCCCCCCCCCAACAAAAATTTACTGTTACCTCCCATGTCCATGTTGTTAGTAAATTACACAACCAACAGAACCTTGTATTAAGGTACATGTATGTACATGATCTACAGTTTACAAAGGAAGAACATAACAGTTTGCATTTTGTATAAATGCATTATCTTCACCCTTTAACAAATTCAATTTCTACCATTTCATTGTTGCGTAAATTATATAAATAAAATTGCACTATTTCCAAATCTAGAGATGTTTTATGTCAAATTAAGTACCCTGTTTTTCCTTGCCCTTGTATTTTACTAATTATAATATGTTCACTTTTATTCCCTTGAAATTTGAGTTTTATGTGCATGGAGACGAATTGTAAAAAAAGAAAAAAAGAAATAGACAGAAATACCTTTTATAAATTGTATACAGACTACAATTGTCTTCTCATTGCTAATTTGTAAGCCCTAGTTGTCCATACAATTAACTTTCTAGACAGCAGAATGCATCATAAAAGGGTACATAGTGCTTCATTATGAACTCCAAACATCAAGCTTTTAGCGCCTCAAGTAAAAGACATGATCACACGTACGCTTGCCAAGCTGTATGTGACATTTAAACACATGGCTGAAAGCTGTTCGCGACATATCACCTTCCAGGTAACGCAATGCAGCAAGTATAATGGTGAACCATTTCCTAAGGCAAGGGACGGATGGATGGAGACAAAATAAATGGAGGGAGAGTTAATAATGTGCAGATTATACACAGTACACACTCAGGACATACATTAAATTGTCTATTTCTATACAAACATCTTTTCAGTGGAACTGGCTGCATTTATAAAGAAGTCAACCAAAATATAACATTGTTTTTGCAGATATTGGTAATGCAATGCATCAAGTACAATAATGGTGATCCTTTTGATAAGGGACTGATCGAGACAAAAATAATGGAAGGGGAACAGACCAAGTGCAATGTGCAAATTATGCACACTCCAGGAATACATTATGAAAATTGTCTGATTCTATGTCTTTTGATGGAACAGGCTGCATAAAGTAGTCAACCCCAAAATCAACATGAACATTGTTTTACACTGATATTAGTTATGCAACACAGCAAGTATAATAATGGTGAAATGTCCACATTTCTTTTTTTAGAAAATAGAAGAAAAACATTACTATTTGCATTTTGAAACAAATGTTGCTCTTAGTTAAATTTTCAACAACGATGATTACTTTTTTCATTTTCATTAAAATTTTTTCAGAGTCCTTTTTTCTATTCCCAATATATATGATAGTCAATACCAGGCCACAAACTGACAAAGTGCTCTACGAATGTCCATTGTTACAATATGGGCCTACATGCAGTACTATACAGGTCTGTGTATCGATGCGCTGTGAAATGGCAAACCTTACGATGTAATCCCCTAAGTTTGGAAAAAGTCACAACTTACACCTTTACTTTGGAGATCCTATTTGCAATATTTATCTTTCCTAAATTGGATTTAGATTTTGTTTAGATAGCTGCAATTGTTAGAGCAGGGAAAAGAAAAAAACACTACACACCTTCAACAAAAAAGGTCAATATTTGAGTCTTTGCTGAAAAAAAAAAGTTTCCCAAGTTTTTCATTGTCATTGTTGGAAAAGGGACAGGCAAATACACACTGCACATCTTAAAGCAGCAAAAAAGTTCAATAATTTCTTTGCTTTATAGAAATAAAAGTTTAAACAGATTTTCTTGCCACAAGACCCTTCCAAAATACACAAAAAGGAATCAAGTTTTCTTTGACATAGATGTCCCTTTCTAAATACACAAGCTTCTTGTAAATTTTAGAAAAAGAATAAATACACAAGCTTTTTTTATGAAAAAGAATCAAGTTTCCCTTTCAGTGTTGCACCAAGTGGCTTACAGAACGCATGTAATCCTTACTGCTTGAAGTCAAAGAAGCAGAAAGAAGGTTTATTTGTGATAAATATTGACTTGCAGAAACAATTCAACGGACAGCAGAACTGGTCCTATTTAGTCCTACCAGAGTAGTAGTTCCAGGGTTCTATGTACTGTTCAAACTTCACTATTGTCAGAGGAGTTGTATTATACTGGATTTCTACAGAAACAGGTTGAACTAAAAACTCATGGGCCCCCGGCTTTGCAGAAAGAGATGCAATCGATTGTAAAGTTCCAATTAATTGCAAGTCAGAAAATATGCACATTTGAACCAATCACATTTGCGCATTTAGTCACATGATTTGACTTGCAAGTAATTGCAACTTGCAACAATTGATGGCAAGTCTTTCTGCAACGGGCCCTGGTCTTATTTAGGACTACCACAGAGTTCCACGAACTGTTCACACCTATTGGGCAGCCCGAGTGTTTGCACATTTTCTGAATTTCTAAAGAAACAAGCTAAAATGCAAACTCTGTGACTACTTGTACAACATTTTTGTGACAAGTGTAATACATTTTAATCATATAAATTAATTTTTAAAAATTTTGCTCAGTGATTGCTTACAACAGAACATCAAACATATAACAGACTTTACATTTAAACACAATTGACATTGTTTTTACAGTAATGGATATCATTCTAAGAGCAATATTCATAAACTTGCGACTTACAATCTCTCTGTAAAGGCACCTGCACACAACATTATTCCAAAATATGTTATTTCTGTCAGCAATACTGGTCACATTGCTTTCCAACAGGGTTCTGCCACGCAAGTCTGTATTTTGTAACTTTAGAATCGAGTTAAGGGGTGCCAATAGTCGATCGTTTTCAAAGAACATCCCGCGTGCAGGAGTAGATGATATCTGAGATGTAATTACTACACTCTATTTAGAATAAATTCTCAAGTAACTGTACATGCCAGCTCGCTTGGACAAAAGCAAGCTTTCATTCTGCTTCCACCTATTCACCATATTATTGATTAATTTAGCCCTAAATAGGTGTCTCTATTACCCCATCAGTGCTTTGTCCAGTTGTTTGGTTAACCGATTGTCCCGCTTGTTATTCACACACGCTAGCTTTTAGGGTGGCCTTTGGAGAAAAGAAAAAAAGGTGTAAAAAGAATATTGCTTTTCCCCTCCTTTTTTTTTCTCTCTCTCTAGCATATCATCATTCCCAAACACCCAATTGGTAGAGCCATCATTGGAAGATTTGTTTGATTTGTCACTGACCTGACAAAATGTCTTTGTTCATTTATTTCCTTTTTTTCTTTCTTCCCCTGTGTTTCGTTTCGTTATGATTCGATACTGTTAGATGAGTTATTTGGCTTTAAATAATAAAATATTGTACATAACTGTTCATTTACTTTTTACTGCAGACTGGTCTATTTATTTTCATTATACTGACAGTTCCCTAAGAACACCTGCAATTACAAAATGACAAATCAAAGTGCATGAATTTTTCTTGAAACGTATTATTTTATCCAACTTAATTAAGATAATAAATGTAAAAGACTGCTGAAAACTGCTTATCCGCTATGAAGGCAAGTGTAATAAAATGAGTCAATGTAAGTGCTGAGCTATCAAATCTAGCAGATTGGGCATCTAGACCACCAGGCAAAGAACAACACATTATTATATGTTTTGGTACCGTTTTGTGATATCAAATAGATACCCAACATTTTGCAACAGCTTATGTAATTCATAAACAAAGCAATTCAATTCCACCACTTACGGAACCACTACTATTTCCTGGTTCCATACGGGCCAAACATTTGCGAGTGCGCCAATGCTATTCACGCGTACGCTTGTAGGAAATAGAATCCCCGGCGATTCATTCGCTCCGCACGCATTAGTCTTCGCAATTCAGACCGCATGAACGCATGCTTCAGAATGGTGATGTGTTTTCCAATAATTTTTTTTTCTTTCTGAAAACATATTTTTGTGAACTTGTTGGTGGAATGGAATACTAAAGATGTTACCTTTCTATAATAAGAATATTATTTTTGGGTCGTGGTACCCTTTAAGATTGAAAAAGAAACAGGAACAATCTTGTATTCATGTTATATGTATTAAGGAACTGATGAGAATATTGTAAATGTTTTTTGATTTTTTAATCAAATACAAATTGTGTTCATGTACTGTATTTATTTTGTCAAAACTTATTAGTGGCATATGATAGCAATACTATATTAAGAGGTAAATGAAAATAGCTGTAGACCATTAATGGATGGCAATGCTACAGCCAATCTTTTCCCCAGACAAACTATGGATTTGCTCTCTAATAAAAAAGGGAGAAAATGAATGTACATGTTACTGTTACTGTACTCTTTACTCCGTCCTCCAATAATAAATTGCCTTGCTACAATACAAACTTACTCCTTATTGCAATGAAGTGAATGAAGTTTATTGCCCAGTGCCAGTGGCGTAGTTACGGGGGGGCCTGTGCCCCCCCCCCCCCCCCCAATAATTTTGAAAAAACAATAGAAAACATAAGGGGCAATTTTTTGAAAAAAACAAAGAAATACATAAGGTGTGCCCCCCCAATAATTTTGCGTGCCCCCCCAATCAGTCCGGCCACGCTACGCCACTGCCCAGTGCCCACGCGTCCCATCCCCAACCAACAGTAACGACTCAATTTTCCAATAAATAGATCGGACATGATTTGGATGGTGAAAGGACAGGATTGGGATGTTGAAAAGCAACGACACCGACAAAACTGCGGATTTGATTTATTGCTCTACATTTCCAGCACAAGTTCTCAAATTAGAGGAGACAAGTTAAAAGTACAATAAAGCTTGGGATAACGTATGAAGAGAAGTAGGGTCCAATGAGTAAGATGTACCAGCTTATTTAAACATATCCAACATTTATTTCTAATGATCACCTCATGAATTTACATTCAAATCCATAGCTAGTCAACATTTACATAATTCTCAGTCCAACAGGAATACAAAATTGTCTCTATCCAAACTATTAGTTTTTATCTAATAAAATAGTAAAAATTAAACTACATCCATGGAAATCTTTGGATATATAGATATCAAACAATTGAGTGACAAACGAACAAAGAAATAAACAAACTATCAAGGAATGAAATGAATGATAATCATACAATTGCACAGATCCTAATGATTCGGCAGAGTGGCAACTTTAGGAACATGGAAGATGATGATGATGATATTATGACGACGACGACGATGATGAAGATTATCATAAGGAGGCATAAACATCACTGTGTAAATTTTGGCTACTTTTTGAAAGCCTGTCCATTCGCGATGCACATTTTAATGCCAGTCAACGAAGATGCTACAAATTACAATTGCAAAGACAATTCTGGGCTAATCAGTTATCACCATTAACCATAGACTTCCAGTTTTAATCTCTAACTTTTATCACACCAATAAATAATCTTGACCATTACACCAGAGCTGCATAAACTTTGCAAACCACAGGTGTAATTAAACCAGATAAAGTCTAGTTTACAACATTTGGGTTACATTAGAGCACTGATCTGTAAATTTGCATATTCCCCGAAAACATCACATTGGTGTACATTCTGGACTGTGTACACAAGGAAGATAAAATGTTACTCTGCCAAATTAGTAAACCTGTAATCCGTTACACAAATTTGTTCTGGTATATTCTGCACAAGCATGTTGACATTTTGTTTTCGAGCATTCAGAAACTAAATTTTCTTGTAAACTTCAAAGCATACTATTTCACAGTTATTTTGGTTCCAGTCTAGACATTATCAACTTTGAAAGTGTGATAAAATCAGCAGTAATTACTACCATATGATATTTTATATTTTTCCTGTGAGCTGAATGGTATGATATTCAGTTATTGATTTAAAGCCATTTCTGTATTTCAAATTGATTCAAATCATATATATTTTCTAATTATCAAAGAGATTCATAATCTTCACATAAAATTCATGAAATCTCTTTGATAATTAGAAAATATATATGCTTTGAATCAACATTTTATGCATTTCAACATAACTTTTAAAAAAATGTTTCAAGACACTAATGGCTTTCCATAATATTTAAAGGTAGTTCAGATTCGTCAAATGAGATGCGCGGCGCCATCTTGCATACGCGTTGCGCACGGTGCGTAATGCACGTTAGCTCAGTGTCATGCGGTGCGCGCAAACTAACCCAGTTCAAAATGGCGACCCGCTATGTAGCATCCCCACGCTTGATGCCCTTTAAGACCATCTTAGTGCTAAGATCAACTTAGGATCTTTGTGAAACACCCCCCTGGAGGCAAATTGTATTCGAAGCACATTGTTAAGACCATAATATGTGACCGGTTATAGCAAAACCCTGCACTTATTGGTAAAAATCAAAATGTAGATATTCATACCATTAGAAAGGCCTCATCACAAGCTTTCATTTCATGCTTTGTTCTACCTAATTGGTCAATAATTGGCAAAGATATGATTGTTTAAATTTTACACTCATAAGTCTTTTACACACATTATGTGAACTTAAAATGCCCATTTCTTCAAAACATGAATTATCAACAAGTGCAGGGTTTTTCTATAGCGGGTCATACATTGTACATGTATGTATGGAATTCACCGCCCCCTGAACGCCCTGATAACAATGATAACCATCCCTGATCAAGGGCTTCTCTCAGGAATGCTATTAAAGGGAAAGTACAGTTTGGGTTTAGAGGGATCTTCCAAAAAAGAAACAAAATTGTTTTAAAAATTGTTAAATTTGAAGAAAAAAAACCTGAAAACACAATGCCTCAGGCCACTTTGTTAGCAGCTCTAGGCATAAAAACATAACGTACTTAGCAATAATTTACAAAAATTTAACAAAAGAGTAACTTAAAACTAGCAGTAGCCCCGCTGGCCCCAGGATACAAAAATGTAAATCATGCCAAATTTTACTTGCCTGAGTGGGCATCATTTGTTACAGAATGTCCAATGTTTCTATGTTTCTATTGCTTTGGACTTTCAAAACCATCTTTACTGGCCTAAAAAAGTTGATTTCGAGCTCTATGCAATGCTCAAAATTAGCATAGGCCCGCTGGCCCGGGGCCACTAAAAATTAACTCTAGGCCACCAAATTTCATTGATCCTAAATTCACTGGCCCGTTCGGGCAACCAAATTTAACAGAATTTGTTATGATTTTCTTTGTTTGGGGCCACCAGATTTAGGTTTTGGGCCACTCAAAGTTGAACAATCTTGTTTTTACATGCCCGACTGGGCCACAAGGCAAAAAGGTTAATTTCTAGCATTGCTATATGGCATGCAGTTGTGCAGGTGAAAACTATGATTCATGAGCTCTAGACTATAGATCTAAATAATTAATTACATGCAAAGACACACCTGGCATGTTGTGAAGTCCCTCGTAATTTACTGTTAAAAGCATGACTTCACTCAACATGGAGTTGGGACTGTAACGCATTAAAAGCGCCCTTTTAATCATTAATTGAATATGAGTCATACCTTATGCTGCTCGATTCTAAATACTCATCTCCATCCATATAAAGTAGCTACCGTATTTGCTGGTGTATTAACCGCACCTTTTTTCCCAAAAAATTTTTTTAAATAGGGGTGCGGTTAATACACGGGTGCGGTTAATACACAGGTGCGGTTTATACACCGGCAAATACGGTATCACTAACGCATTGTCACCCAACAACGTCGTTGGATGTATACGTTTCAAAACATGTACAATACAGTGAAAAATAATGTGGGGGGAGCTTTATAGAGTGATTTAGCACCCGAAATGCCAAACAGTGCCACTGTAATATATTTCTACATGTCCTACTCAACATGATTTGGAAATTCAATTTGAATTCAGTGATAGACATATATTGCATCTATAGCATACATGTATATCATTGACTTTTTGCGAAAATAATTTAACTTGACAGCGTTATCACTCTCAACTCATATCAGAGCCATCTGCCTACATACTGGAGATGTAAACAAACATGTACAATTTGTACATTGTATCTAATTTCCAATTCATTGCACCTCACTGCATTAATATTTCGAGACAGTACTACTACAATCACACTCCATTATCCTACATGCTATATAGCATTAATTAAAGTGATGTAGCATTGAAAAAATAGACGGGGGCTCAGGGCAATTCGCCCCCCCCCCCCCAAAAAAAAAAATAATAAAAATAAAAATAAATAATAATAAATGCAAAAAAGAGCCCCCGAAAATAATCTAAGAACCCCCATTATTTTGACTCTAAGGTTCAATGATAAAAGAATTTAGAGTGTTATTTTCATGCAAGCAAATTTGAAAATAGCCCCAAAAATATAAATAAATTTTCCCTGTGATGTAGTATTTCGGCCATTTCCCAAAACTGTAACCTGTCACAAAACAAACGGGCGGATATGGATGGAATCAAATGAAACTGAATTGCATGTTCCCTAAGCCAGAGCTAGGTGGGAGGACCTCTCTGCCTATAAGCTTTACCAAATACCACACTCGTGTATGATCGTTATTTTACACTCTTTTGACACTTTTACACTAGCCAATGCTAGAAATGAACCTTTTTGCCTCGTGGCCCAGTCGGGCAAGTAAAAACATTTTGAGTGGGCCAAAGGCCAAAACCTAAATCTGGTGGCCCCAAACAAAGAAAAATATAACAAATTCTGTAAAATTTGGTTGCCCGAACGGGCGAGTAGAATTTAGGATCAATGAAATTTGGTGGCCTGAAAATAATTTTTAGTGGCCATGGGCCAGCAGGCCTATGCTAATTTCGAGCACTGCACTAGCAATAGGAATTTTAAAACTACCGTATTTGTCGGTGTATCAACCGCTCCGGTGTATTAACCGCACCCCTAAAAAAAATTTTTTTAAAGTGCGGTTAATACGGTCGTGTATTAACCGCACCCCCTTTTTTTTTTTTTTGCGGTTAATACACCAGCAAATACGGTAAATAAATTAGAACACACAACAGGTTGACGTGGTGTATTTGTATCTCAACGGCTTCTATTCAACATCTCTCCAATATATATTAATGAATTGAATTTTTACAAACATGGAAATCTCCATGACTTGTAAATTAAACAAAGTTAATTACTAACATTTTTACTTGCATGTTTCATCACCCAGCATAGTTTGTGTACATGTGAATATACCTTGGGTTAATTGTGACCGGCTATAGCAAAACCCAGCACTTTTCGGCAAAACTAAAAAAGGAAAATCACAAGCTTTCATTTGATCCTTTGTTCTAAGTAAATGGTCAATAATTGGCGAAGATATGATTGTTTCAATTGATTGTTTCAATTTTACAATCATAAGTCTTTTACACACATTGTGTGAACTTAAAATGCCAATTTCTTCAAAACATGAATTACCGACAAGTGCCGGGTTTTGCTATAGCCGGTCACAATTAATAATAATGGTGGCTAATAATAGCGGATGTGGGCCATCTTTCCGTACGCTCCCTGCGCATCATTATAGTGTATAATTGCAGAATTGTCCCAGCGCTATAATTGATCAATTCATTAGTATGCATTACCCCCCTTCATTAAGCCATCACACAAACATTGTTTCAACTCTTTCTCTACCATCCTTTGCTTATAATCACAAAATTATGAAGCGGCATGTTAGTTGATCAACATCCATTCAATCAATTAATGAATGCATGGCGATAAAAAGTCACGGCATAGAAGCTTGGTGTTGCAACTAAAATACCTTGATAATAATGCGCATGAATGGATCACGTTGACCAACATTCAAGTCTCAAGGATATTATATGTCAAATTTTATTTTTCATTTAAAGTGGATATCTTTTATCACTCTGTTTTTTGTGAGTTTCAGTGATTTCAATGATGTTTTAAAACCACCTTCAGCGCATCTTTTATTTATGTTATTTAGGGATCTAGTAACATTGCCCATATATCCACAAAACTTAAAACTTAGAACTCTAGTGGTTCTCTCATATCTTGTTGTTCTATCAGAAGCATGGGACAGGTTTTGTTTTTTCCAATTTCCCTTTCGTTAAAAAGATATTTATGATTGAAGTGTTCCGATTTTTAGTAATCCACTGGAAAGTTATAACTGTGTACAAAGTCAGTGCAATGAGTTAGTGAATATCACTTTGCTTTTTTGCTCATTACTTGGCTATATTTATCCATTTAACGTGAAATGTTCACACATAATACTTACCGTATTTGCTGGTGTATTAACCGCACCTTTAAAAAAAAAAAAATTGCAAAAATGGGGGTGCGGTTTATAGCGTATTAACCGCACTTTTTTCAAACATTTTGTTTGCAAAAATGGGGGTGCGGTTAATACACAGGTGCGGTTTATACACTGGCAAATACGGTAGTGGACATATCCGATCACAAAAATACACTTTTCTTCAACCATTCACCACTCTTTGCACATGTATGTCAACAAAACTACTATCTCCCTTTTAATTTGGTTATCACATTCTAGCAAATATTAATGTGTATATATTATTGTCTTCTTCAACTGGCTTTGACGAAAGTTAGATTAAAACATTCACTGCAAGGGGTTTTCTATTTAAGAAATACTAAAGATAGATAATTCACAACAGGTGTGAACTGAATTCAACATTTTACATTGAATGTAAATTCCTTTTGATGGGACACAAGTGCAAATGTGGAAAAGTCTGCACATGCCTGCAGTATTTCATGTCTTTTTACTCTAAACTTTCTCTTTCAATAATCCATCAGACACATTAATATAACAAAATTACAACTTTGGCAATACCTACAGGCAGATAGTATTACAAAAATATTCAAAACATACGACACACGTACGTGCAGGTTCAAGGAAATACCTTCGGTTGAGAGCGAGAAGGGCGCTATTAAAGTAACTTTTCTATATTTCCGAGATAATCATTTTAAAGTTTAAAGGCATGTGCTCTATCTTAAAATTTGATGAATATTCTCAATATAAGACATGCAATCATTATCTGAAAATGTGTCATCACATAGAGGAGGCTCCGAACTACAAGATGGTATGTGCCTAGTAAGTCAGGGGCCCCGTTGCAGAAAGAGATGCAATCGATTGCAAAGTTGCAATTAATTGCAAGTCAGAAAATGTGCACATTCTAACCAATCAGTACGTGTGCACCTGTTGTCACATGATCGGACTTACAATTAATTGCAACTTTACAATCGATTGCATCTCTTTCTGCAACGGGGCCCATGTCAGTCCATGGTACGTGTAACCAGACAGAGTAACTCAATTTAGCACAAAATTGACTTAACGCCTTCTCACTCTCACCCAACGATGTGACTTTATTACAATTACAGAGTCTTACAAACAACACACTTGGTGCTTGCGTACGTGTACGTAATATGATGTGCAACCTTTTGCCACTCCCATCACGTTCTCACATTTCAATTTCAGACTGAATCTCCTTAAATTATCACCATCATTCTGTAACACTATGATCGCACTCAAGGACAAGTCTGTATTGATACTTGAAAGTTTAACAATCACATTCATTGACATTTCAATTTCATACATAAAAAAAGAACAAAACAAATTTATAAAAATATGTTGAATGATGTCACTTTAAATGTCACACTTAGAAAAGCATCATAATTCTGTAATACTATGAGTGCACTCAAGGACAAGTTGTATTGATACTTGTAAATTTAACACCATCCACTAATTTTAAAACAGAATAAAACAACTTTTTTATGATAAATGCAATGTCACCTAAATGTCATACTAAGAATAGCATAATAATGATGTAATTCAATGCGTACACAGTCATGGACTAGTTCAATATACAAGTTCAACAATCACATTCATTGACTTCCCAATTTCATACATAAAAAAGAACAAAACAAACTTTCTTCAACCTATTCCCTACTAGATTTTGCAATCCCCATAGAATTAATACAGGACCAAACAAGTTTCTGTAGGCAATGGGTTAAAATGATAAAATGATCAAATGATAAATGGGTGAATTTGCAATTCCAATAGAGGGTCCACCGGGTATACCATAGGCAATGGGTTAAACGTTAAATATATAATTTGAATGTCACACTTAAAATAGCATCAGTCAAAGACCTTGTAATGTCTGAAACAAGAACAATAAATTCAATAAAATCTCCTCAGCTGGCTCATGATTTAATTTATGGGTATCCGTCCATATTCATGAAAATTTGTCATGAAAACACTTGTCCAGGTTATCAAAATGTGCAATTCATGTTAAAATGTGTCAAGTTCAACTTTGTCAGTTGACAAACCCTCTTAACCCGTTCACTACGAGTTTATGACATCCCCATAGACTTTGTACACAACCCACTCGGTTCCCGTGGTCAAGGGGTTAATTCCAATACTGGACTATGGTGCTAATTAAACTAAAAATTTCAATCTTATATTTGTTATAGTGGTGTAGCAAGGGGAGCTCTTTGGCCCAAGCCCCCCCCCCCCCCCCCCACCCCCTCCCCCAGGCCCATTTATGTATACATAATTGTTGGGCTGGTTAGCTAGCAGTTTTGATTTGGGGGCTTTGAATAGCTAAATTCATTTTTTTTTTTTTTGTAAAGCTATGCCTCCTGCCATGGACCCCTGCCAGGAGACCCGAGACACTGGACCCCATCCAAAGTGGCTCACGCAACGTAAGTTTCCTGCTCTAGCACTCGCTGGTGGGAGCCCCCAACCCCCCCCCCCCCCCCCCCTTTGAGAAATTCTTGGCAATGCCACTGATTTTGTTGTTGTTGTGGTGAGTATGATAGCCTCAAGCACAAGCAGGATTAGCAATCACTTACCGGCTGCAACTGAACCTGATCCAAGTTTTGACAACATTCTGCATAGTTTAGTCAACAGGGTCAGTGAGATACTGTATGATCCAAAGGTCCTTGGTTTACCCAGAGCTGAGCCTGAGGCAAGGTTTATGATTCGATAAGGAATATAATCTAGATGCTTCCACCTCAACCCATTGCAGCCCGAAGGCGATTTCACATTATTTAGTATATTTCACATTGCTTAGATCATAATGTGAAGGCGTGGAACATAAAAACCAAGTTGAAAAGATACATCCTTTAATCCTGACATTCTTTGTTCATCTACTGCTCTTGTCTAGATTCTATTAATTTGATACTTTCCCTTATGAACATAAATTAGATGCAAGTGGCACAAATCCTGCACCCAAAAAGGTTTCAGAATTGATAGTCATCTTACGACTTTAAGGTAGGCCAATTCTTTGCTGCTAGCATATATTGCACACATGTATAACAAGAGACCGGCAAGGCAATGGGCTTAGGCCTAAGTACTATTACTCAGGCAAGGTTTTGATGATTTTGATGTGATGGTGGATGGATAATCTCCTAAAGCCCTCCTACAGTGATGAAAACCAGTGCTTGTGCAATGTGACAATCTATGTAGAAACACTTCTCCAGACAATTTCTGAAGTGCACTAGTTACTCCCCTCTCTCACCCCAATACCAATATACCCATCAACCCTCGCCCCCCCCCCCCCCCCACCCCAACCCCCCAATAATGAAAATTGTACGTTTGAAGCAGGGGGAAATACAAATTAATATTTCAGGGGCTACTTTTTAAGCCTGCATGCATGAAAATTACACTAATTTTTGGCATTTCGGAAGCAAATGAATTTTTGTCACTGGTTTGAAGTGCACAACTCCATTCCCTCATCACTATCCCTATTATACACACACACAAACCATCCTCCCCTTCCCCCTTCTGCCTCCCCCCTTCTGCCTCCCCCCCCCCCTTCTCCACCTTTCCCCTCCCCTCCCTCCACCCCCTGTTGAGGAATACTACACTTTTTCTAGAAATACGCTTGCTGAGATGAAACGTGAAACAAAATTTCCTGGATCAGCCCCAGGGTGCATTTGTTAGCTTGAGAAATAGAAGGATGCTTGGTCACTTTTTGCACTTCTGAGGTACCGTAAATCCCTGTGTACAAGACGTGAACAAGACGCACTTTTGTCAGGGCCTAGACCAGTGTCGTACGCATTCCAACAGCACTACAGGGTAACTTAAAGGGAAAGTTGAGTTTTGGTAGAGAGGGCGCTAGACTACTTAATTGGTTTGTGAGGTAATGAAAAACTGAGTGTAAAATTTGAAAGAGCATAATATTTCAACAATGAAATCATCTTTGTTTGATCAAAATCGGTTCAGAAACGGCTGAAATATCCATAAATATAACAATTTGTAATAAACCCGGGGCCCCGGGTTTATTAGAGAATCTTGAACCAGCCGTTAAAAATTCAAAAAAATGCTTCCTCTTTTAAAAAAGTTACAAAATAGGTATTTAAATAGTTGTTGGTTATTTCTCTATCTAATCACTATTTCAACAAAGCATCACATGCACAATATTTTATTCAAAATGGTTCAAACCGATGAGTGTTTAGAGAGCGCCCTCTTACGTTTTAACGGCTCTTTTTTAATGATAACATGATCTTTACTACGTCATTTGTAATGTTGTGTTCCTTTCTAGTTATAACTATTAGTTTGTAATGTAATGATGCAGGTTTTGGTTACTAAAATTTAGTTTCACTAAAACTGTACTCTCCTTACCAGAACTCAACTATCCCTTTAAAATAAATCACTACATGGTGTCTAAAAAAAATATTTTTTAAAAAATAAAAATTTGCTAAAAAGTGGGATGCGTCTTGCACACATGTGCGTTCCATACAAGGGGATTTACGGTAATTATGTTCAAAGCATGGGAGCCTTGTAGAATTCCAATGTAGCACTTTTTGTATGATTATCTCCAAAATTATAAATCTTTTTTATCTGAAAATTTGGCATCACAGAGAGAAGATTTTTTAGCAAAAAATTGACTGAACGCCCTTCTCACTCTCACCAAACGATTTGTTTTCATTCCAAACTCAAGAGCAACCTTAGCATGTGAACTTGAATATTACATGTAGGAAACGTTTGACAATGTGCCGAAAAGAAAATATCTGCATACTTTCGATCAATTACGCCCGCAATACCATAATCTTAAAAGCTAAAACTTCCGCTCTTTACAGTAGTTTTGCTCCTGGCATACCTTTTGTTGTTATTTTAGCTCTCAGATATATGCAGTTAATTTAAATCCACACATTAGAACTTTTAACAGGAAATTGTTGCAGTATGTATTATATCTTATTACAAAAGTTTCTTGCACCCATTCAAGATGGCTTGATTTTGGTAAAACGTGGATTCTACTACATCAGGGCACCACATTTATCTTATTTGTCAGTTAAATAATTTCTTCCTATTTTCTGGTGGCCCGAAAAAAAATTTACTGGCCCCAAAAGTTAATTAGATGAGAAAATGTAGTTATTCAAAGTATCACTCTTTCCTGATTAAACCTGTGATTATAGATGAAGCATGACGTGGAAGAAAACAAGATTTTTCTAATTTGGTAAATGTTGGGTTGAAAATCTGCTTGCCCGATCGGGCAACCAAAATATGACTTTTATACATTTTTGCTGGCCCAAAGTACAATTTCACTGGCCCCAGGCCAGCGGGCCAGTGCGAGTGTCAAGCCCTGATTACATGCTACATAGACCCAAGGCAGAGTATTTTCTGGATCAGTCTTGGCCCCATTGCAGAAAGAGATCTATACAATCGATTGTAAGTTACAATCAATTGTAAGTCAGAAAATTTGTGTGTTTCAACCAATCAGATTTGCGCATTTAGTCACATGATCTGATCTACAATTAATTGTAACTTACAATCAATTGTATCTCTTTCTGCAACAGGCCCTGAACAGATGAAAGAGCATTTCGCTTGAAATACAGGTTAGGCCTAATGGGGAAAGTTAAAAACTTTTGAAAAAAATTGCCACGCTACCCTACATTACAAAAATTATGCTGTAACAAGCAATTCTTCATCAAATTTGCTGAAATATTTGATACTTTGGGAGGTCCTACATTATGCTGAATTATGCTGTACCAAGCGATTCTTCATCAAATTTGCTGAAATATTTGATACTTTGGGAGGGTGATTTTATTCTAAGAAAAAGAACCGTACTTGCATTATAAATTATAAATAACACAAAATCTATTTTAAAATATATATAAAGCAAAAATGCAACATATTTACAATGTAGAAAGAAGACAAACATATTAAAAGAGGAACATGAGAGTTGGTAGATAAAGAAAAAAAAACATAAATAAAGAAATAAAACAAAACAAACAGGTGAAGAACAAATTATCTGAAAATTTGATATTTTTGTTTTTCATATTTGGAATGTTTACAAAGATTGAAATGTCTTTTAAAATGTCTATTAAAATAGGATAGCTTCTAGCCTATAATAATACGTCTTCCTATGACTAGTCTATGTTTGTATACCAATCTTTTAAATCAACTGAGTTATGATGGAATTATATTACTTGCTGCAAGGAGTTTTTATAACCCCTTGCTTCCTGCCGATGGCTTTGAAGTGACATTTATTTGTCAATTTCGTTGTATCGAGGGCACAACTGTCCGATCTCGTAGGAGACAATCCAGACATTCTATCTCTTTTTATTCAAAGCTTACAACTCTGCCCTTAAAAGCCTCTAGGTCTAGCTAGAAATCATTCCACTTCTTTTATAGAAATGGTTAAATGAAACCTACAAATCAGCAATAGTTTTGAACCAAGAAGGTAACTTTTCACTGCATCTCTACTGAAAACCTTCTTAGGCTTCCTACGCAGTCTCCGATTAACCTGTTCCCTTCAAGATTTTAAAATCCCCATAGACTTTGTTCATAGCCACACCGGTTTCATTAAGCAAGGGGTTCTGTGCAGCCACTTCAAGGCCCTGGAACATAAAGATTCACGACTAATCAATAGATCATATCAGGGAAAAAATTAATATTTATTTTTCGGGGGCTACTTTTCAAGCTTGCCTGCATGAAAATAACACTCTCAAATTTGGTTTGCATTAAACTCCATAGATGCAAATTTATGGGGGCTTTTTTATGATTTCCGGGGCCCTTTTTGGCATTTCGGGGGCGAATTCACCATGAGCCCCCCTGAGTATTTTTTTTAACTGGATCATATACTATAATGAATTAATTTGTATGATTAATCATGAATCTTTATGTTATAAAATGGAGCCATCATTGAATATGATTCACCAACTAAAACATGAATAAGTTGAGGCAAGAACTAAGCATAAAAGACTATATATTGAAAGCCTAGACTATTATTATGATACCTCAATTACATTTTAATCAACAAAACATATAAATATATAACACTAACAGACTGATCAATATAGAATTGAACTGAATAAAACCTGCCATTTCAATGAACATAGAGTCCATTCACTCCATTGCAAGGTAAAGAAAATGTATGAACTTTTTAAGGAATTCCAATACCATGTGCATTCTGGATCATACTTTTACTGCAGTTCAAGTAAGAATTGAATACGGATGGGTCCTTCACAAAGTGAGGATTTATAGACTTTTTTACAGTTTTTTCAACTCCCATGAGCATTAAATATCAATACATGCAGTTCAACTATAAATAATAATAATAATAGACCAGCATTTATATTGCGCCATCAATCTAGAAATTCTATTCTGAGGCGCATTATACTAATATACTTATTACAGAATTTAATACTGGATTAGGAAATTGTCCGTAACATAGTTAAACTTATATACTTCCAATGAGAAATTGGAACATGAATAGAAATGACACGTTCATCTCATCACCCCCAAGGCTCGGTAGACCTTTATGACTTCTGAGACCTTTCTGACTTCTCTGAAAGACAATGCGTGAAAATTGGGATGATCGATGGCTTTTTGTTATGAAAAGTCGCCATTTCTGGCATGTATCCTTTCAATCTGACTCTGTATTGCATGATCATCTGTTTAATCATTGGGGACGAACGTGTGCAGGACAATGTCAAGGTGGAATTTATACTATGCTGCGGTGATGACTGGTGGTAAATTGGGGAAGGTTCCGGCCTTCATTTCAGAGCAAATAAAGCAATCATTCAAATCTATCAATGTTGATGTCATATTGTGCAACCTTGATAATTACACTGTCCAAAACACACAAGTCAATGAAATTGTATTTTTCACTATTTTGTATAAATTCAAATAGACTTCATAATTATTAATACCTTATTCATAATGTCAGGCACTGCCCAATTACAATCAAATGTCCAAAATCAACCAAAGTACTCAGAAAATATGGTCTTTATTAGCAGGGATCTTTATCTCAGAGACAGTTTTTTTTTAAAACATGCAAATTGCTTTTTGGGGTGTTAAGAATAGTGGTCTTCATAGAGAGGTTGTCTTTACAGTCAAGTGACCACTAGAGCAAGATTCTACATGTAATATACACTGGTGCAGCGAGGAGGGGCTCCTGAGTCCGAGGCCCCCGCCCCCCCCCCCCCCCCCCCCCTCAGGCCTTTGCCCGTTGTTTTTATTTATTTTATTTTGGGGTTTTGAATAGCTAAAATCCAAAAGCTTCTAGGGGCTCCCCTCTGGCCTGGACCCCAGGCCTAAAACGGGTCGCATTTATGCACTCGCAGGTTAGAGCCCCCCTCCCCCTTCATGGATAGCAACTGGTAACATACAAATCATTTCCAAATCATTGTTTAAAATAAAATAGTTTAGAATGTCTAATCTTTTTAATCATTTTCCTTTCTTCTTCCTCGTGGACTTATTTTTGTTTAAATCCAGAATCCTATGTACTGGATGAATTCCAGGTGTGTATGAGCAAGAGGAAAATATATTACAAAGGCTTTAATGCATTCCTCTAAACCTCTTGAAGCGGCTTTAGCACACTTGGCATAGGTTTCCAAATACTAGCAATCCCCAAATCCAATAAAGATTAACCGCTTGTAGGATGGCTCTTGTTGTTCCATAGTCCTTTAAGCAGAGGGGTAGCACCCCCTGTTGACACCTGCATGTGGAATACTATATTCTGAATTTGTTTCTGAATGTGGCAACGAAATGTGGACAAATTCTTATGAATACTCAAATAGGTTTGATGATTTCTTAACAAAGGATAATAGTTTAAATTCCCCCATGATGGACGGATTCCATAACTGATTAAAGTGACGTGCTCCTTCACAATAATGTGGGAGTTAGAAAACTTCTCAAGTTGTACTTTCCATGTACTTCAACTGTACTAAATCCAATTGTGTACAAATTGATTGACATCCCATCAAGAATACACTTGCACAATTGTACATTGATTGAATATTGAGGATCATTCATTCTGCTCTACTTTTAATCAATAATGTATTAGAACACAATTTCTTACAGGAAACGTTTTTTGTTACTAACCTACATCAACATGTATGATCCAGAATCTCAATCTATAATCTTGATTTTGAATTCAATTTCCAACCAACCTTGTATCAAGAATGTAAATTAATCTTTGTTTGAAACCCGTTCGCTTCGAGATCATGAAATCTCCATAGACTTTGTACACAACCCACCCAGTTCCCGTAGTCAAGGGGTTAACTTAATCATTAAGGCTGTTGACGAGTCCCGGGTACCCGGGTCCCGCCGAAAAATGTCGAGTCCCGGGCGCAAAAATCGATACTCGATATCCCGAAAAAAAAGCAAAAAATCGATTTACGAATTTGCTGTATTTTATAAGATGATTTATTGTCATAAATGCGCTGCATTTTTTTCACTTGAATGAACATGTTTCCCAGCGGCGTGACATGCCTATAGCGAAATCAACAAATTGATAAATTTCGGGTACCCGGGACTCGCCCGGAAAATTATCGCGAGTCCCGGGTAGTAAATATACCCGAAATCGACAGCCTTATTAATCATGCATATATGTAATTTCGAACCAAATTAAATTTAAGAATCTTACTTTAATCTCTGTAAATTAACTTTACATAATTTCAAACTATTCAACAGAACTTACAAACTCTCAATTCCATCTACAGTAGTGCTGTAACTGACCTTGATGATCGGATCGTTTGATCGGATCGGCAACATTTTATCGATCTTCGAAATCGGGATCGGATGATCGGCTAAAAAAAAAAATTTTTTTTTAAAAAGAAAATTTTTTTTTTTTTTCTTTGGAAAAATGATCCCCAAAAAACACATTTTGGGAATATAAATGAATACCGAAGCAACATATATCTATATTAATAAGCCCAAGGTAATCTTGTATGGGTATGCTTTCATTTTAAACTGATTACCTCTTCTTTTACAAAATGACTCACGCCGATTCCGAGCTTAGTCCCATGTGATTAATTTGGCGTAACCTTTCACAATCACATGGGACTAAGCTCAAAATCAGCGCGAGTAATTTTGTAAAAGGAGAGTTATTCAGTTTTAAATGAAAGCATACCCATACAAGATTACCTTGGGCTTATTCATATAGATATATGTTGCTTTGGTATTCATTTATATTCCCAAAATATGTTTTTTGGGATCATTTTCCAAAGAAAAAAAAACAGATTTTTTTTTTTTTTTTTTTGGCCGATCCGATCTTCCGATTTTTTCTGCATGATCGGAAATCGGCAAAAACGGTCCGATCATGTATGATCGGATCGTGATCGGCATGCCGATCCGATGATCGGTTACAGCACTAATCTACAGTATATTGAGGTAAGCTCAACTTTGTGTAATTTCCTACCAAATTGAAATCAAGAATCTAAATCTAAATCTATAGATCTATGCAAATTATCTTCACATAAATTCCCAACCAACCAAGGCATTCAATTTCCTGTATCAATCAATCAGTCAATAGCGGTGACAATAGCTCGGCCAATCCATGACTTCCTCTCTCCCTTTTCCACAATAGGCCGGTCAAGATACCACTAATCCGATTGGATGAATACTAAGCTCAATTCCTTTCTGATTATCTCAGCTTTTGTTAGTGTCATCACAGCTTTTGTTAGTGTCATCACATCACACCAAGTCAGTAAATGAAGCTTTGGCTTCTATTAGTATTAGTATTTTTTCATTAAAGGGATCTAGTAACTTTGTTGACATGTGCACAAAAAATGACTAAGGGTTGATGACGTTGATCAAATGTGTATTTCTGCGATCAATCTGATATGTTCACGGAGTATAAACAGTGTGTGAAAATTCCATAGTAATTGAGTGATATGACTGAATAAGGAGCAAAAATGCAAAGTAATATTCACTACCTCATTGCACTGACTGTGCACACATTTTACATTATCCAGTGGATAATTTCATATCTGAACAATTCAATCGTGAATATATGTTTAACAAAAGATATATTCCATTCCGAAAGCTGTCCATTCATGTATTGGTAATTGAGATATAATGGGGTATGTGGGAACTGCCAGAGTTCTAAGCAACCAAAAAAATACTTTTTTTTTCACGAGGGCGATTTTGAAAATTTTGAGGGAAAAAAACGCCCTCGTGAAATTATTCACGAGGGCTATTTTGGGGCTCACGGGGGCTCTTTTTTTTAAACATTGTTTTCACTGCTCAAGGGTCTAATAAATGATTATCATGATGTGATCTATCTGATTATGCCATGTTTGGTACGTTTCTGGCGCTTTCCGATCATGCAAAAAGATGTTTTTAAAAAAAAAAAAAAAAAAAAAAAAAAAAAAAATTAAAATCTTTTTTTTTTTTTTTTTTTTTTTTTTCGCCCCCGTGCCGTGGCTCACGGGGGCGATTTTAAAGGTATCGGGGGCGAATCGCCCTTTGCCCCCGTGTATTTTTTTGGTTGGTTCTAAGTACATTGTAAGTTTTATGGATTTTGACAAAGTTACTAGATCCCTTTAATAAACCTACAGGGGAGGTTGGGATACTGCACAAAA
Source organism: Echinarachnius parma (assembly GCA_037951105.1). Lineage (NCBI taxonomy): Eukaryota > Metazoa > Echinodermata > Echinoidea > Clypeasteroida > Echinarachniidae > Echinarachnius > Echinarachnius parma. Next base: position 48,952 of record JBAMJV010002374.1, on the reverse strand, counting down.
GCATGTAATAATGATCCCCCTTTTAAGCTGATTGCAAATTGTATGGAGTGGTCTGGAATCCAATTTACTTAGCACGAGACACTGAACAAACATACTGAATGCAGGTTTTAAGAAGCATGTGAGCTGCAATGATACCCAAATTTGCTAGGATAATCTCGTACAAATCTGATCAGCACTGTTTTTCAGAAGATAGAAAGTGTGGGGATGTTCTAGACTTCCTCATCACAAGAGCTTTCTATTTCAGTTGGTTGAGCACCGGTCTTGAAATCAGGAGGTCTTGGGTTCGAAGCCCAAGAAAGTTTTATTTTCTTTGCTCATTTACATTCATGTTTTATTCTTCTGGTCAGTTTGAGTTTCCCTGTTTGAAATACATTTACTTGTCAATTAATATCAGGCATAATTTCCATGGATAGTGGCAAGATTCTAATGTTTGCACATGGTGGAAGAAAGTATTTCAGAGTATGAATAAAGAAATTTAGTGATTATTACCTTCTATATCATCATTTCATGATATTTACTGCAATCATAGGATAAAGAATTTCTTTCCATCAGGGTTAAAAGTGCATATAACCAAAATGAATCAGCAAAATATTTTAAAAGAGTTCAAATTATCATAATTCTTAACAAAATTTGACATTATTTCTACCCACAAATCCATTAATTATCTATAGATATAATATTTTACATAAGTATCAATAATTCATTGGTGTAAGTTATCATAGGGTCACCAATTTTCTGTTTGTATTAGATACCACAATTATAAAAAATACCAACCAATACAACGTTTTATAATCAAACAGTACCAGTGGTTTAGTACATTGATACAAGGATTACACTTGATTGATAACTTCTGCCAAGTGTATAGAATACACGCACACATAACAAACCTCATCGGAGCTAGTCAAACAAAGCTATTCATTCGTAAAATTGTTTGAAGAGTAAGATTGGTGCAGGAACTGGGTCAAATGATTGGATAAAATGCCGCCATAAAGTCATTATTGGAGAAAAGAGTGAGCGATGGGGGTACATGGAAGTGAATAAACTTTGTGGGGACTTACCGGTATTCGTGAGGAGAGATCGTCCCGCGTCTGAATATTCCTTTTGTCGCAGAAAACCGCCGCTCACAATGCGACGCGGTGCCACGAGTCTCAGAATTAATTGCAGCGCAGTAGCATCACAAATGTTTTGTACTTGAATCACGCAAACTGCATATTAATACACCACAGGTAGAGTAAATGATGTCTATGTCACAAACAAAAATGCCGACATAACTATATGTTTTGGCAACTTATCTGCTTATAATTGCCTTCTGAAGAGGGATGTTGTCTTTCGGCATATCATTCAAATACTGAATTATTTGGAAATATATAGGCACCACTGTAAACTGTTCTGAACTTTCCTATTAAACTTCAACAGGAATCAAAGTTCAGCCGTTCCGTTCACTGACACTGCCAAGTCAAACAAGAGAGCAAATTCACAAACAACTTCAGGCTTGAAGAGACCCATCAGTCTTGTTTCTGGGACCGTATGAAGTACATTGAATGGTCCCACAAGCACCGTGGTAGACTCTGTTTGCTCAAACTGTTTCTTTCTAATCAATAGTATCCGGTCGTGTCTCATCAACTTGTAACGTACTCCAATCGGACGATTCTCAGCGATGCGTGGATGCGTGCAACCGTGTCTCCCCTCGACCTCTTTGTAAGCCTTACTTCACTGGACCATTATCCTGCAGAATTGGGAAACAAAAGGGAGACAATAGAGTTGATTTGAATGACAATAAAGATTATAGGTGTAGCATTACAACCACAGATGTTCTTTAACAATGCAATGATTGGCCACAGGAAGGAGTTAGTAGCCGCAGTAAGATGGCCGATGATTGGAATGTAAATACGGTCTTGACTGTCAGTTACACAATAAGTTTCTATCTTGAGTATCGATTGACCCAAAAATTGCAATACAAAAGACTGAGGATATATATAAAATATACACAGTTGCGGCAAACAAAATATACAAAGATTGCTTTGATTGATTGATTTGAAAGACAATGAAGATTATAGGTGTAGCATTACAACCACAGATGTAATTGATTGACCACAGGAAGGAGTTAGTAGCCGCAGTAAGATGTCTGATGATTGGAATTCAATGTGTCAACTGTTCTGTTAGTTACAAAATAAGTTTCAATCTTGAGTATCGATTGACCAAAAAATTACAAGAAAAAGGCAGAAAAACATTATTACACTGTAAATAGAGTTGTAATAATGCAAAGATTGACCTGGGCCCCGTAATATAAAGAATCATGATTAATCATACGATTAATCGTGATTAATCATACGATTAATCGTGAATCTTTATATTACGGGGCCCTGTTAGGCAAGAGTAACATTCTCAATTCGTTCGGCTTCCATTCGTATGCGTTTCTTGTTGATTCCTTGTCAGGCGATGTACGTTGTTCTATGGTTTGTACCTGAAGTAATGGAGACGACTTTCACCACTGGATAATTGATTTTGAAAATGTTGTATTTGTCGGGCATCCGTTTACATATCCGGTGATATGTGACCAGGCCTTTGGGAATGCAATGCCGAAAGTCTCTCTTTTCTACAATTGGTCTCAAATTAACTTGAGCAGAGGACATTTTCAAAAGACGGCAGATTTGAAATAAATAAAGGCACAGTCATTGCAAACAAGGCAGATATTGGCCATAGTCAATCACACCCATCGTATATATAAGACTTCAAGATTTGGGATACATGTAGTCCTACATCAATCTCTAGTCTGGACCACAATAGGATGACAGATATGTATACAATTGGCTCAGTCTCCAGTGGATCTAGACCAGAGACAAATATATTGGGACTACAAGGAATTTGGCCAATCAATTGCCTATTTAAGACCATTCAGAAGTCAATTATGAGCCCTTGAAACTTCTTGAATGGGTTGTAGCCTATTAAATGAAGACAGTGCTATCTTAATGGGATAATACTGTTCTGGCTGATGGGACATTTTAAAAATGTAAGGTAGAGAAAAACTTAGCAAAAGAATAAATGAATACAGGCACACAATTTTCAAAACAACATTTCATTTTATCAAAATCTGTCCACAAATGGCTGATAATCCACAAATTCAAAACATTTGATTCATTTTTTTTTAGAGGAGGGGGGGGCTACTTTTCAAGCTCACTTGCATACAAATAGCACTCTTTAAACAAAATTGCATTTCAATCTCTGCAACATTATATTTTTACTATTTCTACTCATTTCCCACTGTTTTTCATGATTTTGGCCCAGGGGGGGGGGGGGGTACTCAGATTATAGTCGGACGGGGGTGTGCGGCTGAGACCTCCGAACCCATACCCACATCTAAGGGTCCTTTTGCTGTAAATAGGTACCCATGTCTAAGGATTTTTTTTCGCCGGCGTCGCATGTTCGCTGTGTATTTCCCGCAAATTTGGTGGTTTCTTTTAGCGAGCGGAGCGAGCTTGAAATTTTTTGAAATTTCGCATCGGCAAATCCCAAAATCCCGGGTAAAAGAGAGGAAATGAAAAAAAGGGACCCATGTCTAAGGATTTTTTTTCTGAAAAGGGGACCCATGTCTAAGGATCTTTCTTGAAAAAGTCACCCTTCCCAGCAGCACATCCCCGTATACCCAATATACGTGAGTACCCCCCCCCCCCCCCGGGATTTTGGACAGTTAATTTAACTCGAAACAAATCTCTGGCATAGAGAGGTTTGTAGAAAGAGGAGAATAAAATTGCGTTCGTTTATGTTCTAAAATGAAATCCTTCCATCTAAACTGGCCTTAAAAATGCATGCTGGGAGCCAAGAGGCTTGAAATCTGAACAAAAATGAGCAAGGTGCAAAACTTGCTTCTGGCCACACAAGTTTCCATAGCAACCGCACACATGATGCAGATTTTGGTTCTCTACTACAGGGTCTCCTCTATATTGCTAAAGCTTCAGGCAACCATCACTTTGCAATTCAAAATAAATCCTCAACCAGCACAGGTACAACGGTACATGTACAGGTTGTGTACATGCTATCAAAATTCATGAATGATTTTCAATTCAATTCGATTTGAAACTTTTTTATTCCAAATAACAACATTTGGCAATTCCATTATCAATTATATACAAATGGTTTCAGACCTTAAATAGAAGCAGAAGCTTGTAAATTGGGGCTATTTTACAATGTAATTCAATACTCTTTACAATTGAACAATTAGTTATGATATATTCTTACATTGGATAATATAATTATCTTTGATTTGATGGTGTAGACTGTAGTTGTTTTGACTCAAATGTTGATATTGTTAGGGATAAAAACAAACATTTCATTTATAGTGTGAGGGGTTTCTAAAAACAGTTCTTTAGCTGAAACAGTAGTATCATTACATTTTATCTTGAAATTCACAATTAAAATTGCAATTCAAAATAACTCTTATTCTTAAACCAGCACAGTACACTCATGCTATTGATATTCATGAATGATGTTCTTGCATTATACAAATACCATTCTTTACATTTACAGCCAAGATATGATATTCTTTCATGTTGTCAGGGATAAAAGCACATCTATTGTATTTCCATTTTTATTTGAGGGGTTTATCCAAAAAGTTCTTATAAGTATCATTACACTACTGTAAACGTTGTTATTTTTGCGCGATTAATATTTTGCGCTGAGCGACACAAAAACACATTCACAGCTTTTTAATTTCGCGGCAGAGCAAGTGTTCACACGCATTGCAAATCGCGCATTTAAATTCGCGTGTTTTAATATTCTCGGATGCCAACTTCAGCGCAAAATCCGCGAAAAATGTAATGCACCGCGAACATTATCACGTTTACAGTATGTCTTTAAAAAATGCTAGCATTCAAGTTTATTTATTTCCAGAGAATGACATATTCTCCATAGACCATAGAAAAAGATTGTTTGAGACCAGTCCTGAATGGGTTATAAGTGTTATCATGTACTAGTCACCTACCATACAATTTCTGATAACCTATCAACAAATATTTAAATAGAAAATTGATGAATTTTATCATGGGTTATCTGAAAATGATAGTGTCTAAACAAATATTTAATACAGCAATAGAATGTGTAGTTCAATAGCTGGACTTTGTTTCAATAACTAACATGGATTACAGATAAAATGTCCGCCATAAAACATAATTGCAGATTATAATGTATACATTGTTCATCAATATAAAGAATTGGCTAATTAAATTTTGGAGAACATTGTAGGTAATGAATGCAGAGAATACTGAACATGTATCAGATTCTTTGATTTGTTAGACTGTTCATCAATATGATTTTTTTGTTAGTTACATTTTGGGGGGAAATTAAGATAAGTGAATGCCAAGAATACAAAACATTATCAGAGTCAGACAGCTCATAACTTTTGTATTTAATTCTGAAAATCTGCATAGAATCTTCACACACACACACACACAAAAAAACATTTAGAGAAAGTGTATCCCTGTAAGTGTTTGTGTGTTGGGAGCAAAATTATCAATATCTGCAAGATTAACAGGTATGCACTAAAGCAAATGCTTTAAATTACAAATATAAACACATCAAAATGAAACCATAATAATCATATATAATATTTACACTTTAAAGAACATGTATCAATTCTGATTAAGAGTTACTACTCCAATGATTAGGTCAACATTGGTGGAAATATTCAAGGACTTTGCCAACATTAAACATCCTATCAGTCAAGCAATCAGATGAAAACAGGTAATTAAAATTCCAACAAATCATTCACAAATATTTACCATTTTACAACCACCCGTACCACACTGTACCGCCCATGGTAGAATAATGTCTCCAAATTACAATGTTTTCTTTGATTGACTTGTAAATTGTTTTAATATTGTCATTTAATTTGATTTTAATTGGTGTGATATATTTACTTTCAAACTTTCAAACTGAAATGTATAGATTTTTGTAAAAGTTTATTAAGCCAAGTTGACACAGGTCTCCAATCAACTAAAACATACATAATTAAACCAGGGCTAGAAAATATTCACTGACCCAATTATCCCAAGGCCCATGAAAAGAGCCTTGGGCCACCAAAATGATATTATTGCCCAATTTGTCCTTGCCTGATAGAGCAATCAAAATAAAATTAAAAACCATTAATCTATGTTCTTGTTTGTTCAGACTTCAGGGGCCATTATGTACTGGTTTCAGGTCAAGGAAATTTGTCAAGTATCTATTTTACTTTCCTGGCTAGGCCACTGAGCAGAAAGTTATTATCTTCTTCTGTGTACAGTACTATCCCTGTGTTCACACACAAAAATTTCATCCCTTATTCATGACTAAAGAATCAGCAGCTGACTATAGAATCAGCTGCTGATTAGCTATATGATAAAATTCGTGTGTCTGAACGCTGATTAACTAAACGACGTATCGTTAGTCATGACTAACGAAACACGGGTTTTATCGTCGTTTCGTACGAGAGCTGACTATAGAATCACACTTTGTTCGTGTGTGAACGACGGTCGCTCGCTTTAATCATGATTAGCTATACGACTCGTAACTAACTGGGCGTGGCTTAACGTGAACGTTCGCGCGAACAGGACAACACACTGCGCAGTAGCAAACTGCGCACTTATACAATGTTCGGTGCACCTGGAAGCCAGCTGTTGTGGAATATTGGCTTTGTGTGTGAACGTAAGAGTTAGTTTGGTTTAATCATGACTAACGATACATCGTATCGTTAGTCATGATTCTTTAGTCATGATTAAGGGATGAAAGTGTTTGTGTGTGAACACGCTGTATTTTCATTAATGATATTTTTGTTTGGTTGCTAGTAGGTTGTTTATATATATATAAATAAACTTCCTACAATGTTAAGCTTTATTATAGCTTGAAACTTTATTATAAGTAACATGAAAATATATATTTATTGAGTGTTCACAAAAACATGAGCACATAAAAGTGCATAATATTTCTAAGTTGCATTCATGTACACATTCTACTGAATTGTAATTCTAATTAATGCTTTCTAATGTTACAATGCCCACTACACAGTCACATTATTGCATTTTTCATCAAGGGATATCGTTTTCATAATCAAATAAAAAATGCAGGCAACTTGAGCTCTAAATGACTGCAAGCAAGCTGCAAGGAGGTATGGGGTACCTACAGAGCGACTGTCTCCTGCGGTACTAGATCATATTAGCGTCTTTTCGCACGGCCACGCAAGTGCTGGCTACGGGAGATTTAAATGAGCTGTGACCGTCTCCGTACGCTGGCTACCGTCGCAAACTATTTGCAGTTTCGCAGTGAAGAATACGGGGAACGTGCATCGATACGATGGGAACGTGTCCTTGCTCGAGAGAACAAGCATGCTGATTGGCTGACCCCACTGACCTCTGGCTGACCGTACCGCTCTACGCCCGACGCTATTTCAGGAGATTACCGTTGTAGGTTTGGACGATACGCGGAAATTTTCGCTCTGAGTGCGACCCCCCGCTAAGATTAGCGTTGTAGAATAACCGCGTCGTGGTTGCGAAAACACGCTATTATTGGGGGGGGGGGGGGGGTTGGGGGCCGATGTTACATCTCCCTGCACCCCCTTATATTTTGTTTTCACTGATGAACCTCTATGTGAAGTACTTGTTACTTGCAAATAACCTGCCCATATTCATGAAAGCCCACTAGCTTAGTTCCTTGCTAAGTCTATTTGTGATGACGTGGCTAAGAATTATACGCAAGATCTTTTAGTTGCTATCTAGGATTAACTTAGTGGGTACCTAAGGCTTACCCAGCTGACCCTAGTTGGGGACTAGGAAAACTGTTTGTTGCTCAATAAACTGCACATCAAGAATACACTTAGCAAACAACTAAGCTAGCAGGGTTTCATGAATATGGGGACTGAGCTCTAAATGACTGCAAGGAGGTGCTGGATGCCTGCATCTAGCGACTGGCCCCTGTGGCAGTATAGGGAGCACACTGTATCAACTATCAAGCAACAGAAATACGCCCAACAGAAGAATAAGAACTTTTGTTTTTTGAACAGCTTGAGGTCTACAACTGTTGTGTGTGAGTTCGTGTGAGCATATAAGTGTGACACATTACATTCTACAACACTGGTCAACAAAACAAACAATATCAATTTACAATAAGACAATGCTAGAAATTTGCTTAAATTTCCCTTGTGTCCTGATCAGGTAAGTAAATTAAGAAAGCTAGATGTTGGTGAGCAAAAGACTTGAAAGAATTAATTGGCCTAAAAATAAAATAATTCATTTTTTAATTTTTTATATTCTCTAAGCTTCTAGCACTAAAATAACATACACTTGTTTCTGTTTTCTCTGTTTGGGGCCACCAGATTCGGGTTTGTGGCCATTACAATTTAAGAAGAATTTTACTTTACTTGCCCAACTTCGTAAAAAGCAAAGTTCATTTCTAGTATTGCTTTGGTGAATAAAATTATATCATAAATAAAACAGCTGCTCACGCAATAAATCAACAAGCAGTTATAAATTGTGTTCAGACATTAATGGTATACATTCATTCTAGGAAGCTTGACTGTTTTATTGTGGAAATAAATTGTATGTCAGAAAGCAAGAACATAAAACGTGTTTCAAACATCAGCTTAGAACTGCTAGCTCTAGTTTTAAATTATAGGTGCAATAAACAGAAGCCAACAGATGACATTTAGCCATCTTCAAAACGATACTTATACAAAATTATATAATATTGCCCTGTAACATAAAACCATTATCATTATGGTACATGTCTTTTTGGACCTGCATCCCCACAATTGCCTAAAAAATGTCTTATCTGTAACTAAACAGTGAAGAAAGAAAAAACTTTTTTTGAGGGGGGGGGGGGGGGGAGGCATGTATGTTATTAAGCGGTATATGTGCACCAAGTTTATTATCATTAATTGCACCGCTTTTTTATATTACAGATAAATAAGATAACAGCACATTTTTCTTCACTTCTAACCTTGCTCTAAGCCTGTGTTTATTTATGGACAAGAAATAAGTATCAACATATCTTGTAGAATACTTGTTGTGGACATAAAATTATACCAAAACTTTTTTGACCCTCTCCAATGTTTTGATATTTGAATAATATTTTGCCCTTGTTTAACGATCAGAAAAGATTGCACAACTTGTAAGCAAACATGAGACTGCCTTAGATGTCAAACCATCCGGGCATCATAAATACATGTTTTTAACAAAAACATCTTCTTTTTTTAATCCCCTCGCAAACTTCCTCAATAAACATTAGGTAAAATACAAAGATTAATGAATGACATTCTAATTATTTGATACTATCAATAAATAGCTGCAATCATACTAATGTATAAAACATTATAGAGTCACAACAATGAACAGATATCACAAAACACTGAACACAACACAACTTAGTAACAATCTTGTCTATTCCCTTCTGTATGTATCTTTTCTCTATCTGGTCTATATGATCAGAAATGAACATAACACCCATTTTACAATTAAATACAATAATTACATTATTGCATGAATTTTGAATTTCATACACTTACCTAGGCTAGAGCTATTTGTTTCAATAATTAAGTGATAAAAAGTGAAAACAACAATTGAAGACAATTCAAATAAAAAAGGTAGTCTACAAAGTTCAACTTACCTAGGGCTAGGCTAGACAGGTAGACACATTATGATGTAACTCAATGTCTATTTTACAAACCAACATTTTGAGTCAAAACAACTACACCATCAAATCAGAGATAATTATATTATCCAATGTAAGAATACAGCGAATCCAGACTGCTATTCAAAGAAAGGGGATGTCCACTTCAATTCAAAAGCAGCAACAGACGATAGATGTTGTCCAACAATGGAGTTGGCTATTATCCTATCAAAACGACAAGGAGACACAATACTCCGTCTCCGGCTATATATCACAAGATATAAGCACCTACTGGTCCTTCTATTCTGTACTGTAGCACAATGCCTCCGCGTCCTCTTGTGATGCCGCGCTGAGCTCTACACTGTTTTTTTTTATATACAGAAAGATAATAATAAACGCTGGAGTGGAGTCAACAGCAGTCGATCAGCCAGTCACAGCTTTGAAATGACTGCATGGGGATAGCAAACAGCAGTTATGTACTCTGACCCTAGACGGTAAACCAACGCAACAATGCGTTAGGCTTGACTTCACTCCTATGCAAACCCCCTCACCCGATGATACAATAGGATGGATTGATTACTTTTGGAGGGGGGGGGGGTTGCAGTGATGAAGTGGGGTACTTTCAACATTAACTCTTTGCAGTTTTCAAGCCGCATGCACTATTAAAATCTCTCTGTTCATATTGTGTAATGGGTTTTACCAACATGGAGCAAATGTTGTCAGTGGGGCACTTACAACATGGCCCTGCACTATTACTGTATTAACTCTTTGCAAGCCGAATGTACTATTAAAAGTTCTTTGTAATGTGTTTTACCACTGGGTATCATTTGCAACATCAGCACACTTTAGGCGGTTACAGACTTGCTTGATATTTTCTTCTTTTTAAGTTTTAGGTTTATACCGTTACTCCTACGTTGTTAATTCTAACAATCTAGTGGCAGTTTGATTTATTTTGTATAATTCAGATACATTAAAACTATCTAGGAGCAAGGAAATGGGAGCCCACTTGTTAGAATTGAAGGCTTAAAACCGTATTGCTATTTTGTTCAATTCTCCCTAAAAATTGTTTCAGCTTCACTGCCCACTATGGAAATGTAATCTGGTTTTATTGCACGGGTCAGCTGATTGTGTTGATTGACATCTGTGATTAAAAAGCAGAGTGTTTTTCAACCCTTTCAGTATCCAATCAATTCCTTAGGTGCCAATATCACAATTCCTGGCATTAAAAAATTCAAAGAGTTAAGAAACAAATATAAGTCTTTGTATAAATATGTGCCGTGAATTTGTTTAAAATGAATGCGCCAATACTACTCTTTTAATCTAGCTTTTTATTAGTGCTCTTAGCTTGGTAATTGGCACTATTATGGCTTCAAATTAATTGAGCACTAAGAAAAAATCATTCTTAATTCTCTTAAAACAGGTTAACAATTTTTAACCCCTTCCCTTCGAGTTTTGGAAATCCCCATAGACTTTGTACACAACCCACCCGGTTCCCGTAGTCAAGGGGTTAATATAATACTGGAGAATAGTAATCAAGTTGATCTGAAGTCCACGTTGATTCAAACATAGATAGGAGGTAAATATATACCTACATGTAACCATGCTGAGATAGATATTTGATTTGATTTGATTTTAATTTATTTCCATATTTTACAATCACAAATATTTAAAAAAAAAAAAAATTTTTAAAAGATATTCATGACAAAAATACAATACACAAAACTACACATAATCAACCAATAAGAAGTCCTGTACTGTGAATATGGGGAAACCAAAAGAGCAGAGCTTCTATATTATATATATCCCTTTCATATATACATAAATAATGTAATAGTCTCATCATTATTTATATTTGAACTTTCTTTATATTTTAAGGTTAAGTATTTTCGTTTAAAGTGCACTGACATTTAGGGCATCCACATTATAAAATCGAACCCATGGTATAAAACCCATGGCAAAAAGACGAGTCTCTAATATAAATCCAGTGTCGTTCTTTCGCTTTATTCTGTTTATTTACGAGTTTTAATGAGCACCCGTTTTTATTGTTATATGATTATACCCTTCACAGGTCTGTCATAAATTTGATTGATGAAATATTATTGCCTGAAATATAAATGATTGATTCAGGGGAGCAAGCATTTTTATTGCTCACATTTGTGGGGGGAAAAACTGACTGCACTAAAAAAAGATAAGGATCAGTGCTTGGGGTGTGAAGTTTGAGAGGAAATAAAGATGAAAGAATGGCCCCTCCGGGTACTATCAGCTACAACAATGGCCCCAATTACCCCAATGATACGCTCCACTCATTACTGCCCTTGTTCTTTTTGTGAAAGGTTTACAATAATGCATTTATAAAGCTAATAATTGTCCAAATATTGGATTTCATAATTGTCCATTTTGATATCTTTACATATTCTCAAATGTAAGTTGAAAAGTCATGACTAAAAAAAAGTTTGGAGGGTTATAAAGTTATCACTCTAATAATCGCTGACACTTTATGGCAAATTTGATGAAGTTCTACTCCCTCAAGCTCTAGATAGTAAAACTGTCCTAAGATTGACTAATAGAGGCTTTTCGCATCCTTAACGCGGACTTAGAATTTTGCGGGTCGTGTGAAAAAATCGCCAACTTCCTATATGGAAACAGCGGCCCGATCGTTCTTGGGTTGAAATCACCGACCATTCATGGGCAAAATTACGTCCGTGTTATGCGACCGCCCGATCAGGCAACAACCAATCAGCGTGCTCGCCGCTCGTAGCGAGGTCAAACGTTCATCACAATCGCTCGCACATGTGTAGTGTGCTAGCTGCCAGCTGAAACGATTCGAGTCTACGTCCGCGTTCACCGAATTGCGAAACTGCTTGTAAGCGAGAGTTGTTTGAGCGCGGCGGACGTACCAATAGATCGTTCCTGCGTCGCTGAAAGCCACGTACGTCGCTGAGCGAAAACACTCTATTATCTTGTTCCCTACGGCATTTTGCAATCCTAATAGAGTCAATACAGGGCCCACCAGGTTTCCAGAGGCAGTGGATTGAATTTACTAAAGGTCTTTTCTTAAATTCTAAAGTTCAAATTAGTAATTGCTTCATTGCTGAACTGGATATTTTAATGATGTAGCGTTGTGTTATATAAAGACACCACTTGAGGCAAATATTCAATTATGATTACAGAAACTGCATCAAATAAACTTTTAGAGGTGGTTTGGTATCATAAATCATATGAGTGTTGTCATCTTGCGAACACCATAGGCACTATGCAGATACACACAAGCCCTATGTTATGCAGAGCACACAAACTAGCCTAGTTCAATATGGCGAACCACAGAGTAGCATCCCTAGGCATAACAAATTTTAAGTTGATTATTTTTATCTTTTAAAATATGTGAATCCTTTGATAGAAAAAAATTATTCACTTCACTAGGTCCATCTTGCTACTTCTACTACTAGGCTACTACAACATGTATAAATGAGCTTTTGTGGCTGTGAACAAACCTACTTGGTTTGATTAAATAGATCAAGTCTTGTAAGCCCTTTATCATCTACAACCACATGGGGTGATAATGTACAAGCTCAATCAAGGCTAATCAAACACTGAAACACTCAAACAACAGGAATAAACAGATAAGTGTACAAGTACACATAGAGATCAGTTCTACTGGACTTCCATGGATTTTTTGTAAATCAACATTTAATAAGCGTAGAACATTTCATTAAGCATACTAAACTGGGAAATTTAGAAAAGCATGCCATACATGGATATTCTGACACAACTTAAAGTAAAGAAAGACATTCAAGCGATAATCATTAAATCTTTCAAATAAGTACCAAACTTTATTCAAAGTATAATGCAGAAAATTAATAATATATTTATCATTATTTATACTAGATTGAAAGGTCTTAAACATGATCTAAAATCATATTCCACGATTTAAACATGAAACACCTTCGTCTAAAGGTTCATAAAAGCAAGAACAGGCCGCAAAAAATGTCATAAAATAAGAGTAAAGAAGTGCAGCATGCAGGTCAAAATATGGATTTCTTTAAAAATATAATATGATGCCAAGGGGTAGCTAGCTCCCCTAGAAGTGCAATAAAGAAGATTGTATTTGACCAAAACAATGGGCATTCTTTGCATTTCTTCACCACTATAATAGAACAAAACTGGATTGAGCAAACTACAAATTTTATATTTCTATACCACAGGCGGCATTAGAATTCTAATCAAACGGCATCAATGCTATCTGCTTGATCTTGCAGTCAAACTACTTGAGGCACAAATTCAAATCGCTTCTATGGAACTTACTTTCCTAATCCACTTACCAAGTCGGTAGAAAAATAACGCCCCGAGCAGGAAAAATATTTGGAAGAGCGAGTGAAGGAGAACTACAGCGTGTTCACACACACAAAATTTTCATCCCTTAATCATAACTAAAGAATCATGACTAACGAATCATGACTAAAGAATCATGATTAACGAAAATAAACCTACATGTACGTTCACACACACAATACTGCAATAACAAGATCCCAAACCAGCTGGCCTTCAGCTGCTCGAAAACATTGTATAAGTGCGCAGTTTGCTACTGCAGAGTGTGCTGTCTTTTTTCTGTCTGCTGGAATGAGAGGTCATGTCTCCTTTTGCACGTGGTCAGCTAGTCACAGTCGTTCACACACGAAACGAACGTGATTCTATAGTCAGCTCTCGTACGAAACGACGATAAAACCCGTGTTTCGTTAGTCATGACTAACGATACGTCATTTTGTTAGTCAGCGTTCAGACACACAAATTTCATCGTATAGCTAATCAGCAGCTGATTCTTTAGTCATGATTAAGGGATGAAATTTTTGAGTGTGAACACGAGGCTATATGGCACCAGGCTCTCGCACCTTTTGTTGATGCAGGCACAAAGGGTTCCTAGTGTCCGAACACAACCACTAAGCTTCTTCTTTTTTTAAAGAACTACCCCATTCACATTGCTTTTTAGACTAGTTCTAAGGAAAAGTATATATCTATACCTATATTTGTATCATAATGACCCTTTCACATGGTTAATCCCACTGGCATAGGTCTGTGGAACGTTCAGGGGGATATTATGCTCTTACACCTTTTGCTGATGCAAGCACATAGAGTTCCTAGTGTCCAAACTCCGAACACAACCACTAGTACTACCCCAATCACATTGCTGGTTATACTTCTTCTTAAAAATAAACTACCAGGGAACTTGGCCAGTGGGAGAACTCGGCTACAGGTCTACATAAAATCATTAAAAATGGACAGGCTGCGAGGGATCAGAGGGGTGTTTCACAAAGATCTTAAGTTGAACATAACTCTAAGTTGGACTTTAAAATTATGGTAAGCCATTTGTAGCCTTGGAATATAATATATTAAAAAGCAAAAATTCACGTATTTTACACTTTTCATAAATTTTAAATCAAGGACGTGAAATCTCCTTAATAATATAGAATATTAATGATTTGAATTAACATTTGATTTTTCCTCAAAAATGTCAAAGAAACTAATGGCTTTCCGTAATGTTTAAGTCCAATTTAGAGATAAGTTCAACTTGGGATCTTTGTGAAAACCCCCCAGGATTGCAGAATCATTACCTTCCTACCCGATATAATCAAGTACAGTACACGCTTGTGGAACGTTGGAATGTAAGTGGCCAAGTTCAGGAGCATAAATATATAGCCAACTTCCCCCGCCACTGCGGCACATTATAATTTTATGTACCTGTACCCTTTCACACCGTTAATCCTGGTCATTCTCATTAGTACAGTTGCTAGTTTTCATGTAGTATATCGTTATACGGTCTTTGGGTACCCGTTAGCATTTTCATATTTCAAATTTTGTCACCTACACTACATGTACCCCCCCCCCCCCGATGAAATATGTGGTGCTTAGTAACCCTTTCCTGCATTTTTCATATATCATAACACCGTCCACATCCCCAAGCGAAACATGGATCATCGTTGCACTATTATTGATTTCCTCTGAGTAAATGTTTCCAGAATTTTTAATGTTCGAACACTACTAATTTTCCCCAAATGAATACAGCTCAAATTTTTCCTATATTTCCTAATTTTTTAAAATCATTTCCCCCAGTGAAACACGCGTGGTTCATTGGTGTAAAATTTGGCTTTCAACTTATTTTTTCTCAAGTTTTAACGCTTACAACTTTCCAAAGGTGAAATTCAGACTATGACTGTCAATATTGGTTTTAACTTTCAAGAGTAAATATTTCCCCATTTTTTCAGGCTACTACATCAACTACTTTCACAGACTAAAATTAGATTTCATTTGAGTCCATATTTCCAGACCAATTGACCAGTGTTGCTCACTTTGATTAATTCCCCTGAGTAAGCATTTCCTCAATCCCCTTGTTCACACACACAATTTTCAGCCCTTAATCATGACTAAAGAATCAGCAGCTGACTATAGAATCAGCTTCCCATTAAAAATTTGTGTGTCTGAACGCTTACTAACGAAACGACGTATCGCTAGAGATGACTAGCGATACGCTGGTTTTATCATCGTTTCGTACAAGAGCTGACTATAGAATCAGCCTGAATTTGGGTGTGAACGTCCGTAGCTCGCTTTAGTGATGATTAAATCGAATCATCACTAACTGGGCGTGGCTTAAAGCGAACGTTCGCGCGCACAGGGAGAACTGACCTCTCATTTCGGCAGACGGAAAAAAGGACAACACACTGCGCAGTAGCAAACTGCGCACCCATACGATGTTTGGGGGAGTTCGGCACCACCTGTGAACCAGCTGTTGTCCGATATGCTCTGTGTGTGTGTGAACAACGACCAGGTTTGATTTAATCATCTCTAATGTTTCCTTCATTTTTCAAATAATATTCCTTTGACCACTTTCCCCCAACTGAAATGCAGCTCAGTGCTGTAAACTTTGATCAATATAACTCTGAGTAAACATTTCCTTAATGATAAATACTTAAAATCCCCAAGAGGATTACACTGAATAGGGAAAATGAGATGAAAGAAAAACATGAAGCGGACAGAGCGTGCGATTAGTTACAAATTAATCAGAGCCGCAGGGGAACGTCAATGACTTTGTCCCAGGGCTGGTCAGTCAATGACCTACTAAGTGCTGACCTGGTGTGGTGAGATTCTCTACTTATAGACATAGTGGTCAAACCTCGTCATTCCAGAGGTACGTTATTCCTAAATGCAATAACTTTGATAAGTTCCAATATTTTGTTGATTATGCACGCATATAATTCAGAAAGTCAGGGTGATTTAGACCCACAAAATTGCCGCAAAATGAGCCACAAAATGAGCCACAAAATGAGCCACAAAATGAGCCGCTTGAAATCAGAAAAGAGCCCCTAGATTCCAATAGGCATCAATGAAAAACAATTCCAAAGTATCAGTTTAATGCAGCGAGTTTTTAAAGCAGCTTGTGGAATTGTAAATCATTTTTTACATTGAGAGTCTTATAATAAAAGTCCGACTTTAAAACATCCAATGAACTAAGAAATGGAGCATCTCTGTAAAAAAAAAAAAAAATTAAAAATGATAAGGGTCTGCATAAATTATTTTGATTATTATAATTTATTCAAGTACAGATAGATAAACAGAAATATTGCCCAATCCAAACAAACAGTACAAATATAATATGAACCCTCTGCCAATAGAATCGAGTCAATATTTGTATGAAGCATTATGGTAGTAATCTAAATGGTTACACCTATACATTTGGCCAGTGGCTTAGTGAGAGGTGGGGGACTCCAGGCCCCCCCCCCCCCCCCCCAAGTCCCCACCACTCCTCAGGCCTGGCCATTGTTTGCCTTTTTAAAATTTGATTGCTTGTTTATAGCCATATATGATTTTGGGGCTTTCAATAGGTAAATCCAAATGCTTCCAGGGCCTCTAACCCCTGGACCCCTGCCAGGCAGGATAGGAAATACACGAAAATGAGAGGGCAATTTTGCCCCCTGATTTTCAAAATAGCCCCCTGAAATCAGTAGGTAGCCCCTAAAATGCTCAACGGGTATTATGTGAAACATTTTGTGATTGAAAAAATAGATTGAAAAAGTAGCCCCCTACAATATTAAAAAGTAATTCTTTCCCTGCTGCCAGGGGCTGTAAGGGGGGGGGGGGGGGGGGGGGGGGACCCTGAACCCTACTTAAAGCGCCTCACAGGTTGGAGCCCCCCCCCCCCCCTCGCCCCCCCCCCCCCCCACCCCTGCAGAATTCCTGGCTATGCCACTGATAACGGCTAGACTCAAGTGGTGAATTGGCAAATTGGCAAATTGATAGAAACACTGATGCACTGATCAACACTGATATATATTTGGTTAGGAATTGCTTATTTTCAGTGTGAGACAGTCACTTTATGAGAGATTTTGTACAATGTCAACATTACTCAACAATCTTTTGACACTTAATCAATTTGTATTTCACACATGTAGTACATGCAATTGTGTCACAGATAGCATCGTCAAGTGCTCGAAAGTACTCGAAAGCAATCTGTACGAGGGGGGGGAAAAATTGTTTGGTCATAAAAATTTCTTTTAATGGACCCGTCGCAATCACTTGTTTCATTATCAAAGTATCTAGATTAAACCAACGACTTCCTCGTAACAGGTACTTATCAGATAATTAAATTGTCATGTATCTTGTTTGCACTTTATTTATTTTATTTTATTGCACTTTATTTTATTCACATAGGTTAGCATTTGCATTTTATTTCTGCATGAATCACTAAGCAAACTTTTATTTTCAGTACAATAAATAACTATAGACGCAGTCATGACTAAAGTTTAAGTTTGCTAGAAAGGTTGCGATAGAAAGGGGGGGTGAGTCAAAAGGAAATGTTTGTAGAGGGGGTTGGGGGAGGGTGTCATACATGTATGTGATTTTTGTTTTTTGTAACTGCTATGCTACAGTTAGCATAACTACGAAATGAAATGATACAATGTCCAAGTATACTATTTGATAGGAATTATTTTATTCAGCCAGTTTGATGTTGGAAGCCAATTTTGATTCAATGCCCTTATTTGTGTTGATTACAGCTATACAAACAAATATTTAGTGACATTATGAAAACTGAGCTCATCCCAGACAAAATGGCCGCCTCTCTGTTACAACTCAAGAGAGAATGGCGCAGGCAGAGCCAACCTAGCAAAACAGAAAAAAGGGAACCCAGATGGCTTCATACAATATTTTACTGCATCCTGTATATCCAATTGTCATGAAATCGGAAGATTATAGAGTACAGAAGCTATGATGTCATAAAAATCTATTTTTAGAATTTCTCAATTTGAACTTCATTTTCCGAAAGAGCATACAAAATAATGTCCAAATGTTGAAAATCAATTGAATATGTAAAGTATTGGCTGAGATATGCCCATCCGAATTAATTTTACTTCAAAACGAAGTTCAAATTTGAAAATTCTAAAAATAGATTTTTGATGACGTCACACTTCACCACTCTATGGTATACATTGTACATTACATTCACTGTACGTGATTGTATACAATATGATTGAAAATTAAGGAAAAGGGATTTTTCATGGAAAAAAGTGAATGCCGTAATTACGTTTAAAAAATGAATAATTCTAGCATAAAAGGAATGGTTGGAAGCTCTGCGTAGGGCATTAAAGGTACACTTGAGTATTGGTTCATCCCGAAATGCCCCTTGACACTAAATTGGTTGGTTTTAATTCCATTTGAAAGTTCATTGAATAAAACATGTGAAATGAGAATCATTCCCTTTCGAATGCTCTCATAGTTGTAAAATTTGATTTCAAACTATTTTATTTATAAGTCTACCCTGCCGGGGGACATCTTGACTTTTTAGAAAAAGACTAAAAATGCTTATAGACTTCTTTGAAAAAAATATAATTACGTTTTTAAATAGTTGTTGATGATACCTCTATTGTAATCATTATTTTTTTTAAACATCACATGTATGCACAATTTTGTATGAAAAATGGTTAAAACCAATTAGTTTTTAGAGAGCGCCCTCTTGAGTTGTAATGGCTCTTTTTGAATGATAGAAGGGGTTTTACTTATTCATTTGTAATTGTGTATACCTTTCGAGCATGGTGGAGTTATAACTATTAGTTTGTACCGCAATGGTGCAGGTTTTAGTTACTAAAATTCAGTTTGATCGAAACTCAACTATCCCTTTAAGCCAGATGTTGTGTGAGAGAGAGGCATAAAATAGAGGTTAAATGCACAATAAGGCATGCATCGCATATCGAGCTCCCACTGAGATTAATATGAATTCCCACAATGTTTCTTGCCTCGGGGAATAACATTCATTCATTGACCATTTTGCAGACAACTTCAAAGACCAAGCACCTACATGCCTTTTTATACAAAAAGTACACTTTGGTTTAATGGCATCAGATCAACCCCCCCCCCCAAAAAGAGCTACAGGGACTAAAGAACACACAGGAAAACAACACTCATCCAATTATTGATGTTGTATGCCAAATTCTTATTTAAAAGCCGACCCAAGCAATGCAACAAAAACCTCCAATACAAGTTCCTCCTTGGTACAACAACCAGCATCATGTTGATTGTTCGATTGGATATTACACGACAAATTGCCGATAATTACTCTGTCGAGATTTGTATTCTGCAAAGGTGTCGGCAGAGAAGGGGAAAATTACTTGGTTGAATGAGTTTGTTGTTTGCACGTTCTTTCATTCACTCGCCAGGTGTACCTTCTTTTATTTGATTCGATTCGCAAACAGACAAAAGTGTTTTCATTTGAAAAGTCAGTCTCGGGTGGCAAACAACTTGCGGAGAATGAACTATCAAGTAATAATGAGTATGGACATATTTTTTCTCCTCATTATCAGACAATGCAAGGGTTTGACTCCGGGGCAAATATCAATGGAATTACAAATTTGAATTATCAAATAAAAATGTCAGTAAACATGCTTGAAAAGAAACTGGATTAGTAAACTCATTAAAATTAGTCTGCCTCTCAAAGATGTTTACAAAATGTATACACTTTTAATGTGTAATTGAAATTCAATTGATGATTTTGATTTTTGATGATGACTGAATTATTTATATTTTCTCTTTCTTTTGAATATAATTTGGGACAAAATTCTGTAGTCACGTGACTCACATCTGGGCCCAGCTACTGCAGAAAGAGTTGCAATCAATTGTAAAGTTGCAATTAATTGTAAAGTTGCAATTAATTGTAAGTCAGAACATGTGACTAAATGCGCACATCTGATTGGTTCAAATGTGCATATTTCCTGACCCTTGCAATTAGTAATTGCAAGTCAGAACATGTGACTAAATGCGCAAATCTGATTGGTTCAAATGTGAATATTTTCTGACTTGCAATTGATTGTAAAGTTCTCTAGAATCAATTGTAACTTTTTTCCGAAACGTCAACCATGTAGAATAGAATAGAATTATACGATTTAAAAAGCATAAGGATTTTAAAAGGTGCCAGTGCCAGTATGAGGACTAATTCTTCACCGTCAGTCACTCACTACATGATATTTCATGTTTTATGACAGGGCTCCATACTAGCACTTGCCCGCTTGCCAGGGGCAAGTAGAAATTAATTTGTGTCGGGCAAGTAAAATTTCACAAATTGCCTAGTTTGCTTGCCCGAATGGGCAACTAAATAATTGTTCAACTACGAGAGAAGATTGATGTAATTTCATGTGTTTATCTCATCTAGAAGTAAGAGGGCAAGTACATTTTTAATTGGGGTAAGTACAATTTCAAATTTATGATTTTGCTTGCCCGAATGGGCCAGTACAGAAAAAAGTTAGTGTGGAGGCTTGCTTATAAATGAGTTATCAGTCATTCTTGTGCATTATCAGCCTTACTTTATTTTGTGTTAATTTTATAGGAACTCCAACACGTGGACATTTAAATTTCATATACCATATTGCGAATATTATAAAAGAGCTAATTACAAAATTGTAGGTGGTGGCAGGGGGGGGGGGTTAATTGGTATTTAATTGGAAACCCCTACAATTTCATTTTCCCTTTTATTAGCAATATGTGAAACTTTAAAACAACTTGCTCTTTCCTGGTTCCAATTTGATGTCCTTGCCCCATCATCTGTTAATTTACATCAAAGTCAAACTCAAACAATTTGATAAGCTTTCTTTATTCTATTGCAGTCTGAATCACGGTCTCGGCAAAGTGTCAAATACAATGGGCAAGCATTATAAACCCTGCACAAGTAAACTAACGCTTACCAAGGCTTGACCAAGCCCCTTGACTCATCTAGGCAAAGGAGGCAGGGGGCCTAGGGGGTCTGCAGCAGCCCCCCCCCCCCCCCTCCCCTCCCCCAAGAGTTACGCAAATGGCAATATTTGAGCAAAAAGCACAGGTTCATTTTCTGGCAAAATCATACATCATATTTGTGGAAAAGGCATGCCAATTTGGGGCAACTCATATAACTTATATTTTGGACAAAATTAAGTAATTTTCGGTGAAAACCATTTTAAAATGTACCACTTTGGCGCAGCTAAGTGGCAAGGACTTTTTAAATATTTTTCTTGCTTGAATGTCCGGTGAAGAAGGGAATGATGCAGGGGTGTGAGAGCAAGATCGAAAAAAAATCGGAAAAAAATCGGAAATGAAAAGTGTGCGCAAAGTCCCTTACCTTAGGCCGTGCCGCGCCGGGGTTCAAGGCTCGATGCAGCCGTGTCACTCGGCGGTGTGCATGCTGGCGGTGTGCATGCTAGCGCTACTGGTATAGTAGGTCTATAGCTAGCACAGGCGCGCGTTCGTTGTGTGCGATTTCTGCATGTGCTAAATACGAAATTGAACGTTGTACACTGTAGCACTCGATATGTCATCAAAAATATGCTAAACCATTTAATTAGAAATTAAAAATAAGCGGAAAATGAAGATTGCTGTTTGAGGCAAAAAGTCGGAATTCCGATTTAAATCGGAGGTCTCACACCCCTGATGATGGTATTAAGACAACAGACCTCAGCCCCTCCCCAAGCATACATGTTCTGCCTTGGCTCAAACAAAATGTGCACCTGTTTGGAGGTGGAGAAAAGAAATTCAGGTGCAGATTCGATAGCAGTTTGCTGACACAAGGTATTTCACACCTAGTTATACCACCTGCAGCTGCAGGAGTGTATTCGCAGGAACCGTCCCACTTTTCCTTGAAAATTGATGCCCCTTCCTAAGAGTTACCTCTTCAAAACATAATCATTAATATTTTAGTACAGTTATCTGTAAGTCTATCCCTTTGATAGGCAACGGGGCAAGCTTTACAAACCCTGTACAATTATACAAACACAAAGTTCCTTTGATCGAACAAAATAATGTACACTATAGCTTGTTCTGCAGTGAAGAAAAGTGAAGCTAGATGGAGATTTTATACCAGTACACCTACACAAAGGACTTCACACTTATAACACCTGTAAGACTGCATTATCAGGAACCGTCCCAGTGTTCCTTGAAACTTGGAAGGGTTTCACACGTCTGCCAAGTCGTGATTGCAATCACGATTGGAATCATTTTTCACTCCAATCACGGTAGTTTTGAACGTGTGAAAGCAAACTAGAATCACGAATCGTGGTCCAGAGGTGTTTTCTAATCATGATTCACTCAAATCAAAGTGCGAATAAATAGTGTGAACGGTTTGACCTCCAAAACACGATTTGGGAGGCGGAGCTTACGTGACCTTACATGCACTTCCGCCGATAAACCGGGCGCTCTTCTCTTCGAGTGTAGTACTATAGTGCTCTCCTTGTTTGATCGACAGGTACATCTCCAGAATCGTGATTGTAATCACAGTCTACATGAAGTCTTTTTCGTTGTATGAAAGCATGGCAACAGAATCACCGTGATTGTAAACATGATTCCAATCGTGATTGCAATCACGACTTGGCAGACGTGTGAAACCCCTCTTATTTTTCTCTTTTTGACCTTTCATATTGCGCTCCTCTCTGGACCCATCCGGGGGAAAATCAGGAAATATGAAAGGCATAATTTTAGATAGCAGATTGCACTTTCTTTGAAAAGAGAGGTGGGGGCGGGTTCTCTCTGGCATATGTCTCAAAGTCATGGATTTATCTGTGATCAGTAACTGGTTCATGGATCTTGAAGGCCAGCGATGTAGGCTGGCTGAAAACAGAAAGCTGTCTGACAGATCAAAGGATTTCTGAACATCTGACAATCTGACTGAAATCTGAAGTACAAAATTTCAAACAATACAATTTGGGGTCACCAACTTTCGAGAGTTCCAAATGTCCTTGTGAGGATATGAAACCAGTATGAGGGTTGAATCTTTTGATGTAATGTAGGATCAATGTTCAGCATATAATATTGCACTTTTTACAGAAAAATTATTTTATCTGAAGTGTGGGAACTTTTTTCATTGACCCCCAAAATAGTACATTTAAAGAAAAAAGAATGGCAACAGATGATGTTTTAAACTGATTATTTGATACACTTGTTATAAATATCATCCATTCTGTTGCTAATTTGTTCTTGAAGGGGACATATTCACACTTGAAATAAGGGATAGGAATGAAACAAATTATCAGTAATAATTATATTTAAATATCTACCAGAAATAAGGTTAATTATGAGCGTGTAAACTTCATTGAGTGGTGGACATACATGTAGCTTATATTATACAACCATTCTGACATCATTAATACATTGTGCATAGTATGTAATGTTTTGTTTAAGTTAAAATGGTGAAAACTTTCTTCTTGGCCAATCTTGCTGACATTTCATTCTTCTTCTTTTTAACTATTTTTTTTTCCAGGGTGGATGTTGTTTTTCTCTTTTCCCCATTTCATTCTCTCTACCACATAGTATGTATCCTACTCTTCAAGAAATCACCTCAATTTCAGAATATGGGGCAAGTGAGGCCAAGAGAGATTTGACCGCCAGCATGCATGGTCAAGAAAATTACAAAACAAACTGAACTACTAAACTAAAGTAAACTCAAAAGAAAAACTACTCCACAAAACTCCCCCTAAATTAAAAATAGACAAGCACAACCTTGGACATAAGCAGCTTTATAAATAGTCATCAAATTTCTTACAAAGTAAACTTGAACTTTGACTTCCTTCTATAAGTTCTATTATGGAAAATCCAGCCAGGGAGTTTTGGGAGTAAATCTTTGAAACTGAATAAAGCATGCATTCCCTTGCTTTGTCCACTACCCATGCAAATGTAAACTTTACCAAAATGGCCATTGGCTTGAAGTGATTTCAAAGAAAGAAAGAGGAGAGAGGGGTTACTCTCGTTCAACTGTACAATTGTACCCCAAAAGTGTGAAACAGTTTTTATCCTCCTTCACTGCAACTGTTTGCAGTCTTTAAAAAACACTTCTTAATGGAGTACCGGGATTTTTACCTGTTACTATGTATCTTTGCCACATTAATGTACTTCAGTACCTTTTACAATATTTATTTAGGCTGTTATTAAGATAAATTAATATCTCTTTGAGTTTGGTTGAAGTATGTTTACACAGACTCACAGGTTAACATAAAAATATATTGCCCTTCTATTAATAGCCAACTTTGCCCCTTTTATTTCATTTTGCGCCCATCACTGGCCCGCTGGCCTGGGTCTGGCTGGTACAATTTAACTTTGGGGTCCAGCTTCTACAGTTAACAACAACAACACAGCCTGGAAGTCTTGTTTTCTTCCAAATCTAGCCTTATCAATAATGCCAGTTTTGATCAATCAAGGGAATATGTTCCATAGGGGATACCAAACAAACTTGTGTGGATCACTGCACTAGGAAGTAGGCACTAGCCATGAACACAGTGTTCTTCTTCTTCTTCTTCTTTTTTCTTCTTCTTCTTCTTCGTATTGAACTGCTTCCTTCCATTCTGAAGATTCTTGCAGTATTTTGGTTGTGATGTGCAGGGCCGGGTTACTAGTCAACCGGGTTAACACCCTACTCTTTTCGAGAAGTAGAATAGGTTCTTAGCATGCATGAGGTGTGGCTGTCTCATACACGGGGTCTCCATTTTTCCGTGAATCCTTTCACATTGTCATTGATCAGTTCAGAACCATACAGTATATTTCAGAAAAACAGTGTACACTATATTGTCAGGCATCATTACAAGTCATATTACATGTACAAGCATCACAAATTACTTCTTCATGTACAACTTGTAAAATGTTGATCATCCTCGTCACCATCAACCAAATTAAGTCAGTGTTCGTCACCATCAACTTTCGCATCTCCAATCATCACCATCATCATCATCATCATCATCTTCATCATCATCGTCATCATCTTAATCATAATCATCATCATCATCATTCATCATCTTCACCTCCTTTCCTCATTATCAGGCATCAGTTGTTTTTTTCTCTCACCAACATCACCACCACCATCTTCATAATCTTCTCCTTCATCATCCCAAGTAATCTGTATCTCTATCTGAATTTATAGTAACCTACCTCGACTTCCATGACATACAATTCAAACTTTACTCTTTAGCGTTTATGAATTATAAAGAATTTAAATAGGCTTAAATGGACATCTTACCTTCACTTCAAAAGTGAAACCGACGACGTTGCAATCGCCGAATCCACGGTTCATCAACATTCAGTATGTTCAAGCTGCACAAAATTAGCGAGTCAACCACCACGAACAATCAATTCATGAAAATAATGTAGACGATGTACGTGACGACGCGTTGTGCCAGCGCAGCGAGTTAGCCGAGGCGATTAGGCCCAGCGGTGCGGCAGATGTGTGTCTCGTGAGAAGGCCTCGAAACTCGCGAGAGCCCTTATTATTTTTATGATCCTCTTTTCCACTTACAATAATATACTTCATAAATGCGTGTGCAATACAGTTATCCGTAAAGCCCCCGCTGAAAGAAGAAGTGAATCCGCCTTGTCAGATGGCGAGGGAATCCAGCTGGCAGAGGAATTCTCTAAGCCAAAAAATGTCACAGTCAAAAATAGCCTCGACTTCGTCTTCTACGTACGCGACCCGATCGTGCGTCCACCACGTACTCCCGGTTGCGTACATCGCCTATTCAGATTGAGCGCGCTGCCATTTTGACAGAGCGCGCTTCATTTTGACAAATCTGCACGCGCGGATGACGTCATCCACACACTAAGAAGCCCTTCGATCTTTTTTGATCAATCGTCCAGAGAGGGTCGATGAAAATCACTAAAACACCAGACTTACTTAATTAAAGTCCATAATTAATGGTGGACATCATAATTTCAATGCATATTTATCACTTTTTGTTCAAAGATTGTGTTTTTTTCGTTACTTGGGGGGGAATAAAAATGTTTTTAAATGTGTGTAAAAATCATGTGAAATGACGCATTATTTTTTGCCTTAATTTTGTTCTTTTTAATTTTGTCAAATCAGTTTTTTGGATGTATTGTCTATTATATTCTGGTAAAAGAAGGTATGAACTACCTATATTTTGATTTTTATAAAGTCTCATAGTCTAGATTTTTTACAATAATCATTTAAAAATGATATCTAAAACCGATTTTATGACAGAATCTCTCCTTCATTTCGCCGGAGCATGTTTCATGTCCGTAATCCTAGCATTTATTTCCGTAAATCTGTATTTGTCTAATATTGGAAGTGATTTTGGGGACATGTAAAATCCATAAAAGTTCATGAGACTAGTCATTTACTTCATTAAATCTGTTATATAACTCTTTAAAAAGTGTCTAAAAGCAGCAGAATTGATCGTCGTACGGACACTGTAGAGACATTGGGCCGCCTGCGTGGGCGGTAAATCCCAAGCGCTGTCCGATGCCTGGCCTAAAAAGGCCTAGTCGAATACGCGCATTTCGTGACACTGGCCTGCAGTCATTCATGGTTTGTAATACCGAATAAAAAGTTCAAATCAGTTATCTGGATGTATTTGCTATTTTATTCTGTTAAAAGAAGGTATGAACTACCTAAATATCGATTTTTTATACAATCTCATAGACTAGATTTTATACAATAGTCTTTGAAAAATGATATCTAACTCGAGTTTTGTGACAGGATCTGTAATTCATTTCGCCGGAACATGTTTCTGTCCGTAATTCTAGCATTCATTTCCGTAAATCTGTATTTGTATACTATTGGAAGTGATTTTAGTGACTTTTACATTCCACAAAAGTTCATGAGACCAGTCATTTACTTCATTAAATATGTTTTATAACTCTTTACAAAGTCACGGAAAGCAGCAGGCCGAATCGTCGAACGGACGCTGTGCGGATATTGGGCCGCCTGCGTCGGCGGTGAAATCCAAGCGCTGTTCGGTGCTGGCCTAGAAGGCCTAGTTTAATCTACGCGCATTCTGTGACACTGGCTTGTTGCTTTATGGTATATAAAACCAATTTAAAAATTGTTTGGAATCATTTTAAAACTTGGTTTATACAAAGAAAACAATATTTCTCGACATCTAATACGCATGGAATCCAACAAATTGATGCAAGTATTTTAAATAAATGTTTTAAACATCATGTCGAATACAATCCAGAGTTCATACACGAAATATAGGATATGGGACCGAGCGGCGCTTGGAATTCATCCCCGACGGAGGCGGTCTAATAACAGCTCCACCTCCGTAAGGAATTTCAGTATGCTGCTTCTTGTGAACTTTCCAAGAGTTATAAATCTTTTTTGATGAAACAAATAATTGTTTTTAAGAGCTTTTATAAGTTCACTAAGTGTCTAAAATCACTTACCTGATTGAAAATCTTAAGATTTACGGAAATAAATGCATAAATTCGCCTACGAAAAAGGCTCCGGCGAAAATGTTGACAAATTCGGCCGAAAATCGATTTCAGAACACCAACTTTCGCGAGATTTATTTTGAAACTAGCCCAATGAGACTTTTTCAAACAGTTATGAAAGTGTTGCCAATTGCTTGATCTACCAGAATATACCTAACAACAATTTCAAAAAACTGATTTGACAAAAATAAAAGAAAACAAATTATAGCGTAAAATAATGCGTATTTTTCAATGCATTTTATCATGAATTTTAGCCATTTTAAAACCTTTTTATTTTCCAAAATATTGCAAAATGAAGAAAAAAATTAAATCGGCAATGTCATGTGGGTAATACATTTATGATATCTACATTCATTTGGGAGTATGGCTGAATTAACCGACTCAATAACTGAACTTTGCTTGAACCTATGATCTCGAATGGGCAAAGAAGAAATTACGAGACATTTCGCACCGAGCGCCATTTGAAAACAACGAACATGGCTGCGCCCTCAGTCTGTTGCGTACGGGCGTACGTGCCACCCCGAATATTCTGTACATTTATGAGAGTCAATGCACAGTGCATGCATGGGAAGAGGTACGGTGGTGCAATCTCCAACATGCATGTCGGTGGGCGAAAGGCCCAGGTGGAGGCGAAAGGGGGGGGGGGGGGGGGGGGGGGGGGAGGGCTACTGTGGGAGGGGCGGGTACCATACGTAGCAAGGAGTGATGATGGTGATGATCGATGGCATTGGTGATGATGGTGGTGGTGGTGGTGGTGGTGGTGGTGTTGGTGGTGGTGGCGGTGGTGGTGGTGGTGGTGGTGGTGGTGGTGGTGGTGGTGGTGGTGGTGGTGGTGGTGGTGGTGGTGGTGGTGGTGGTGGTGGTGGTGGTGGTGGTGGTGGTGGTGGTGGTGGTGGTGGTGGTGGTGGTGGTGGTGGTGGTGGTGGTGGTGGTGGTGGTGGTGGTGGTGGTGGTGGTGATGGTGATGTTGTTTTTATGATGAAAATGATGATGATGGGGAGGAGGGGAGGGTAGGACGAAAAGGGGATGGGGGTGGAAATGAAAGATGGTGCACGTGGAACTTGTCTCCCCATTTACCCCAATCTGAATTGAGTGGCCTTTTGACAGAAATTTATGAAAAAAACAAATAAGTTTTTCATGACCTTTTGGAAAACGTACATCAAGTCATATCATCATTATTGAGCCCTCCCAATACTAATCACTTTTTTTTCTTCTTTTCTTTTTAATCATAGACTTGTTTTATTTTCTAATCAATTACAGACGTTTATACAGGCAATTTTTTATATCGCCGTACACCAAGACGAGATCGAATCGGAACAGTTTTGTTATGGAAATGAAATGACGAATATATTCTATTTGAGGATATCATCAAAGACAATATGATATGTCACCGACAGTTTGGCTAGGCATTGGTCGGAAGTTACAAGAGGCGGCCCTTTTTGAACCCAAACGAATTTATGGGATCAAGCTGAGAGCAAAATTAATAGCAGTCCAACACTGTACGGAGTCAACCGGCAGGTGGCGACATACTGTTTTCTAGGTCGCATCAACTTCAGTCAAATTTGCGGTCATTAGGAAACTTCAAAGAGATTTGAGGTTGCCCCAGACGGACTGCCCGCCGGGCTGGTAATAGACGCACACTGGGCCACAATGACTTGAGTAAACACTGCAATTTACGGTCAAGTTATCGGATATTATCTTTCAAGCTTGTTACAGTATCTTCGTATAATTTTCCCTTTCTCTATTCCAACCCCCCCCCCCCCCCCCCCCCCCCCCACCCTCAAGTCCTGCGGGACAGTGTGATGTATGTTTGGAAGATATTAATAACACTGCTTAGCATGTTGGATATCGAATTAATGGATTCATTACTTGCTGTTCCATTCCAGAAACACACAAATAAACAAATGACGAGCGAGTTTATCGAACAAGCGAGTTTATCGAACAGTAAGTGAGACCTATTATACTATTTCAGCAGTAGGCGAGAGGGAGTGGTAAGCCAAGGGAGATGGGAGAGGGATCATGGAAGGAAGGGGAGGGTGGAGCGGGGTATATGACTGTGTAGGATCGTGGGCTTGCACCAAGGAGGTCCTTGATTATACTGATCGAGGGGCACTAATATACTTGCTGGATTGCATTCTTTATGTTGCTATTTATGTTCCCCCTTCCATTTTCTATTCATTTGGCTCACTAAAGGGTGGAAAGGGGGGGGGGGGGGGTGAATGGAACGTGTCTCCTCGACGCCGTGATGATCGAGGCCGTGCACGTGAAGAGGGGATGGGTGTAGTGGCGTAACATTGTGCGCTTATATAAAGGAGGCTCAAGGAGGCACCAGACATACATGTAGTAGGAGTGAGTTTTGTTTATTTTGTATTGTATTATGATTATCTCAGAAGACAAAGGTATACCATGTATTATGTATTTGCACTAACATTTAAGAATGTTTAAGAATTACAACAAAAATAAGGAAACAAAAAATACATAATTGCGATAATTCATTAGTAGCTTTAAAATAGTGTTTATTTATGAATATATGTGTTTTGTTTGATTTTGCTTTATTATTATACTATTATAATTACGTGTTGTAAGAGGATCGTTTTGACCATAAGAGGCCCACTTCCACATAATGTGGCGGGAGTCCCGATGTGAGAGGTGGGCTTTGTTATTAGGAACATTGTTATATTTTTGTATATAAAAGTAATATTTATAATAAGGTAGGAGAAAAGAAAAAAAATGAAATATTTTTAGCGGTGCCATAGAAATAATTTGTTGATGATATATAAAATTGTACAATATTTTGTAAATATGTGAAGATGAAATCAATAGAAAAGCAATTGGCAACAATAGTCAGATTTGACTGATTGCCACCAAACTAAACAACAACAACAACTACTTACTGGATTGCATACTTTATGTTGCTATTTATATTCCCCCTTCCCTTTATATTCCTTTGGTTAATAATCGGTAGGAAGGAGGGGGGGGGGGGGGGGGGGGGGGTATTTAACGTGCCTCCGTGCATGCTGCGTATACAGGGTGGCCCAAAACAAAAAACGGAACGGGGCACTTCCCAAAATATAGTAACAAAATGTAGTATGTCCATCGGATAGGGTGTCTTTTCAAATGAACAACGATACCAAGAACAGTCAATTTGGTCATATAGTTTTTGTTTTAGGGCGCTGTGAGTGACACCATGTCAGGTTCTCTTTTTTGTAAATTTTTACCGAGCCAGTGCTTGACAAATCGCACGTACCGCCTTTCATAGCGTTGAACAACGCGCGCCATTGTTAGTGTGCACTCAGCCGTGTGCCGAGAGAAAGGGCATGGTCGTTCAATGGTATTATGGGCAGGGAGTGCGATTTAACAGGCATTGACTAGGTAAAAATTGACAAAAATGGGCACCTGACATGGTCTCACTTACAGCGTCGTAAGACAAAAACTACACGACCAAAATTACTGTTCTTGGTATCGTTTTTCATTGGAAAAGACAACCTATCCGATGGACATAAACATGTTGGTACTATATTTTGGGAAGTGCCCCGTTCCGGTTTTTTGGGGCCACCCTGTATAGATATACCACCGGAGAGGAAGACGTTAGTCTTGGAATGACACAGGTCATGGACTCGTCATACCCATTTTGTTATCAATATTTACAATTTAATCCAGACCTGTTGAGAGTCGAAAATATAAATTGTAGTAATAACCATGTTGCCCTCGTGCCTTCAATAACGAATTAAATTCTCAGCACAATCAAAATCAATGGTACACCCTTATACCCAGGTAGCAAGCCAACGTTGGACCAACGTTGGAATCTCGAAACTCGTTGGAAGTTGGATACCAACGTTGGACCAACGTTGGATTAACGTTGGATTCTCGCAACTCATTGGAAGTTGAAATCTGGTTGGATACCAACGTTGGTCCAACGTTGGATTAACGTTGGATTCTCGCAACTCCTTGGAAGTTGAAATCTGGTTGGATGCCAACGTTGGTCCATCGTTGGATTAACGTTGGATTCTCGCAACTCCTTGGAAGTTGAAATCTGGTTGGATGCCAACGTTGGTCCAACGTTGGATTAACGTTGGATTCTCGCAACTCCTTGGAAGTTGAAATCTGGTTGGATGCCAACGTTGGTCCAACGTTGGATTAACGTTGGATTCTCGCAACTCCTTGGAAGTTGAAATCTGGTTGGATGCCAACGTTGGTCCAACGTTGGATTAACGTTGGATTCTCGCAACTCCTTGGAAGTTGAAATCAGGTTGGATGCCAACGTTGGTCCAACGTTGGAAATTTGCCAACTCGTTGGACGTTGGACAGACTTATTGGACCAACGTTGATCCAAGGTTGGTATTTTGTTTTCGCCAACGTTGGAGCAGCGTTGGTTGGGCGTACACGAGCAACGTTGGTCCAACGTTGCCGGACAATGTTGGACCAACGTTGCCAAACAAATTGGACAACGTTGGTCCAACGATGGACCAACGTTGGCTTGCTACCTGGGTATATTTGGTAGTATCATCATCATCATCATCATCATCATCATCATCATCATCATCATCATCATCATCATCACCATCATCATCATCATCTTTATCATCATCATCATCATCATCATCATCATCATCATCATCATCATCATCATCATCATTATGTTCTTTATCATCTTCTTCTTCTTCTTCTTCTTCGTCGTCGTCGTCGTCACCATATTCATTATTTTAACTATTGCTACCGTCGTCAACAGCACAATTATTATCACCACCATCAACTGATGGGCAACATACCAATTATGCAAAAACTATATTGATCTTTATTATTATGCTAAAGTGCAGCAAGACATACAAACAGAATTCCAGCAGACTTTTATTTTTCTTCGTTACCTTATTTATTTTTCATTTATATAACGCAAAACAGATTTATATTTCATTTATATAGTACATGTAATGTTTGCTTAGTATTTCTTCGTTACCTTGTCCTAATGTTGTTACAAATATCGCAACATTATTTATGTGCTAGCTGTAATTCATCATAATATTTTTCAGGCGGTATTTTCTCTGATGGTTGCGATATCATAACATTTTGATGATTCATACAAATTATGAAGATGCAAATTCCAAAGCACTCGTTCTGCTAAATGTGAGCTGTTATAATGTTCCGAATAATAATTTTATCAATGTTTATCCGGGATGTTTGTCAGGAAACAACTTTGTATACTCCGCAAAAAAAGAAACTGGACACTTGCATAAGACAAAATATTTCATATTCATTTAAGATAAAATATATGATATTGTATATCAAATTAAAGATAAAATGAGCCTCTTCAATATTGGCATAAAATTCGGATGAAATCATTCATGCATGACTAACCACAGCAAGGTCTGTATTCAAAAATAGCAAAAATGGAACATCCACTCAACCATATAAATGTTGATAAGCATAATCTAAAACGCTATATTCATAACATGGCATAATTTTGTATTACAAATGTGACCTTTTCTATCTTCATCTCAATATAAAGTATAAATGAAGACAAATTGTGAACGTTAAAGGTGTTATTTTCATCCAAATGTAACAAAATGGGTAATTCCAGGGCAAAGGTTTATTAGTCGAAACCACAGTTTGTGCCCTTATTTCAGCATGAAAATGGTATAAATTCTTTTCAAGAATTCTACCGTAGTCCAAAGATCTTCAAAACCTGATGTCGTCCTTGGTCAAACACTTGGGCAGTCTTTAACATGTCATTTCTCTAGGTTAAAATTGCAGGGGACACATGAAACAGACAAGCTTTATGCCTCAAACACAGACCAGTATGTTGATGCTCTCATAACCTGGCCCTGTTTTTATTGAAAAATTTTGTTCATAACAATAAAGTTAAATAATGTCATAATTTACTTACCCCGCACATCTTGGTTTAAGTGAAACGCTTACTATCATTTCAGTCGAATGGTGTGGTCCTCCATTGTTTTGCTATTTTTGAAAACAGACCTTGCTATTGTTAATTGACCATGGCATTTCATGCATGAGCGATTACACCTTTAACTTATAACCTGCATGTAGAGGACTAAATTTCCTTTAATTTGATGTATGATAATGTACACTTTATCGTACATAAATATGAAATATTTCAACTTATACAAGTGTCCAGTTTCTTTTTTTGCGGAGTATATATATAGAGCAAACCTTCTTAATAATAGTTCTTTGAGTGGGTGGGTGTTCTTTTCAATTTATATTTTACTTATGTCCTCTGTTTTGGAAGAATTGAATAAACTTAAATTTAATTTATTATTCTGTCATCTTGGACATCTGCCACTGCACGATTTCGATCATCATCCCCAATGTAGCACCTGCAGAAAATTATTAAAATATAAAATAAATAATCATATATTTATTTCAGAAACAAACAAATGAACACAAATATGATTGTTATATTTGAGTAATTAATAAACAGTGCAGCAATGAGTTCGTATTTATTGTACAAAGTAAATTACATAATCTTTAATTGTTTAAACTTTTAAAAAGACATTTAAAACGAAAATGTTTCATTTTACAGTCTTGTTTCATAAAGAAACATGGTATACACGAGGTAAAACTTTTGTATGTTTGTGGTGCGTGTATACTAGTATATAAATTTCTCCCACAGGCAATGAAACTTTGACAACTTTAGAAAATGGCTTAGTGCTTTTAATTAATTATTTGCTGAAAATGCAGTTATACCTTAGTGCGATTATTCGACGTAAAGAAGCAGGTTTGGGGATCGATCCATGATGTTGATCAGAACTCCCGGTGTGGCCTTGTCCAGCAGTTCAGCCTCGCTACTATACAGGGCTAGGGCTCCTGTTATAAAGATATACACGAAACACATACACACATGATTATACAAATCATAAAGTTACTCAAATGTATAATTATGATGAAATATTATTCAACAAACAAAGCAAACAACATAATAATTATGTATGCATGCCTGCAGCATGGGACATTGCCATTAGTGTTCATCTGTTAATGGAGGCGAGTTTGGTATATACCTCCAAGGGTTACCCATAAATGTGTAATAAACCTGTATTGTATACTTATTTTTTGTAACTATAGTTACATAATTCAAGTCACCTGTAACATGGGGCGTGGCCATTGATGTTCCGCTGATGGTGGATGTGACGTTGGTACCTCCAATCCACGTAGATGTGATGAGGCGTTTGGGAGTGAAATTATCCACATAATAAACCGAGTTATATACCCCAAACATGTCATATTTGTGTAACTATATAATGTAACTCTATTATTTTATAGTAACTATATATATAGTTCACCTGCAACGTGGGGCGTGGCCATTGATGTTCCGCTAATGGTGGAGGTTGCGTTGGTACCTCCTATCCAAGTAGATGTGATAGCACGTCCGGGGGCGAATATGTCCAGGCAGGCTCCATAGCTGGAAAAGCTGGATCGCCTGTCGTTGGGATCAGTTGATCCAACCGTAATGGCCTGGATCAAACATACAAAGGGACCTGATTTATTATGGTATACCTGCTGTTGTATTTTTCTTTTGTAACATTATTATGAAGTGAAGAACCATATGAAATACTATAAGCTATCCTAATTATGTCCGGGGAGACACCATGGAAGGAAAAGCTCGATCCCAAAGCTTTGGGACCAAATGATCCAACCCTATACTGGCCTAGATTGATTGAACAAAATAAACGTCAAAATGAATGCACAAAATAATACGTGTATATAAACTTTACAATACGCATAACATAACTATTTCAATAGGGGTATTATTCAGGTGGGATCCGTCATTAGACAAGTCTGATCACTTGATCGTTGGGATATGTTGATCCGACTATGGTAACTTGGATCGAAATGACATTATGTTAGATATTATGCAATTTGTAAAGTTAATCTTTGAAGTTAATGATACGGAATAATTTTAAAACTCACTTCAGTAATTTAAAACTAGATAATTATATGAATACAAAATAAAGAAATATACTCCTTTCTGCTAACCCCTAGCACTGTCATATGAATGTATTTTATGTTTTTTTTAAATCTCTATATGTTTGTATTTTATGCATTTGATGTATTTTATGACGAGTGTTGAATAAACTGAATTGAATTGAATTGAATTGAAATATCATATTGACTATTGAGGCATGCACTGCTGTGCAACCTGGATTAAAACAACAGTATTATGTATAATACAGCGGAAACAAAGGAACAATAAAAGCATTTGAGAGGTAAATGAGAAACAGCTGTGAGGGTAGTTGACTTTGAACAGTTTTATGAAACTGGACCTTGTGGAAAAAATTACAATTTTAGGACATTTAATTTGCCGGCTAATTAATTAAACGTCAGTCAGCAATGTAAATGTAAGTACAAATACAAGTACATATTTAATAAAAATTTCACAGCAATACCTTGACGGCGCGTGCCGGTGAGTAGTCGCACGCGTCGTCGTTACTGTTGCCGGCGGCGACGGCAACCGAGACCCCGGCGTCGGCAAGAGCATTGACGGCGTCATCGTTGGCCTGACTGAGACCGCCTCCCAGTGACATCGACGCGATCGAACGACGAGCTCCGTACTTTGTTGCCTGCTCGTGCACCCAGTTCACACCTATATCAATAAATAAATTGATATTTTGATAAGCCTCATTTCAAAATCACAGTTTCAACGTTCATGAAAATGGTAAACATCATTTTAGATAATCAACACAAGACCCCGAAACTAAAAATTCTGATTGTACTGGTTTTCTATTATTTCAATTAAAAACAAATTGTGTGAATAATAGAATTTATCAATCAGATTTTAGCCTAGCGCAATAATGTTTTTTATACTTGACCTCCTCTATGTTTTATCCTATTGGTCAAATTCATAGAATTGTAAGCAATACCGAATTAATCATGGTTTAGAATGTAATCCCAATTCAGACTGGTATATCAGATGCGCGGATCCATATTGCGCACTTTTACGCACGGTACGTAATCCCCCTTTGCTCAGTTATAAGTTGCGATCGCAAACTGTCCCAGTTCACGAACGACCGAGTCGAAAATACATCGCTTTCGGAATGTTTGTTTACCAAGGAGGTACACCTTATCAGAGATGTTTACGAGCGAAAGTATTACGTAACACGCTCAACCGGACTGTCATCAAAGTGCCGCCGCGATTTTATCAGCGCTGTATTGCCTCAGGGGACAGCTCGAGCAATGTACAGTTTAGCTGTGTGTTGCATGCAATTTTATATGAAGGCCCGTGTTCAGATATTCCGAGCACCGCTCTAAATCGATCCAACACACATCGTGAGTTTACTTCGGGAGATTACGGTGGAGTGCGAGTTGGATTTTGCTGACTACCCATTTCAACCCAAGCATATTTTGCCTTTTTAAGAATTCGGACCAGTACCTGAGATGACTGATCCGGTGGACCCGAATCCCACGCAGCTGAGAACCTTGACGCCAAAGATGTGAACCCCCTTCGCCACCCCGTAGGTCTTCGACCCCACGGTACCGGAGCAGTGGGTGCCGTGGCCATTACAATCAACCTAGCAATTTGAAGAAATAATAGAATCGAGAAAGGATGAATATGAATGACTGTTACTGTCAGTATTATTATTATTGTTATTTGTTGTTGTTGATAATAATGATAATAATAATAATAATAATAAAAATAATAATGATATTTATAATAATAATAATAATGATAATAACAATAATACTCATAATAATAACAGTAATAATTATAATATTAGAATGATAACAAACTACCATTACAATGTTTGTTGTAATATATTAAAATAATTGCCACATTTTTATTTCTAAAAAAATAAAAATAAACATACTAACAATAATTAAAAGATCCCTTATTTTAAAAAAATGGAAAGGATCTCACGTTTCCTCCTCCTTCGTTAGGCCCTTCCGCAAGTTCTTGTGATATATACGCCTGCTTGGCCCGACCCTCGAAGTCCATATGGAGATCATTGACGCCCGTGTCGATCACGTAGACATCGACGCCGGCACCCGTTCCTGAAGTCGAAAGAAACCATTATTAGTAGTTCGCAGCGATAGCTCGTACGTTTTGCAACTGAAATTAGGTTTTGCAAGCAGTTTCCTTGCCCTTTCAACTCAGTATAACTGCAAATAAATCTGATATATTTCCCCAAATCAGCATTCACTTCTCTATCATTTACAATAAACAACTACGAAGCAGAATACAGATATTTCCAATTGCTACCATCCAAAGAATTGATTTCTCATTGTTTTTTACCAGTTTATCATAACTCAAACCAAGTTATCAAGACACACCGTAGATACGACATTGAATACAGTACATAAAGGCCATAGGCGCCGGAAGTGGGGGGCAGGGGGGGCGGCCGCCCCCCCCCCCCCCCCCCCCCAATCCAAAAAGTGGGGGGCAAAACGCGTTTTTGCCCCCCAAAAAAGCCCCCCCACCCCCTCAAAAAAAAAAAAGAAAGAAAGAAAGAAAGAAAAAGGAAAAGAAACAATTACATGTATCAGCCAATACTTATTAATTCTAACATTTAAAAGCTAAGTTACACATCCATTTAAAGTTTTCGCTGCGCGCTTCGCGCGCAAACAAATAATCTCAGTTTGTTGTGTAACTTGCGTATGGTA